>JANVCC010000017.1:34777557-34869360 GCA_025345505.1 Todiramphus chloris collaris
GAAAAGAAAAGGAAAAGAAAAGGAAAAGAAAAGAAAAAAGAAACCCCAACACACACAAAAAAACACCTACCCACCAACAAAACAAAACCAAACAACAACAAACCAAGAGAACCACTAACCTGAGTTTGGCCTTCCTGATCTTTTAACCCTTTGTCCAAGACCATGCATCAAAAAGAAACATTCACTCTTCAACATATCATCATATATTCACCAAGACACGCCAATGATAAAAACACTGTATGTTTGAATCTTTACAAGTACACATCAGATCATGAATCCGTTTTCATCCTTGTAACCAGTTTACAGATAAGAAGAGCGCAACAACAATTTTAAGGCCTCCAGTCTGTATCCATGGACAAGTTTTCTGATTTCTTCATCGCAGTATTCAGTAGAGCACTGGGCAGATCCAAGGGGATCTGTCAAGAATCAGTGCACAGAAGCCAAATTAACTTGCTCCAGGATTTCTAGCAAGTCAAGAATAGATTGACATGCAGACCAAGAAATATAAATCTCTTAGTCATGATTTGTTGAAATTGAATGGCCGATGAAAAAACTTTCAGATGAAAGGTTCTATAGTAAGTTTTAAATGATGATGATGTTTCTCACGGAAATGCAGAAAAAAGTATTTCAGATGTTGGACCAAGCCTTGTTCAAATGAGGACAATTCCGCAATATCATAAATCTATGGTATCTACTCACTGAACAATAGCATAAATTTGCTGGATTATGAAGGTAAAAGTGTTCACTTAGTCTACAATGTAATGGTGACACATAATTTTTTATATACTTTTTTTCTTTTTACAACACTTTGCATTTTCATGGAACTTTATGAACATTACCTAACTGTCATAATCTTCACCAGGGAGGCAAGTATCATTAACTACACATTACAGATGGAAAATTCCAGGCAGAACAGTTGGGTAATGCATCTAAGACTACAGAGGAAGTCCGATCAGTGCCAAGAGGAGTAGATCCTTGCCCCCAGACTCACATTCACATCATGCCTCTCAAACTGCACACTAGACTGGTCTCCATTTGATAATAGAGGTCAGTCCTGTATTTTATTTTTTTATGAAGAATAGAACTGTAGATGTCGACAGCATTTACCTTGTGATCTCGATGATTGCACTAGTTCAGCATAGGAAACACCAGTGTAACACTGAAGGTTACAGACTGAAGTGAAGATCATTGGATTTTAAGGAACATGCCAAAGAGGCAGATGGTTATATAGTAATGAAAGGAGAGCATTATAAACTAAAACTGCATTTCACAATCTCCTTCCTTGTGTAGACATATGCACCCTGACTATTTACTAAGCCCATCTCACATCTTTACATTTCATCATCTGCATCAGCTCTGAATTTTTTTGTGTTTGTTCTTGCTTAAATAAAAATAAACAGAAATCTTCACACCTGCTGCTCACATTTAAAGTCACAACACAGATAAAGAACACTCATGAACTAGGAAAGGGACACTCGATAGCTGAATTATGAGTTCCCATAACATTTCATTCCTCTGGTTAATGTATTTCTTTGAACTCCTCTGTCCTAAGTGCACACGATATATGAGCATATCAACACTTTCATGACAGCCCAAATCACTGACTTTCCATAGCAATAGATTGACATGTCATGGAGAGTGTGATTAGGAGGTCATGAGAGCACACAAAGCACCAGATTAAACCTCAAAACCAAGACATATTTGCTCCTTTGGATATTAAAAAAATAGCAGCAGAGGGAAAAAAAAAAGCTGTGTTGTAATTGAAAAATATGAGGCTTAATGTATTGTTGAAAATGCTTCTGTGCAAGGCTATTTGGGATTTTCTTAAGCCCACAGTATGTTATCTTTTGGTAGCGAAAATATGCATATATTATAATGTCTCTTCTACTTAGGTTGGTATCAGGCTGACAGGCCAGTACCATTTGTTGCTGCACCACACTCTTGAAAAAGAAAGGGAGGAAAAGAAAAAAAAAAAAAGAAAAAAAAAAAAAAAATTGAGCAGAAGGATGAATACATGTTCCTAACTTTGAGATCTTTTTGATTCTGCCTGTAGATCACATCTCTAAGTTACAAAAAAGCTGTTCATTCTTTGGATCTTCGTATTTTTCTCAACTCTAGCCCACCACGATCCACCTTCTGCTTTTTTAATATAGGAATCTGAGTCTGCCAGTTCGCTATCCCTTCTGAGAAAATCCATCAGAAAAATCCATCAGAAAGAAGGGAAGCAGGCAAGCTATCATCATATCCCACTGATGTCCAGGAAATGCCATCCGAGCAGCTGTCACAACAAAGGAACTTCAAAGTCACAGGAAAAAACCTAACAGTTGCCCTTACTAACACTGTAGCATTAATGAAAAACTTTATGAGAATCAGAATCAGCCTGAGAAGGAAGAATTCAGAAAACAGAAAAGAAAGGGTAGGCAGGGAGGTATTTGGCTGATTTTTTTTTTTTCCCTTTTTGAAGCACAGATCCAAACACTCACATTCTCCAAAATGTCCTTGATTAAAATCTTCAAGAAAGTTATCATTCATGCCACCTCTAACCTTATGTCTTCTTGCTGAAAATTTTCAAGGAAAAATGCTCACATCATGTCCTTGGTGCAAGTACTCAAGGATGTGCCTTTCTCATGAGCTCTGAAAATCTTAACACCCCTTGTCTCCTTGAAGGAAGTAAACGAATAGCTGCTGAACACTTTGGTTTACATAATGTTTCTTCTGCCTTATTGGGGGTGAAAAAAAAAGTCTTTTTAGAAAGCACTTCATATTTTGAGAGCACTGAATGCTTTCTTTCCTTTTTTTAGTATTTTTGGCAGAGAATGTTTTTGATTATTTAAAGATAATCTCTACTCTAAATTGCATCTGACTCACATAACCTCCATACTTTTGAAACCACAATAAAAGTGCCATATATTAGCTATAAATGAATAGGGACTGAGTCAGTGAATAGTTAAGGACATTCCACAGAAATTCATGAGCTGCATACTAAGTTTTTAGAAAAACATTCTATTTCATTTTTAGAATTAACAGTATAGGTAACTTGGAACAAAGAAAATACTCTTTTTTTAATTCCCAGATGCAATGTGTTTTGTTTTCCTTATGTGTCTTTGTCTACTGTACAAAGAGACCTTTAGTGAAGTGACAGAAACACTGGTGTTTTCAGAGAAAGAATAGTCATTTGTACATACTAAAGGATTTCTGTAATTAAGATTTTTTTTTTTTTTAACTCTTTCACTGGGAATACCTCATTCTCTGGCCTTTACAATATCAGGTTACAGAAATGATCTTAGGGAAATCACATGTTTTCTCTAGCTACGAAGTTCAAGTGTGCTTAAGTTCAGTGTTTTACATATTATAAAAAAAAAAAAAAAAAAAAAAAGTTGATACTTCTACTTGCCAAAGCTCATATTCTCAGCAATGTCCTCATATTGAATATATGAAGAAGTTTATTGAATACTAACTGGAGTTTTCCATGCATCATCATGTTTGTAGATCCACACTGGGGAGTCGTGCCCCCCACCGCATGCATCCCAGATCCAGTAAGTATGGTATAAATAACTACATAAAAATCCTAAGTAGGAGACATGAGACAAATGGAATTCTTATAGCATAGGATTATGGCTATAAAAAGAGTCATAATAACTCTCATTCTATCAAACCCATAGCTACTGTCTAAAACCAACTTTTTTCAAGATCAAAATCTGACAGAGGTAAACCATTTACTACAGACAAACCTAAGAGAAAGGTTCTCCATTCCAACTTAAAAGACAGAAAAGTTGGCTGGACCATAATCCAAGCATAAACTTAAACATGATGTGGAAATGTATTTGGGATAGGGCTTTAGCAATACTGGCAGACATAATGCACTTTCAGAAAAGTCGTTAACCAAGTAGGTGCTGAGCATGCTGGAGGATCCCATCACAAAGCTAGGTAAAAAACACCAAACACCAAACAAACAAACTAAAAAATCCCAAACAACAACAACAAAACCCAAAACACAAACACACACAAACCACAAACAAACAACAAACACAACACACCAAAACAAAACACAAAAACCAAATAAACAAACAAAACCCCCCATGGTAAGGAATTGCTCAGTGGACCTAGGTGTACAAAAAACAATGCAGAATTCTTTCCCACTGCTTTTTTTCTGCCTTGGGCTGCAGTAGGTGTTTGGATGGATAATGCAAATCAAGTTCCATCACAATCATCTAGCCACATCTTAGCTACCCCCTGGAACTGAGGGGTAAGCAGTCAAGGACCCTCAAAATAACAGAAGACAACAGTATTGATTAGCTATTAATCTCACAGTGAGCCGTGGGGACTAAGAAGACGTGCTTGTAGCCAGTATTCTGCAGTCATAAATCAAGGTCGTGCAGCGCTCTGGGACAGACCAGTTGGTGTTGACCCCAAAGCCTACACTGGCAGAATCTGGTCTCTTTTCCACCTCTACTCATTTGTCGCTACCATGCAAGGCAAGTTCAGGGATCAAAAGAGAGTCCACCTACCTATACCTTTGGCTCACAGGAATATAAAGCAATCCTTTCTGTTAAATGACAGCTTGGGACAGCAGCTCTTGGAGATGAGTACCTAAATAAAGAACCCCTGGGCCAGTTACTAGTAACAAATCTTAAATCAGCAGCTGTTTTCCATACATGATAAAAAAAGGATTTCCTCAAACGAGACAGGTGGTGGAGATCCTAACCCAGGTACCACGTAACCTCCATAGCAAAAAAAATTAAATGCCCACCTATCGACCCAGATAGCCATTGAAAATCTTTTCACCTCCTCTCAGATGGAGATGTATACGCCCCTAATACCTCTGCCAGTAAAAGGAGGAGCGAAACTTAATGAGATATAAAAATATAACAGGATTCCTTTTTGTATCATTTGCTGGTTTTATTTTTGGACTGTTTACCCACTGAGGTGACATGATCTGTAGCAACACAGCGTAACCTGAAAACCCAGCATCCCGCTCTGCAACACTTGCTCTGTTGCATCCAGGCTGAAGCTAAGTACCAGCTGCTTGTAAAGAAGCAGATCAACCACACTCAGAAAATGAAACAAAACAGACAGAGGGATAAAACAATTCTTATTCTTCAGGGTTTAGCTTGTAGCTGACCACATGTGACAGGGAGCTAAGAGTGGGAAAGGCTCTTCCCACGACTATGTATGGGTCAGACAGCTCAGCATTTTCAATTGGGAAGATGACAGTTCTAGTGAGCCTGAGAAAAACAAGAACTACTTTCTATCATGTAACTTTAAGAGGACCTTTTTCAAGAGCAGAAGGACTAATTAGGTCATGGCAAAACTTTACGTGCTGTCAGCAAAGACTGTAGTGGCTTTACTGAAGTCGTCTCTTCTTCAAAAATGGCGTATCTATTCAGCCTTCACCTGTGGCCTCAATCTGACCAAAGGGTCTCTCTCTTTGCCCAGCCGGGTGCTTTTACAAAGCAGAACAAGGTGCTTTTATGAAATAAAAAGCCCCAGTCTAGCAAACTAAATGACATTTCAAAACATAACTGGCTCACCTGGTGCAATTTCCCTCTCTGCTTCCAGCGGTTTACAGATAATGTAGGATTACCAAAGTTGGGCGTGCTCCCAGTTTTATATTTGGAGTACTATAAAGAATGGCATTTGGTTTGCTTTTTCCTGCACATGCCAGTGAAGTAGGACCTTCTTAAATTGAGCCACTCTAGAACTGAAATATTCCAGTAACCTAATATCACGTAAGCTTAAAGGCATATCCCCAGATGTGTGCTCAGAATTGTCCAGTGAATACAGAGCCATAAGTACAAATTCCCTTCTATACATGGAAACCCCTTTAATACAAGTTTTGCTTCCCAGGGAGCTACAGTATGCATGCAATACTGAGTTCTCTGAAGCTGGAAGCAAGCACTATTTATACTGCAACAGAGAGCAAGTTTGGTCTTAACAGGAGGGATGCCAGCTTCCCAAGCTGGCATGCATGATGGTTTTGCACACAAGAAAATAAAAATGAGGAAAGAGGGCAGAGGAGGGAGCAAGAACCGTAGTACTCAGACCTTCTGTCTGTATCTATTAGGAGTGCAAAACCAGCTGTAAAGACGTCCCTATTAAGCAAAAATACCATCCCGATTAAACAGTGGTCATGACAGATAAATATTTTTAGACTTGAATTAGTTCACTACAACTCACTAGGATGATAAAGGATCTCCTGACTAAACTAAACACACAGTGTAAATCTGCAGCCTTTATCAGAATCAATTCATAGGTGTTGAGGACTCTTAAGCTGGGGGGGTAAAGTCTAACGAAAAAGTTTTTAATGTGATTGCACCCGCTTACAGAGATGGAAGAAGAGGGCAAAAGGAAAAAGAAAACACCTAACATGTCATAGCAATCCTTTGCCAGGGTATTGCAAAATGCTGTTCTTCACTATATTCCCTTGAGTCTTCTGCCTATATTCTGTTGGTGACAGATTGATTCTGCCTACGCTTATCAAATGGATGGGTGCATGTACAGCCATATGATGGAAAAGGGCTCCTCCATAAAAACAGCAGCTGAAGGCAGTTTGCTGCCACCAGAACAAACCCTCCACGCTGCAGCTCGTTCTGCAGGAGCCCTCAGGAAAGCCCAGCTCGGGACACAGGCCAACCCATCTGTCCAGACGGGCCACACAGAGTCCAATGGCCACTGCTGAAGCATCACATGGTCTAGGCAGCTGCTCAGAATTGGATGGTACAAGACTGGTATGCTTCCGTGCGCACGTGTGCATGTGATCTCTGGGCTGTGTGAAACTGTAGGTTTTTTTACCACCTTCTTGCAGAATCCACTTCATGACTCCAGCACATCCGATTCTCAGGAAGTTTTTGTGATTCATGCTGAAATTTTTCCTTGATGAGTTTTACCCCTTCGAACATCTTAAAATAATTCCTTTTTTGTCTTAATATTTTACACCCTTCAAATACTTGTAGATTGTTATCATATGTCTTAGTCATCATTTAGTCCAAACTGTACATATTAAAATCTTGTAATCTTTGCTCATATTTCAATCTCTTCAGCCTCTTAACTTCTGTTGCTCTTCTCTGAATTCTCCACTAATTTCTTGACAAGTTTTTGGCAACAGAGTGGCCAGAATAATAGTGTCATGGACACCTTACGGCTGTACAGAGATAAAGAGGGAAAGTTGTGCAACACCAAAATGACATTAGCTCTTCCCAAAAAACAACAAATATGTCTAATTTGTTGTCCAGGATCACTTATTTTTAGTGGCTGCATCATGAAATGCTCTGAAATACAAGTACAAATATTCACTTAGAGACAGAGTTTAATATGCTCAAAACTGTGTTGAATTAATCTTCATGTCACGTGTGAGGAAGGTAACATGGGACAGTATTTACCTGCAATACTGGAGAGCAAATGGCTGAAGGCACGTCTTAAAAGACATGACCCACAGAAAAGAGGTCACACCAAAACAAAGTATCCAAACAGTTTCTTCACCACAAACCAAATTAAGGACCAAGTTACAATGAAGAAGATAAGGAGACAAAACAGGGTCTTAAAAAGGAAATCTTTTAAAATAAATACAATTCTTCCAAACTCTGGAAAATTCTAATGTACAAAATCTCTACAAAATAACACAAAGCATGGTAGCTTCTTGTGTTGTATATCTGGACTGTAGAAATAGTCTTCAGACAAATCTGACCAGGCGTGGGACTAACATGCAGATAATCTAACTAATACCTTCCTAAAAGTTAGGTACCTAACTGAAGCCACCATAATCATCTCCAGAGAGCCATTAATCCCATCCTAAAACTGTAATATATTTAGGATGAATATCTCTCTGGAGGTATTTCTCCTCCTTTCCACTGATAACAGAGAGAAAGTAAATAGCTGTCTTGACTGCATTTTCCTTTAAGATTACTAAAGTTAAGAACCTTTACCCAAACATAATTTTTAAATGTTGGTCTCTAAAGGAATTAATGTAAGCAACTAGACTACACAGGCACTTTAAATATTATCTTCTCTGAATTTTCCAATTATTTGGTATTAAAAACCAAACCCAAAACAAACAAAAGAAAAAGCCTACATGTTTATATTCAGATGTCCTCCCATCTTTCCAAGAACAAGGACTATTGAATATCTGCTTGTGTGGAAGATTTCCTTCCAAACAAGTTTGTGAACACCAGTGACATGATGACAAGTTCCATATGACAGAAATCTGTCATTTCCTTAAGATGCAGGGTTCAAGTGTTCTGAAATGGCTATTAATCAACTCCAATTTGGGAAAGAGCATTCAACCTTCATCTGGTTCAGGCTGAAACAACAAATGAGCATGAACAAAGTTAGTCAATAGGGAAGACTCACACGAAGCTTGGAGAGAAATCGGACAAAAAGTTTAACTTTAGAGGACAATTATAGGGAACCATATGGTTGCAATGGCACCGATATGCAAAACTTCCAAAAATGCCACCAAGAAAAGAAAATTATGTACGAGGAAAACTGACAGAAGAACATCAAGTCTATTAAGACATAGCTGATGATGAGAGAACACAAACCCTTGCCACAAGGAACTTGCAAGCTAAGAGAATAATAAGCTTTAAAAAGAAGAAACAAGAGGAGGGTAATTTAAAAGAAAAAATAAGTGGAAACTTGAAGTATAAGAAAAGAAAATATAGATAAATATTTTATATATATATATAAATATAAAACAATACTATAAAACAATTTTAAAGTCAGTAAATTCAGATTACAATGGAATTAAGTGTTTTTTTAACTGAGGCCAGGATAGACTCTTGGGTATTCTATTTCAGAGAGGCAATATTGGGAAGAAAGCACAAAACAACATGGCATAGAGGATAAAAATTACCTACAAAAACACCTGAAGGACATCGGGACTCAGAAGTGACTACAATTTTCTAGAGGCAATGCTGAAGGAATCAGCATTCTTCCCAATCCTCATAGCAGAGGCAGGGATCAGGCAGCAACACAAATGCTAGAGATAACTGCTTCACACATGGATACAGATGGCATCACTAAGGAGAGATTTTACTTCTTTGACCATGGGAAATGCTATTATGGACAAGAGCACATTTACCTCATACAACAGGAAGACAATGTCTGAGCACCAACTTGCTAGCCTACTGGAAGGTGTTTTAACAAGGACTAAAATGGGAAGGTGAAAAAGAACCCCAAACTAACAGCTTGGGGTTAACTTGGTAACTTGGTCAGGACCTCCAAAGATAAGGTGACCAAGACAGAAAATAGGTTGGGGGGAGGGGGGGAAACAATGTATAAAATGTCTACCAGATAATCACGTGCAGTGTCCATGTAAAAAACACAAGAAGTCTGGTGAAGAGAAAAATAAGCTAGAAATCATGATACCAAAACTGTGACTTAATTAGCATGACAGAAAACTGATAGGCTAACTCACATGACTGTAACAGAAACATAAAATGGTGTATAACCTTTGTGAGAATGATAAGGAAGAGGAAATAAGGAAAGGAATGTTACCTTGCAAAAGAGGCTGCACAAGCATTTTCTGAGGCCCAGAACATACTGAAAAACTACAGGTAGTGATAAAAGCAAAAGAAACCAGTTCTGCCATCACAGTGAAATACCACAAACTACCAAAAGATGAGTGTGGGAAGATTAGTGTGGCTTTTGAGAACAATGAGTAAGCCAAAGCATTTGCATGGAAAAGTTGGTGAAGATGGGGATTAATTATGCATATTCTGTAGAGAAAAGAAAACAGCAGATCATGGCGTTCCAGCATCTCCATGGAATGTACTTGGGACATTTTTTTTTAGATTAGAGAGTAAAGAAAACACCAAAGGGACATTTCCTCTAGACCAGACCTTAGCCTATATGGATGAACAGACCGAGTGGGTAAGAGTGCAAGACCGAGTCATGAAGTTCACAATTTTTCAGAAAAGAAAGAGGGATAAAAGAAAGTAAACCAATGGACTTTTAGAACATAGATCTCAATAATCTCAGAGAAGGAATAGGTAAAAATTCCTGAGAGAGTCTGCAGGAAAAAAAGAAGTTAGAGTCATAACCATTCTTCCAAGAAATTATAATAATACCGTAAGTACAAGCTATCCCAATAAAGAGGAAAGAAAGAGAATAGTAGGGTTTTAACATCACTAAATTATGAGCTCTTTACTGCTACCAAGACAGGGAAAAAAAGCCTGAAGAAAGCAGAAGGATATCAGTATACCTAAGTATAAAAATCGCACAAACATACAGAGACAAAATCGTAATGGTCAAAGCACAAAATTAACATGGGATATCAAGAGTAACAAGAAAGCATTCTGTTAGTACATTTAGGTAGATGAGGGAAAATATGGCTCTGTTAATCCGTGGAGAGGAAGAACAAAAGTGACAGATGATGTGAGTAGGCTGAAGTGCTTAACACCTTTTTTACACCACCATTCATTCAAAATTTCAAGCGGAGAGAGACATGGATAATTCACTTAATACTCATTAGAAGGGGTATGGTCTTACTCCAGAAGACAGAGCAGATGAGAGAGTACTTAGCTAAGTTAGGTATTTTTCTAGTCATTTGTGTACTAATTTCACCCTGGTATCCTTAGTGGACTGTCTGAAACGTACTTCGAGACTTTGTAGAAGACAAGAAAACACTCAGAAGAATAAATCTAGTATCCATCATGAAAATAGAGAGAAAAAAAAAACCTAAAAAGAAAGAAGAATAGGGGAATTCTAGACCACTTAATTTAAGATGAATTCTCAGAAAAACTACTGAACAACGACTCAAACTAGCCTGTAAGCACCTAAGTATAAAAGATGAGTAGCAATCAACATCCTAATTTAAGAACAAATCATTTCCTTCTACAACGAGATAAGAAACCTTGTGTAAAGCAAATGTTATGTACCTTGACTGTACTTTGGCCTTTGTCAATCTTATATAATATTCTTATATACAAGCTAGCAACAAAACAAGCATAGCCATGGTATCACACAGATGCAAAACTATTTGGATAAGGGAATCCATGCAGTAATTATCAAAACACAAGACTACATCAATTGGGTTTCTGCCCTGAGTTTTGTTCTATTTGACTTCCTCATTAATAACCTAGACGATGGAATAGAAAACATGTTTATTAAACTTGCAGACAACAAGAACCTAAGAGGGCATTGAATGACTGAATAAAATTCAAAAAGACCTCGTCAAATAAAAGAAATCACTGGATGATGTTCAAGAGGAATACGGGTAAAGTAGCATACCTGGGCAGAAATTATTAATGACACAAATACAAGATGCTGGTAACAGAGCAGGTATCAATTTTTCAGAAAAGGATGTAGAGTTACTGTGAAGTATAAGCTTGATGTAAGTCAGCAATATCTTGGTGAAGCAAGGAGTCAACCATTGTTGTGGTGCCTGTTAAAATGGGCATGCAGCCCCAAGGGCACAGGAAAATACTCAATTTGGGGAAATTTCAAGATGTAAACTGTCAAATTATGGGCAGTGCTTCTCAAGATGATGAAGCAGCTGAATATCCAGAAAAAAAGCATGAATGATAATAAATGCAGATACCATAAACAATGTGGAAAGACTGCCAAAAATTACTACATGTTTCCAGTACATAAAAGGCTGTTGTAAAGGGAATGAGATTAACTGCCAAAAAAGTTATGGAAGCAAACTGTAGCAAGGAAGATTCAGGTTAGGCAAAAGTACAATCTTTTTAATGGCAAGAATAATGAGGTACTAGAATTGATCACTCCAAGTGTGACTCAGAACTTAGTTGTCTGGACAATTATTCGTCGGGAATTACACAATACAGTCTATCCTCTTTTGGAAAGGGAAGAAGATTATCCAAGATCCTTAGGCCTTTTTCTTTTTTGAAGGTTATAGGATGGTTAAAATCACTGACAAGCATTTAAGGAATATCCCACAAAAGAAAAAAAAGACAGTTATGAAGCACTGCAAAATAATCATTTGTCTTTGGAAAAGAAAATTTCAGCCCAGAAAGGGACCATCTTTGTGCTCATATTTCAGCAAGATGTATGTTTATACAAGTAATCTCGGCCAGAGGTGAGAGTGTCTCTTACGATCCTTCAAGATAGCCTCATCACATCAGGACTCTCAATCCTTTAGGCTTCAGTACGCATTAGGTGCTTACAAATAAATCCATCATGTCCAGAGACCAGCAGAAAGTCTTCAAAATAGAAGTAAGTACCTGCTAGGCCCTTCAACTAGTCTGATGCCAGCAACAAGTCACAGCAAAGCAGCAGCTGGAAATTTAACAATTTTTTGTCATATGGTCAGTATCAGAGAAAGAAAAAGGAATAAAGGGTAGGAAACACCTTGAAAGAAGCAGCAAAGGTAGAGTGCTGGAAGTCAACTGCACAAAAGAAATCAAATGCACCAATTTTAATATGATTTTGTTAAAAACTCGTTCATTGAGATTGGACCACTGTATTAAGAAAGCAGAAAATCTAATGTCTGTGCCTCAGCTATACTTATTTTAAATTTATTTGTCAATATTCCAAAAGCAATTAAGTTTGTCATGGTACCAAAACATTGGCAATGACATCTCCCAGTTCTGTGATGAACCTCAAGTGTGCACAGGTAGGTTGAGGCACGTCTTCATTGTTTCTTCTTTCCCTTCAAAACAGACCTCTCCATCCCTTCACCTTCCCATCCTTCTAACACAAATTCTACTTAAGCTACCTGTTTACACAATTCACAATCCACACCCTTCTGTTATGGCTAACCTCATGGCACTGGTCCCTGCTTCATTCCCTCTCTGCTTTCCTCACCTTCACAAAAACAGGGTGCAATTTCATCTTCTCAGCCCTCTACCCACTTCCTTCTCACCTTCCCCATGATCTCTCCCCCATGTTGCCTTGGGCCTCCTCCCTAGTTTTGAAGAGAAAGGTCCTGATATGGTTGGTGTTTCAGCGGCAGATGCTGGGGTGGAGCAGGATGGGTTACCACCACAAAGAGAAACAAGTTACCACCTGCTACATGACTTGCCTTGAGCACTGTTCAGACGACAGGGGCAATTATCCGAGGAAGGATGTTTAATCATGTGGTTAGATAAGACCTTCCCCACACAGGCAGGGCTGGAAGCTTCTACCTACCTGAGCGGCTCAAGTACCTCAACAGATTATTACAGTCTGGACCAAGTATTGCAAAAGAACAGGTTTCATAGCTTTTGGCCTGCCTAGATCACAGGCACCTCAGATGACCCAATTCATAAGACTTCACAGAGCAGTTCACACTACCTGGGCTGTCACTCCAGGTAAAATATCTGCTGGCAGATCTCCCTGAGCTCAAGACCTCACTTGGAGGCATAAAACCCTGCAGATACTGCGAAGCACCATGACCTCAATCTGATTCCCAGATCAATGCAGAAGACACAGCTGGCCAGCAGGGTGGTCCAATGCACCTAGAGTGCCACAGCACAAGAGATGCTACTGCGTTGCATTTGACAATACATGAATTACAAACAGCATGGCTGAGAAGTGTCATGCAGAGATAGACCAAATGAGTGAGTCCCAAACATCACAGTACCTAGCAGATCTGAAAGACCTTCACATAAAAGAATGCAAAGGCTCTTCCCAACAATTACAGTCTTCCTGCTTTATAAGTAGTTATAAAATACCAATCCTATCTTAAATATAGGTAAATTGAGGCAATAGATACATAATACCTTGCTTCAGGAAACACTGGAAGTTTGCAGTTTCTCTTGAATCGCTAATGCAAGCATAGCTAAAAAGTCCTACGCCTCCTAATGTCAGTGGCAGAATGGTTTGGGGAATGAGAACAAGATTATGTTTTAACATCTTCCAAAGAAATTGAACCATTACCCAAACTCATTATTCAAATACTTCTTATTCATTCAGAATCTTTTCAAATGCATTACTTGTAAACACAGGCATGAGTGTAGGAGTAAACACATACATAAACTATTCTGTATATTTCTGTGATGATTGCAGCTAACCTGAAGCTTGCTAATGACAGGAAACACATGTTCACCAGATGACAAAACTGAGATACCAGGAAGCAAATTCATGCCACAGTGATGCATGTTTCTGACTCTGTCTACCTGCTCAGTGCTGTCTCCTTCTACATTACTTCAAATCTCAAATATCCAAACAGCTTTCCCAATATCCACACACAAGACTGAAGAAAAATGAAGCCATTTCCTTTCATGTGTGAATCAACCTGTAGATCACATCTGCTGCCAAGTAACACTGAGACCAAAGGCTTATCAAAAAACAAGAAAAATCACTTTCATATGGCTAGTATGACTATGCATTACAAAGTCAAACAGAACTCTTAGTAGAAAACCTACACCCACATTGCTCAAAGACTTGGCCAGTCATCCCATGAGAGAGTAAGGTAGGAACTTCCTCCATGGCTGTTTTTCCATACCTGATCATGAGAAGGCTTTCCTTATCTACCTCAGAAGGTTTTGACACTTTCAGAACTGAACTATGTGAACAATTTGATTTCTTCAACAGTTCCCATCTTCCTACAGATACCCACATTTTTTACTAGACCTAAGAGCCTTCTGGACAACATTTTCAAAACTAGTAAATAAAAGTACTCTTCTAAATCCATATGCTACTACAAGTTCTCTGCATCCAGCAGATTCATCAGGTGCTTCTGTGCATTAAGCACCTCAGAAAAAAAGTCGCTACTTATTTAGACGTATAAATATGGAACTGGGCAAGTAAGATGAGATAATCACTTCTTTCAAAACTTACGTCTTGCCACTTCTAGAATGTATGTTTTCTGTCATCAGATCATTCAAAAAAAAACCCAACCAAACAAACTGAGATCATTTAGCGTACTTGAACAAACACACCTTCTTTGAGGCTAGCAGGGGACAACCTCCAGTGAAGCTTTCAAGTTGATCACTTACTTTTCCTGCTGGCCTGACAGAAGTAGAACCTACTGGCATTTTTAAAATCCACTCTTATGCAGAGGGTTTTCACTGTGCAAATCCACTGTTGTTTAGCACGGAGATTTTATCAACTAACTCACAATCAGTTTATCAATTATGAACTTTATGAATTAATAGCATTTTAATCTTATATGTGTACTTAGGAACAAAGTCAAATTAAACAGCAGTAATATGAGTAAGGCTGGCAAACGTACTCTAAAACATTCTTCAGAACACGATTTCAACATACAATTAGGAGCTCCTATTTTCACACTCTGCATAGGCCTCTTTAAGAGAAAATGAGTGTATCCCAAGGTAGCTTGTCACTATTACGCTCCCACCATATTCTGTTCTATCATAACCAAAATAACCCACTCCAAAACCCTCTTTCTCATTTTTGAACTGACCCTACACCAGAATAGCCAAAGGTAAGTGAAACAGCTAATTGCCAAGCAGAAACACGACTGCTGAATACACTTGCTTTTCTTGTAATAATCCTACAAATCATTACAAATACATGGTATGTCTGCCTTTGGTACATTTTATTCCTAAATATTTGAGCTCACAGATATATACAAACTGACCACAACAGAAAGCCATCTTCAGTATCTGTGGTCCCTCCCACAGATAAAGGGAAAAGAATGCACAGGAAAAGAATGGTGTCCAAGGAGAGGCAGGGCAACCAGTACTACTCTGTCAAGAACAGTGCAATAGTTGGTGTTATAGTATTTTCCTCAGAGCAAAGAAGCTATTGAAATTTGTTTTGTTCTGGATCCTCAGTACGGAACGAATTGCTTGGGACAGTTTATCTGCCTCTTAAGCCAAGCCTGCATGGGGATGTTGAGAAAGTCAAGGCAGATCAACTAAAGGCCCGACATCAATACACACACATTTAATTGTCTTGAAACTGCGAGTAGATGCTCTAATTCAACAGCAAACCTCCCTGTAGCTCCTTATTCAGTTAAGCTACATTGGTCTAAGACTAATTTACTCCTGAATTAAAGCAGTCCCCCAAGGATTCAGCACAACTCACTTTTGCATACTGACTTCATGCATTTAGTCAATTTGCCTCAGCTCCCCCTGAGTTCCCCAAGCCTTAAGGAGGTTTCAGTCTACAGCTGAACAGAGTTTGCCTACTTCTCCTCTGATGTTGAGAATATAAAACTGTTTTCTTCAACATTTTCCATCTAGTACACAGAAAAGCTGAAGAGAAAGTCCTTGCATTGTTTATCTTCTTTCTGGTCCAAGTTGAAAATTCAGTGGTTTTGGAGTTTACTATTACCTTGCTCCTACTCTTACTCTTGAGACTGGCATGTGAACATACAGGAAACAAGCAGAAACAGGTAATGAAACAAATGCAAGTGGATACTAAACCCAAAGCTGGATTTGAACTGTCACATCATCTTTAGAGACTCCACGTCACAGTAGCCGCAGCTACTGACACAATTTGTGCTCATCGTGACTTGCAGATTGCAATCATATCATCATGCTCTACCATTTCTCATCACAACCACTGTTGTGGTACCTCAGCACTTCCTGGAAATGAACCATATTCCATTAATTCAATACTAATTCAATTCAATACTAATTCTAAACTGGGATTGATATTTCTCAAAAGATTCTAATAAAATTATCCGTAGAAACAACTGATGATTTTTAAAGCAAATTAGTAGCTTCCTTACAGGGAGATCTCAGACTACCATTTTATTTAAGTCAAAATTTAAAGCACTTCTCAAACCCTAAGCATTTAGGAGATATAAATGTGTTCTTGTTCCATCCAAAGTCATTAAAACTTAGCTGGACACTGGAAATACTTTGTTTTGGGTAGAGTGCTTCCTGCACAGATCTTCAGGTTTCAGTGATGTGCACTCGCACAGACACACTTAAGCACACACACATGCAGACAATATCCCAAGCAATGTACCTTAGAAAATTAAAGTTCCTGTATTAAGTTCATGGATTGGGCTATCTGAATGATAAACTAGAGTTAGAGGCCCTACTCTATAGCAGCTAGCTAAAAGGAGTGTTTAAAGCAGTGAACAAACATACATAATGTCTGATGTTTCATTTCCCCTAAATAAATTAATTCATTATAAATGGACCATCACATCACCACCTTTAGAAACTCCAAATCATGTCAAAGCTGTTATCTACCGACACTGATTTTGTTCATCATGCTTTGTAGATTGCAATCCTATCGCCACGCTCTATCACTTTTCTCACCTCAACCACTGTTGCGGTACCTCAGCACTTTCTAGAAACAAACCATACTCCGTGAGCTTAAATGCAAATCTAACACTTTAAAACACCAGTTAAGCCAGGTGCCACCAAATCAAGTGGATAGAAGTCAACTGGAGCATGGACTTTTTAAACTTGTATTTTTAAATATAGGTGTTTTAAAAACAGAGTATTTAACCTCTCCATGTCAATAAAAAAATACGTATTATCCCAATCCCAAAGTGATTCGTATAGCACTATCAAAAAATAACTTCTTAATATTTTGATATATTTTATTACTCAAAATAATAATAATAATAAGCCATGCAAGTGAAAGTAAAGCCCTCTGGACAATATTTTCATTGATTGCTGGAGAGAAGGACCCCTAGTGTCCAGCTGGATTTTAGCCAGCCTGGAGTCTCGTGACTACACAGCACCCAGGATGAAAAAACATCTTAGCTTGTAAAATATTTCCTGCAAGCACTTTCCCATCTCTTATTTGGAAACTGACTGATTAAAAGAAAAAATGCATGTAGACAGTTCCGCTTTCTTAAACTAATTATTTCAAAATATTATCAAGGTATCATGTGATCATCTGGACTCTGAGGATTCATCATTACTGATGAACAGGAATGTGCCTTGGCACAATAGTTTCAATGGTTGATTATGCATTGCAGACACCTATAGATAAACACCTCTGTAAAAAATGAGCACTGTTTCTGAGAGCAGTTTCTGATGAGGCTTTAAAAGCAGCATCAAAAAAATGTAATGCTAGAAGGATGAGGCTGCCCAGTCATGTCATATAGTAGCACTGCTTTCTAAGAGGAAAAAAAATGAAAATCTGCATCATTCCTTATGATCAGGGTTTTACCCATTTATTTGGCTAATCATTCAAATGGCTAAACAGACCTCTAATTTGAAAATAAAAACCGATTGATGCAATCACAAACAAGTTCTGAAATTGTGATTTATAAAAAAGAGGGGAAATCTTGTTCTAAGCCAAAACACACACACAGTTACCTTTTTCTAATCAGAGCATTCATTTCTCCTCATTATGATCTCACAAGCACATTAAAATCTTATTAACATTAATTACTTCTGAGCGTCTATGCATGAGCAGCGACAGGCTTGCATGCACGCGCGTGTGTGTGTCTCTGGATCATATCTACATTTATATACCTTGCTGCACTTTGCTTATAAAACATGTGAAAATATTGCTGCTAACACCAATTAGCTAATTTCACACACACAGATAGTAGAGCTGCTGTCTCGCTGCACAGCTTATTATAGACCCGCAGACAGATGGACAGACAAACAGACGCAAAAAGCATCACTGCTCCTCCTAAACGCAACATCTGAAATGCCTGGCACCCCCAGGAGTGCGAGTTTTATCCTCCTAAGTCTGAGAGAACAAAATGACACAATTAAAAAAAAAATAATAATAAAAAAAAAAAACAAGACAGCCAAATATCCCATTTTCTACACAGATGGGTTCAATGATGAAGTGGTAGAGACAAAGAAAAAACTGGCAGGCAGACAAGCAGCAGGCACACAGAGAGATAGACAGAGACAGATAAACAAAGCAACCGAGAAAGAGATGAAAGCGTATTCATATATGTGATTCTGGGCTAAGCAATATCAACTTTATCCCATCATTAAGATAAGGCAAGAAATGGCAGAAGCAAGATTCACAATAGGTCCGACTTCACGAGCAAAATAAAATCTTGACTCTCCACAAAACTATTTATGGATTCTATTTACACAGAGCACGCTACACGCAGCACTGCTGCTGGTGAGACTCAGCTCCACCACAAACTCCAGAACACACGCAGGCATTTAGACAGTTACTGCTGTCAAACGGCACCTTCCTCTTCTTTTTCACCCTTTGTTTCCATCTAATTTAGATTCCTCTCTATCCTACTTCGAAATCCCACCCTCCTGAACACTCTGCCAGAGGTGAAGATACAAACAACACAGCAGCACCCCACCTCATGCCAAAGCCATGTTTCTCCATCACTAGGGGATCAGCCTCCCGACTGCAAGTCTTTGAGTTCTTTGTAGAACCCAGGTGGACACTTACAGGTCATTTTCCCCTCTACCCAAATGCCCACATCTGCTCATCCTCTGCAACTCTGAGAACTAACTGCAACGCCCAACTGGAATTAAAACTTTCATTGACATCTTTAGGATACAAGGTTTAGAAGCTCCGAAATATGCCTTTCAGCACTACTAGCCTTTGTTTTGCTTCTGCATTCTTCCACTGGTGATGTGATCAGGCAAAATCCTATAAGGAGGGAAAGGATTAAAGCTTCAGAAGACAGTTTTCTGGAGAAATTTCCAGATGGCATGAAAGGCTACCTGATTCGGAAGATTTCTGAAATGAACACATAATTTCTCATGGCAACACAAGTGTTTGCATTTTTTGCTCACTCCTCTCAGATCAGGGTGAGGTAAATGTGGCAATAATCCTTTTTATCCACAGCTTTCACCTAAAGGTTTCTAAACACTTCACAAAAAGTTCATTAAGCTTTAAGGCATGCAGAAGTTACTCCCATCACTCCATTTTATTTCTGGGGAACAGAAGAGCAGAGAGGTGAATTTGAAGTACCCAGATCAGTAAGATGGTCTGCAGCAGATTCAAAAAGTCCTCTCATTTACATTTCTCACATCTCTTCTCACACATGCCCTACCTAAGGTCATTATAGACAATATCTGAATGAAAAAATAAAAAAACCCAATATAAAAATCAGTGATTGAGGGCTTGACTTCTGTTTATCACACTCATGGCCTTCTCCTGATAATGCTCATCAAGGAGCACCTACACCTACTCAAGCCCAACACAAGTTCTAAGAGAACTACCACCAAGGCAGTCAAGCAATGGTTGGACGTGCCAGGCATACTTCAAGCATCTAAATTAGTTATGGCACACTCAGTAAATTCGGTGAATCCAGGAAGCTTTGGAGCTCCTGAGCACGGCCACTCTTACAGCCGTATCACTCACCAAGCAGTAAGCTTGGTGCACCTTGACCAAATTCTGCTGAGCTGTTTTACTGAGCACACGGAGCAGATCTGGTCACACTGCAGAGAAGGAACCATGGCATACAGCCCTCTTTGCCACAACGAGCGGGTACATGACCTGCTCGGGCAGAAAATAAGTAAGCAAATTGAACACCACTCTATTTGCTCAGCTTGCTATGCTTCTTTTGTTAAGGTTAAATATACAGGCGTTGAGAATAAAGATACAGAAAAGTAAAAGCTTTATAAAATAAGCAGAGAGCAATAAAGATTTGAAGCTCTACAGTTTTATGCCTGTGAAAAAGTAGACTCTTGCCTGCATATTTCCTAAAAAATAGAGCATGGACCATTAAAGTCTCTTGAATCATGTAGAATTACTTCCTTTCTGGCCTTTCCCCAAAGAAGTGCTCTGAGAGGAAGCAAGATTCTTTCTGATGAGGCAAGAAGCCTCACCAATGTTGGTTAACAGTGGTTGAGCCAGAAGTTCAGCCTATTTACCCAGCTTTTCCAGAAAGCTCAGAGAAATCCCTGGCCAGACGTTCTTCCAGATTCCAAACACCCCACTGTGCACCCACCTCACTGATCTCTAGGCAATTTATGAGTTTCACATTAGGGATATTTGAAACTTGTCCCTTTCCTTGGGGGGCCAAGGAGAATTTCTCCATAAACACACCAGTGATCCCTATCAGAACCAAAGGAAGGACCGCAAAGAAGTGAGTTCAATAAAATGGTTAAGAAATAAGTACCCATTGGATTTGCTGACTTGATGCCCCCATAGTTGTTGAGTCTTTAATCCATTTTTCTCCCAAAACCCATACAGATATATAACAGTTCATGGTACCCAGAAGGAAAAATGGTGCATCCAGTAAAGCACTCCTTTGGAGTTCTGAAGACTCCATGCATCCCAGTTATATACAGCAAAAGCTGTACCTCAATAAACTAAAAAACAAACCCAGAAGCTCATTTATTTAAGTAAATGCCTAACAGTGGAGATGCTTAATGAACTGCGAAAAAAGTTGCCAGTTTTTATTATCACAATAGCATGTAGAGGCAACTATGTAATAGGGAACCTCTGCAGAACTTCCTTCTGCCCAAGTTTAGCATGTAAAGTGGGTGCAAGCATCCCAAAAAGTAAGAGGACTCAAACACAATTGACTTGAAGATTTCTCATAGGACCAACGCTTATCAGCAGAGACAAAATGCATCTCAGAGACCGTTCAGTCCACTGAACAGGTCATTATGTATACGTGAAAGGGAAGGAGGGAAAAAAATCTCTGCTTAGGGGATGTGGAGTGGGGAAGGACATTTATTGGATTCCCTGTACAGAGAAGTTTGACTTGCCTTTCTCAGGTGGAAATTCTCCCAGTAAACCTGGTCTCTTCATCTACTGTATTTGTTTACTTCATGATCCTTATTGTATTGTGTCTGGCAGAAGTTACAGCAAGCTGAGACAATGCAAGACTCCTTAAGAGGTGCTCACAGCATCCAGATCAACCTTGCAATCCAAACCTCTCTGTGTCCTTTTGGAGGTTAATAAGGCAAGGTTTTACTGACTTCATCCTGCCTTGTATAAGTTTCTCAGGGATTACCAAAATTGGAGATTGCATATGAAAAAAATGGTTTGTCCGTTTCCTAGAAGGTATATTCATCAAGTTTGCCCTTCAATCCTTGAAATGTGAGACATGCCCGAGGACTGTTCTTTGTTACAGTGTCTCACAAATATATCCAGCAATGGCAAGTCCATATGTCTCTGATAGAGGGAAAATCTTATTGTGCATTCCAGCCTTTTCTTTTGTAAACATACTACCCTAGATAAATTTGGCTCTCAAAGAAGAAAGTATTAATTGTGCTGGCTAATGAAACATTCTGTTGCTGTCCTTCCAATCTGGTCTTCTAAGCATCAACAGCCTATGAACTGGTTCTTGGGAAGTGAGAAGATATTACTAAGCAGTACAAACTCAAAACTTGTTTGCAAGTTTTCAAGAATTGAGATCTGATTCTCATCCTCACTTACAAAAAGCTAAATGCAGTTTACAGGTTGAACATACAAAACAACTCAGTTCCTCCTACTGTTCATTCTCTGACAGATGCCACAGCATCAATACATCTGCTCTGCCCAAATCCAGTACTTGCAAGCTCCTGTTATTACTTGCATGTGCTTTGTCTCCCCTGACAGTTTAAACAGACAAGTAACAATCCTCTTCAAACACTTGTGTCCAAAGAACCCTTAGAGGCTATTTTCTCCCTTACATATTGCAGCTCTCATAGAGGTTAATAGCAGTTGCACATACAAGCAGGTACACATAGAAGTCCAGAAGAGTGTAACTATTTGAAGGTACTTTTATCTTTACATGTGATAGCATGCTTCAGTCTTTTTTTGATGATGATTTTCAAAAGTAAACAATACCACTATGCATTTCAGCCAGGTATATTTTATGATTACTGTTGTCCAAAAAGAGGTGACAGACTGGTTCAGTTTTCGAGTATCTACTTCTTGGATGCTCACTAGGACATATCCAGTGATGGGAAATTCATTCAGGAGAAACAAACAAACAAACAAAAAACCTCCCTTGCTTACAAGTCTTTAAAGTTTTATTAACTGAGTTGAGATCAATTATGAAAAACAAGCAAGAGAAACACCAAAAAGAATCTTCTTTTAAAATTCTGCTATTAAAAAGAAGATTTTTTTTAACATGTTATTATGCTAAATGTGTCTGGCCTCAATTTTCAGTTACTGTAGGGTCTTTATACCTCATTCTGGAAGTAGAAATAAGACTTTAGCGGCAAAGCAGTTGCTTATGTGTTACAATATCACGGTGGTGTAAAAAAAAGCCTAACGGTCTTTCATACAGTCAAGACTCATCTGAGCTTCCTTTGTCCAAAGAACATGGTCGTTACTTTTCCAAGTCCCATCTGCATGTACAATACATTGAGGAAGGAAGAAAGAAAGGCACCGCTTCCTCTTTCTCTCTGTGTCTCGATTGTTCCTGATTAAAAAATGGAAATAATAATGTTGATTCAGCTACTGGAGTTAAGCAAAACTAAATTAACTACTTTCGTTAAACACTGTAAGATATTTGAATAAATTTCTTCAGAAATGCAAAGTGCTATTTATTCATATCAGCAGTTATCTCTGGATAAACTGTCCTGGAACCTTTTGTGAGCATTCCCTTCTCCAGCTGAACTCAGCTGATAACTGCTTTCTGTTTTGAAGTACATGTGTCACTCCTTTATCTAAAAAAGCCTAGGAAAGACTTAGAACTGGCACCTCTCTTCTTTTGGATAATAAGAACAAAGCAAAACACAATGAAAAAAATCACACGAGGTCTCAGGATTAAACCGTTGCAGATGAGCAACAACAACAACAACAACAAAGACATCTTTTTGGATGTTAAATTCTTTGCAGACTTTGCCTGGGCATGATGAGAATAATCACCAACACTTCCTAAAAGCAAGACTTTTTTATCAACTCCGTAAGCTCAGATTTCAAGGAGACAACTGGTAAGAATCTTATTAATACACCTATGTATGCTGCCACGAGGGAGACAGTATCTAACACAGCAAAAATGAGGTCAAATTCAGCAGCACTGTCCTAAAGAAAACTGTCTCCTGGTCACAAATCACTTGTAGAGTACCATACATCATCTTTACTGCTTCAGACGTATGCCAGCTGCAGCCAGTACACTAGAAATACCAAGTTAAATTCAGCTCTCAGTTCAACACTGATTCTTCTAAATTTCATGGAATTGATCCACTTTTATACAAACGTATCTTAGGGCAAAATATGACCCATAAACATTTTACCAGAAACACAGACATTCAGAAATTTCACATGGAACTTCTTATCCCAAGAGCACAGTCTTCTGAAGATGATTATTGCATGATGATTATTCCAGCTCACTACTCATGAGGGAAAAGGAAAGGCCTGTGGCCTCATCCCACCCCACCCTGGTCCTACTCATACAGAATCCTGCTGCTAAAATTTTCTCCCTCTCTCACCAGTGGGACCAAGTTAGCCCCTCTTTCTGCATGAAGTTCACAGTTTTTGTCCTCATTTTCTTTGAACAGCTCTGCCCCCTGCCTGCATCTCAGCTTTTATTTCTTCTAGCTGTTCACATTCTTCCCAAACCTCCCTCCTAAATGCTCCATTTGTATCCTTCTACCACACTGAAGCCAATGTTCCATGGTAACATTACTCAATCCGATTTTAGCAGCTCTTTAAGAAACAGTTTACAGTCAACTGAACTGTGTTTCTGCACAACCAGTCTTAACCAGGAAACTCCAGAAAAGTTCACTTTAGCTCACTTCCTTTCCGTTTTCCACTTTTTTTTTTTTTCACCTGAAAGAGATGTAGAAAATTAAATTAATTTCACTAGCAGATTAAATGATCATGGGGCTGGATACAGATGTGATCTAGACAAGAGGGCTCTCACCCCACAACAGAGACAGTTGTAACTGAGCTAGCCCAGTTTGATGAGGGCTGAATGCAGCCAAACTATGTGGCTCAAAACATATGCAAAAGTCACCTGATACCCAATATAACAGAACCTGTATGATCAGGGCAGCACAGTTACTGCCATCTAAATAATCGGAGTAAATGCTTGTTCTTAATCTCCATGAGGCGACAACTTCCTCCAAAAAAACCCAAACAAACCAAAAACAAGACCTCAGGTGTCAGCTCTATTCTGACATGCCAAAGAAAGACCACAAGTATTCAACAGCTTCACTGGGAGGCTAAAGCAAACCCATCCAGAGTAAAGAAAGAGGTTGCAATGCTCTTTTACGGTGATAATGAGGCACAACTTTGAGAGCAAAAGATAAAATTATCTGATATATTTATAGCTAACACTCGCCCAACTGCTCTCAGAAACTGATAAATATCATTCATCCTGTCTTGAAGAGGAGTAACTGAGACATTGAGAAATGAATTGACTTGATGAAAGTTACAGAGAAAACTACAAACAACCTACAAATCCTACTTCCGTAATCAGTGTGTTATCCTGACCGGTACCTGTGTACCTGCATACATCACAGTAGCGACTGCACTCCAATCTGATTGCAATTTCTGATGCTGCACCAAGGCTTTGTGCTGAAAAACGTATGTAAGATCTCTGTACACAGGGGAAGGGGAAAAAAAAAATGGAAAAAAAAAAAAAGAAAAAGTTGTCTACAAAGGTATTAAGAAAAGCTTTGAATGAGACCTGGTCCCCTGCAAAAAGGGACTCGGAGATTAGCAGAAAAAAGACAGTAAATTCCAGAATCCAGAAATGCCCAGCACCAGGCGAAAATACTGAGCTTTCTCTTGGCCGGCACAAATTACAGCATAGCTGAATGTACTGCAAAAGCACAACTGGTTTTTAACTTCATTCAGGAGCTGTTGCTTTCAGAGCAGTGAAATTTTTCAGGCTGAGTCCGACTGACTTAGTGGATAAATGATTTGAAGCTGGTATAGATCAGAAGGAACCAGCTCGTTTAGGAAATGTCACTATTAAAAACATACTTTTTCTATCCAATTGGAGCAAGCTTTGAAGCTTTCAAAACTTGGATGTGGCTTGGAGAAGAAAATAAAAGCAGCATTTTTATGAAAAGCTGGAAATTACAAAACACAGCTTGGACTTCAAAAGGTCTGCCCATGAGCCAGGACAAACTGGGCCTTCACCAGGAACTTGTGTCACTTCTAATCACTTGTATTAGCTTAGTACTAGCAAAACATGTCAGATTGGTAGCCTCAGGTGCTTAATTCTCCATTTATCCCCAAAGCAGGTACAGTAGGAGAGCAAGCTATCCCAGAGATACCAACACTTGCTACGATTCCTCACGCCCAGGGACCTGGTGACAGGAGGGCAATGCAGTCTCGGTGCTGAGAGCACTGGTTTCCTGATGTCTCTGCCCTGACTGTCTACGTGGGGGCCAGTTCCCTGCACTATGTTTCAGGAGGATGGGTTCCTAAACTACAAAGCCTACAAAAGGGAAATAATGAATAATAATCCTAAAATCCTAAAAGCATCCTCCAAGACTTTGAGAAAACACAACCAGGGATTATTTTCTTTGCATTATATTCTGGCCATCTCAAAATGAATGAGTACTAGAGAGAGCAATGAGGCCAGAGAGAGTCAATGTACTGAGTACAAATGAGATTTATATGTGGCTTGAGTCACTCCAGTCAATTAGCTACCCACCAGGATGTTTGGTTTACTGTCCCTACTGTACAGAGATTTAATAAGCAGTCACCTAGATGGGAAGCATGAGATTTGCAGAAAGGTAACTTTTCACTACTCTACACGGAAAACTTGAGCCTGGTCCTGCAACAGCTCTGCACAGCTGACTCCCGCGGATGTGTCAATGGCTGCAAGACGAGGCTCTTCATCATGACAGTCCACATAGGTGGAAAATATGGAAAAAACAAGACAATCTTTCATTATACAATTACCATGTCAGAAATCTCCACACATTCCGAATATCCTTCAGGAATTAATAAAGCTTTCTTCAGTTTTTTCTCTAATACTCAGTCTTATCCAGTGCTTAGACGTTTTTCATAGTATGAAAGTACAAAATGCTGGATTTTAAAAACTTATCTACTGGGGAAATGTGCTGTGTAGGAACATATTAAACAATTCAGTCTATGTTTGGAAAAGAAATACAGATTCATCACAATGAGGAAGGATGTTCAAGAGTATCCTGAAAAAACAGCCGGTATTCAAGCCAAAGGGCAGGATGAAGTGGGCACAACAGTATAAAGCTGACAAGCAGATTTAACTGACAGTGACAGAAAGAATTGGAAGCTGCCAAAGCCTAAGCTACACTAGGGCTTCTTCAGATACTACATGCGCTAAAACAGAAACTAAAAGCACCAATGAGAACGTTCTTTAAAACTCCTTCAGACAGGAAAAATCCTAGAAGCAGTAGCAGTAAAGCAGAAAATACAAACTTTGGGAAATATGAGAAGAAACACCTACCAAATATAAGGAAGACTGGAAACATAACAAAAAAAGGCTGACTGACAGGGTTGGACATTTCATGACCTTTCCCAGCAGTCATGCCTGGTATACAAGGCTTTAGCCTTCCTTCATCAGAAGACTTCTTTTCCTGTCAATACCACTCATTGCAAGAGAGCTAGCTCAACATCATTCATTTAGGCAAATTTTTTGTAAGGCAGTGTCCCAGAGGGTGTGGCCTGGTCTCCTGGGAATAGCATTTGTTAGTTGTAGAGAACCAGCAGAGGGAGCACATTAGCAATTAAACATGGTTTTCTTCTCCCTAAACAATGAGATTTTTTGGTTGGGTTTTTTTGCTGTTGTTTTGGTTTTATTCTCAGCATTCCTTTCTGTCACTCATGTCTGTGACTCACTTCGCTATCAAATTGCTGGGAGTTTAGGAGCCAAAACCATGGAGAATAACAGGCTCCACATCCACCCCACATGAAATGATAGTGGACATAAGCTTTTACCTATTTGTCATTCTTCTCTCTCTCTCTCTCTCCATATCAACCTTCATCTTGCCACATGACCACTGCTCCCAAATTCCTGCACTGTGACCACTAACATTCTATCCAGAAAAAAAGGTATATGGATCTCTAGGGAAGACAGAGAAATCAATAATTAACTTTCAGTTGGTTGAAAGGACAACTCTGAAGTCCATAAGGCAGCTTTCCCAGTCCTACTTTTTACGCTCAAGGGACTGATCACACTTACAGCTAGTGATGATTTTAGATGCAACATACTAGAAAGCTTGTCTTTTAGTTGGAAAAAAAAAGAAAAGAAATCGTCAGTAGAGTAATTTCCATGCTGTGTTTACCTCAGAATCAAATGGCACACTATACTTGCCTGCATTTTCAGCTCTACCACAATTCCAAAATAAATTTACTATGGAAGCATAACATTAAGAGCTCATCTGCAGGTGTAACTTACAGAACAGAAGCACTTCTGTCCTGCAAAGGATTTCCCACAGGTGCTCTGCAGAGGGTCAGAAGCATTGCCCATTCAGATTCCCTTTCATCTTTGCTGTAGTTACCAACCATTTTTAATACAGACTTGTATAACCACTGAAATATTCAGGAAGACCATATGGGTTTTGGTTTATCCTTTGCACTGTCATTTACGCTTGTGCAAACTGGACATAAAATGTTACCTAGGGGTCTGTGTCCACCCACTTCAGAAAAGCACAAGGAAAGGCACATGACACGAGGCACTGAATAAAGTCCTAAAGACACTGGCAGTGTTTGAATCAGGTAGGATTGGTTTCTGTTAGAATACCTACCTTTCACAAAAGATGTTGAGGAACAGTATCTGATAACAACAAGTACAGCACGGGCTACAAATCTGCCCTCCGCGGGGCTGGTGGGCCAGGCTGTCGCTGATGGCAAGGGACCGACCACCTCTTGGCATGAAAGGATTTCAGCCTTTGTGCTCGTACAGTCCATGGCCTTTCTTCCCATAGTGCCACCTAGTGCCAACCTGCTCAGCAGCTCGCTTTTCTGCGAGGTGAACATCTGCCCCACCAGCAACAGGCTGGGACCCTCCACGCTCATTTCACCAAACCCCCAGCTGTCAGAGTACTTTTTTTCTCTAAAGAGAGCTTTGTCCCATTAGCTCCATTTCCTACTCCTGTGTTTTAACTGCTTCGAGATACACAGTCTTCACCGTGCATGATAAAAGCTCAACTTTTTTCTTCTTGAAAACCTCTGGGATGTGCAGCAACATGCCCCACAGCACGGGCAGCCTTGGTTGCCCCAGGGGCTATGGAAGAAGGAGGTGGCACATGTCCTCCTGCCTTCCGTGACCATCTTACAAAACTTGTCTGCAAAAAGAACTCCGGTCAGTGCCAGGAGGTCAAAATGCATCATAGTACACGATGGCGCTGAAGGATTAAGTAAAAAAACTGTATGAAAACATGAAAGACACAGGCAGTAATCATTTGAAATGCCACTTTCCTATTAGAGGAGAATTGGACCAGCACCATTAGAACTAAATATTAACTTTTAAGATAAATAGTAACCAGGAATATAGGCAACACTGTCAAAGCAAAAAACCATCCCGGACAAAAGCCTTTGCATTTATTCACTCCTCACTGAAAGTTTGATAGGTCTGTAATACATCTCCTCACTGTAAAGCTATGCAGGTATTACAAAAGTATCTCAAAACTCAGTGCACGGTCAAACACTACTCTTTACAAACACAAACCTGGATTATTGGCATAGATAGATTATTAAAAATGCAAGCTATTTTTCACAGCTGATATTCTTTGTTTACTCTGAATTTTCTCGGGCCAAACTAAAAAGATCAGTGAAGTCCATTTCACTTCAGTTTGACATTATTTTCTCTCTGCAGCACAGTTTGAACTACAGACCCTACAGAGAGAACAAGTTACTCTTTAAAAATAACTATTTCTAGTGCATTATTTCATTTAAAAAAAAAAAAATTAAAAACACTTCTAAAACATTGGGATTTTCTAAAAACTTTGCTTGAAAAAAATAATCAAAGTAACTTGAAGTTAAATTTCAGTATTTAATTTTCCATTAACATTTATAAATCTCTTTTAGTAGAAACTTTTCACTATATGGATCAGTGTAAAAAAGTCCTATAAAAAGAGACAGGAGTGAAGCCAACTGAAATCTATAAGGCCACAGCATGCCATCAGTTTCTAAACAGAACTCCTATTCAAATCATTCTGCTTAAAACCTCATATGGCCTGCAAAAATTAACAAGGTTTACTTGAAATGATTTAAACAACGATTTATCTAAAACTGTAATCTCTATTGTAGGGGATTTGTAAGAATCTCACAGAATTCTCTAGCACGGGACACTGTTCCCTATTTACATCAAAGTTTTATATAAATAATATTACATTTTTTCTAATTTTCTGCAGCTGTTTTCCCTGATGAATAAGCTGGGCCTATGAAGAAAATGTGAAAATAGGAAGACTGTGAGTAATATTTATAATAATAATAATACATCCAACTCAGGAAATTGCTACAACAGTCTGTATCAAAATAAACAAGATCGATATTTTTCCTCCTTTAAGAGAAAAGCAAAATCCTCTACTATTAAAATTAATCTGAGTTGGTATTTGCTTGGTATTTGCATTTGACTGCCTTATATCCCATTTTTGGTCCCGTTAAAAAACCAAACCAAACCAAACCACAAAAACATACACACAAAAAAACAAACCCCAACAGCACTGCTCTTCGGCTCACAGGAGTGAACGAGGCATATACACACGCCATTCAGTCCAAAATTACTCTAGCTACAGGGCATGGCAAAGCATGAAATAACTGCTCCAGAGCACTTCCTCGTGTGGGTGTGTTAGATAACTGTCTGCTCCAATGCTAAAATAAAGCACACTGTGACCCAATCAACACTGTGAGCTCCACTCTGCGCAGCTGCCCAGGATGCGAGCATGGGAACCCGAAGCACCCCGCACTGCCCCGCACATTCCGCTCTGACAAACTCCGTCCTGACCCCCTGGCCAACAGGTTTGGCACTCCCCGAGTTCCAGCTACAGCATCCTATGTTGGATATAAGTTTACCTAGGCATACTTTACCCTTTGCTGCTGTATCCAGATTGCAAATGGACTTTGTGCTATTGAAAGGGCTAAGATTATTTTTCGCTAGAATATACTTGGGGTTCAAAGGAAATTAAATCCCCTTAGCGACAAACTTTTTCAGATTAAGAAAAGATCTTACTGGGTAATGAAAAATGTTTCTCCTACTCAGTCTCTCTTTCTCTGCTCGAATTCTCCTTGCTTGGGGTTTTCATCAAATCAAGAGGTATCCTGTAGTTATTTTTAAAGTTTTTCAAAAACATTAAGATGATGAGGCTTGGCTTCTGCTAAATGTATACGTAAGAATCCTGAGGACGGGTCCATGTGCTTTCCTACAAAAAAAAACCCCTGCTCTGCTGAAGACCATACACCTTCACTGGCTCAGGGGAAGATGACAGGTGCATGAAAACCCACCCATCCCACGAAGAGGACGGCTGCTAGCGCTTCAGCTGCACCACTCCAAGCTGACCACCAGCCAAAGCCATCCTCCACTCCACCTTTAAGATCCCTACATTTTTGGCACAACTTCAGCATCCCCTCTGCACCCAAAACTGTGTTTCAAAGCTTGAGATTCAAACTTTATTATGGGAGGAAACATCTTGGTACAGTTAACAGGTTGTTCCAAGCAATAAACACACTTTAAAGTCTATGGACAAAATACTTATTTAGAAACTTGAATAAAAAGGAGGAGGGAGAAAGAAAAGAAGCAATGAATGTCATTCCCCAGATAAGAGATGAGCCACCAATTCTTAGCACACTGATATATAAAACCTCAAAAAGTTTCGCTCAGGTTCTGGAAATAAAGCTGTTAATAAAATGGAGCAAGTAGTTTCTGTAATTGTAGTGCCAGTGAATAGATCTGCTGCTTTGGATTTCAATTAACTTAGTTTGTTCAGCGAGGAGGCACTTCTGTTGAAACTGGGGAGCTGTAAGTTAAAGGGCAGCTAAAAAAAAAATAAAGCCCCAAACAACAGCAAAAAAATACCCCCGTTGGCAGCAAAAGTTCTCTCTGGCTTTAAAATAATGGACTTTTAAGAAACATTTCAAAGGATTTGAAGGTTTTGGAGGATCTCCTAGGCAGTCCCAGGTGGGTTAGGAACACTGCATTACGGACTTCTTTGTGCTAAGAGGAAGGCCTAATGCATGTTTTTAAGAAGTCCGCCTCTTGCTATTAAATAAATAATTTTCTATTAAAAAAGGTGATTGTTATTGTTGAGAGATCTCCACTGATCAGCGTCCATTTTATATAATTACTCACGATTCTCCAGAACATTTTATGTAACTCACTTCCACTATCTCTTTTTTTTTCTTTTCTCTCTCTTCTTTTTTTTTGTTGTTGTTACCAGCAGAGTAGCAGTTTTACTCCCCAACAGAAATGACAGGAGCTCAGATAAAAAGACCATTTCAAATGGATCAATTTCAGCAGTCTTTAGAACCCATGATAAATCTGGGCTCCAAAAACTCGACAGTGCTAAATGGGCTATGAAATGTATCACAAATCCCTCCCCAGGACAAAAAAAAAAAAAATTAAAAAAGAAATAATGCAGAGAAAAGCTTCAATGTTTGAAATTACAAATAAGCAGCATATTTGTGGAATGAAAAATGGTAAATAAATAGTTACTATTTCTGGACAAAATGGCTCGATAGATTTCATAATTTGCCACCACTGTAAAAAATATCTGCTCCCTTCCCCCCTCCCTTCCCCGGCAGTACACACGGAAACACAAGCATAACCATGCATAAAGTGGGAGGGTGGGGGGCAGCCAAGGATACAAACTCCCTCTTAGAAAGTTTGAATTCTTATTAACCCAGTGATGTCTCTGTAACGTTACATTAGATCAGCAACATAAAAGTTGGAATATATTCCTCCTTTCTTCCCAGTAAAGGAAACTGGAAAAATACTAATAATGAAAAATAGACGTTAAAAATATCCAGGAGGAAAAAGTGCACGTACAATACCCAAAATTAACCCCCTCCGTCCCCACACCGAAACAGACAAACAGCAAAATCTCCAAATAAAAATCCTGTCAGGAGGAGCGGAACCTGCTTTCTCTTTTTTTTTTCTTTTATTTACTGTATGCCAAGCATGGACTTTAAACTTACAGTGTGCATATATATATATATATATAGAAAACAAAGAACGAGAGTCACCGTTAACCCTGGTCACCGGCATTACAGCTAAAAGTCATTGGCAAATACTAATAAAACCCCATTTAGCAGCAAATAAGGAGAACATGATATATGGACAGACAGATGGAACTGCATAAACAGAAAAGAAAAAGCAGAGAGACCCGTAAACATACGGGGAGGGCTGTTTCAGAAGAGTGAAAGATATTGATTTACTTGGAACTGGTGTTGGAAAAAAAACGTATTTGCTTCCTTAAAAAAAAAAAAAAAAAAAAAAAAAAAAAGTAATTAAAGTGAATCATAAGGGGGCACACCCTTAAATAAGTAGAAGGGGGGAAAACATTTGGAGAGGGTAAGGCCTTCTATAGATGTTCCGAATTTTAAGCTAGCAAACTTACATCTGTAAATGAAAAATCAAGGGAGAGGGTCGGGGAGGGGGGCGGGGGGGGGGGGTTTAGAATAAAGAAGTGCTGGTGGCTTAAGGAGAGCAGAGGCTTTATTCTTTTATTTTTTATAAAAGTTGACTGGCCTACCTTGTTCCCCAGTCCTCAGTTTGTCTCCTCATAGTCGCTGTCTCCCTGGAAGTACAGTGTGAGTGGTAATGACTGCCTGCCTCCCTAATGAGTCCATTTTCCTGCTCTTGATGTTGTGTATATACACACACTGCAACCTACCTTACAAACCACAGAGACGGGAAAGGGAGAGCGAGCGAGAGAGAGCGAGCGAGAGCGAGCGAGCGAGAGTGCGAGAGCCAGGCAGAGCGAGGGGGAGCGAGGGAGAGAAAGGCGCACACAGACAAAGCCCTCCTACCAGACAGCAGACAACCCTCCTTCCCCTCGCTAGCAAAATACAACTCGGCTAATGCAGCAACAGGTTCAACGCTGCCAGCCGGAGAGGCAGCGGAGAAAAGGTAGACGGGGCTGAGCAGGCTCGCTGGCAAATAAACACTTTAGTGCCGGCTGGCTCCACCTTTCTTATTTATGTTCCACGGGATGCTGGAATGCATTGTTTCAGGCAGTCCAGACAATTATCATAAATACATTTATTTATTTTATTATTTTTTTTTTTTCCTTGGTGCGCATTAGCGTGGAGCGCCGAAACCTATCAGCCATTCTGCTCTGTAACCTTATAGCTTCAACACATGCAGGGAAGGTGTAAACATATCTCTTTTGACAGGCAGACTACACAAAGCCCACTGATGATTTTAAAGTCATGAGATCTTTCAAGAAAGACGCTCCTGAAGATAGGTTTCCCCAGACAATAGGGGAGCAGGGAAAATTGATCTTGATGAGGAAGAAGTCTTCAGAAGAGACTGCTCGGTAAACAAATGAAAAGAGAGGGCTATTCTCCCCAGCATTCCCTCCTTTAAAAATACATATATTGGGAAGCTTCTACCCCTACAGCTATAATAATGTGCTGTGCTTATGTCTGAACAGGTGCAATGCATATAGTACATGGTGTTACAAGGACGGAAATAAATCTCTCAAGTTAAAAAAAAACAAAACAAAAACCAAAACATTTTCCCAGTTGCAAACGGGCCAAGGTTATTTAAAATATAGGTCTAATTTGAAGAACGTTCTCCCCTCTCTCTCTATTTTTTTGCTTGGGGGGGGGGGGCGGAGGGGGAGAGCTAGAGGGAAGGTTGTGAAGGGGAGGCAAAGATGGGAAAACCACTACACATAGACAGTTACTAGATTTTTATTTTTACAATACTCTTACATCAGAAGAAGATACATGCTGCTTCTAAGATAATTTTCACTCAGCCCTATCTCTTGTCACATCTAAACTTATGCCGTCACAAAAATCCTGTTGATTTTAATGACAATTGCAGGCATGTGAAAGTAAAAAGAGCAGGAAGAATAAGGTTTTGCATCTATATTTCACCTTTGCACAAAGGTTTTCCAAGAATTTTATTCACAGGATATTTTTTAGATGGAGGAGATGGGTTCGGGGGGGGGGGGAAGTTAAGAGATATTCCCAAGTTTATGCTGTAAATCAGTGGAAACACAGACTAGAACACAAATCTCTTGATGCTTAACACAGAATTTGCTTGGAGTAACTCATACCCACCTAAAAGTTACGTGTCCTAGCTAAGCCAGTTGAGTAGGTTCCCTCTATTGTCAGTGGAGAAATAGGCACTTCCCACAAGTAATTCATCCCAATTTTCTCTCTCCCCACTGAGGAGGGAACCAATGCAACTAGATTAGGCTAGGCAGATAGCTTGTAGTTGGCTAAAATTAAGTAAAATTAATCTCACTTTTGATCTAAAGCTGTATTACAACATCCTGCCTCCCAAAATATATTTTTATTATCGCATTTATTGTTAGGCAATATATGCCTAAATTATAGCCATCGAAAAGGGATGGCCTGCTGACTAAAAAAGACAGGTAAACTCTCTAGATTCATGGATTTGTACCCTCAGGCTGGCTGGATATTCATGATTCACAGTCTTTATAATATTAACCAGCCTGGTGACTGGTGAATTTGATTAGTTTTGTTCACTGGTAGCTGATACACATTTTTGTATTTTGCTTATAAGCACTCTGTTTTCATCCAGATGTACAGTAAATACAGAAGGATTAAGTAATTTTTTTTTTTCCAAAAGGTTAATTTTCATTATTCTTTTCATCAAAACACAGCCTTTCTTACCTTAGGGTAAAATACAAACAGTAAAAAGCTCTATTAGGTGACTTAGTTCAACTCCTTCTGTAATATTTAGCTACATACACACCTGGCATCCGTAGAGGCAGCTCTACAAGTTACTCCAAACATATATTGCAAACAGCCCTATCAGTTATTTGCTTCTCTGGACTTTATGACCATATTCACCTTACTGAAGGGTAGGTAAGGTCAGGACAGCAGAAGGAGCATTTGGAGATTTTGCTTCTAACTGTGGTAACTCGATCTGGCCATGTATTTGCCAGTTGACCACTCACCACCTCAGTTTTTCCATCTGTAAAATGGACTCGACTCTAGTTCCATGAGCATATGGTACCATAAATATATGAAGTCCTTTATCTTCCTATCTCAGCCTGGCATCTCTCAGAGTTTTACGATAAATATTATGGAGAATATTGTGGGAAAAATCTAAATATCAAGGGGACCTGTTTCAAAGCCAGCTGATGAAAATCGTAAGATACTATATACTTCTATTCAGTTCAAATAATAGGAATAGTCTCTGAACTTACAATTTAAAAAATAGATCTATACCAAAATGAGGATATCAGATGTAAGAAATTCTTGGTGCCCTAGAACATTTGACCCCAAACTAATATGCATTCTTCAGTCCTACCTACCTTATACATACAAATCTGAAAAGAAATTCAAAACGTACAAAGCGTGGATAAAACACAGATTGAATGCTCCAGTTTTAATAGACATTCAGGTTTAATTCCAAGTACTAAAATCTGAAAAACTTAAATTTGAGACATACTCAGATTTGCAATTGATCCCAATCCAAAAACTTTATGCTGGGAGGCATCTAGATCCTTGCTTCCTGAAACTTTCTAGAAATGTCATATATGTACCTGAACCAGGACCACAGGCCAAATTTACTCATATTTTGAGGAAGCCTGAATCTCAGTAAGAACATCAGAAATGAGCCAAATTCCATCCAATTACAGCAATGCTTAGAAACCAGACCCAAACTGGAACCCAAAGCCACACCTTCCAAAGTTTCATAGCGTTTATGTACATGCAGAACTGTAGAACTAAACCCAAACACTTTCAAACCTCAAGATTGTTTGAAAGCAAATATGAAGCGGGTTCCAACTAAGCTGGTTTTGGCCCTCCATCAGAAATTAATCCAATTAGCCATAATCTTTATAAAATCCAAATATCTGTCTGACCTGAATGAAAACCCCACAAGATGTGATCTGCACAACTGGTTCCTTGCTGGCATTACATTTCTAAATGTATCCAACCCATCAATGCCCCAAATATTTGTTGTGTTCTAAATCATTCAGTCTGACTAAACCACACAAAAAGAGCATTAAAAAAAAAAAAAAAAAAAAAAAAATCCTGAGTGGTGCAACTGAATGGACAATCCTGATTTAATGTTTTGCCAACATCAAAATGTTTGCTTGATACAAAATGCTTGATTAGCATGGCTCTAGCTCACCTTAAGTTCACGTTCCCCTGGGCCGAACGTGAAGCAGGTCCATGGCTATGTACTTGGTTCACTTGCAGGAAGAGCAAAGAGGACATGTAACTGCTGACAGCTCTCAGCCCTGTCACAGGACTAGACATACACCTGCCATGTGATGGTGAGGCCCTGCATGGCAGTCACATGGCTGGCCTACACTTGGCCACACAACAGAATAGGCAAGCAAACTCCTGTCACATGCCCAGGAGCCTACCTGTCCCATGGCAGAGGCACTGAATTTTGGTTATGCCACACAAGGGGTCACCCCACAAGGAAGAAGCTGTAAAGAGAAGGGTCCCCGCGGTCTTAATAAAAGGTTGCATTATCCATCCTGAATGCAAGAACAGGCAATGCTGGTCTAATTGACTTCTCCGTTCAGAATTAAGCTCCAGGAACTGCCACTAGGGAGGCAAAGGAGTCTCAACACCTCTAGCAAAGCCTTAAAGAGAATGAGAAAATGACAGCCACCATAAGGCAGGTGGAAAATTCTGATGCTCAGCACAGCAGGGGCCCCATCTACAGTTCTCCCAGGGAGCTGCAGAGCCCTAAGAACATCCTGATCTTTAGTAGTAAGGAGGAGACAGGAAAAGTCAAACTGTCCACCAGAACTGTGGAAGTCTTTGTTACAAATGACAAGATCCTTTAGGACAGACTGAGAAGGAAGGAAGGCACTTTTAGTGCCAAATAATATATTCTGTACTGCTCTGGTCTCTTATGTCCTTTTTATGTTGCCAGGCACACCAACATGTTGGGTTTAGACATAGTTTGTTGGCAACCACAGCTGGAAAAGGAGTCGTGGCATCATATAACCATGTCAGAAGGCAAGTGTTACTTCTTTTGGGGAAAAAAACCCAAATGAAACGAAACCAAATGAAAAGAGAAAGCCTCTTAATAGTTATCTAAGGGCTGATTTTCAAATTCTACAGACATTTAAGCGGGACTGACTCCATGAGCTGGTTTGGTATCCTGCCCATCCTTGTGCGCTTTAGATGTACTCCACATACCTGCCCTACAACAGTTCCATCAATGCCTTGAGGGAGCTCCGCTTTACTAGAATCCCAGGAATTGTCCTAAGAAACCAGGCTGGCTTAACACCATACTGGTGTTAAAAATCCCAGGCAATTTTGTGTCACAATTCTCTTTCAGATTGTATAGGCAGGACCTAGAAACACCCATAGCAACACGTCTGAACTTGACTGCTCCTACTTAGTCCCCTTCACCACATACACAGATCTCCTAGGCTCCCCTGGTATATCGCACCATCATGTTGCCAGCCCAACAGGACTGGTGATTCAGATATCTCTACTGGTGTCCTGCAGCGCCTCTGCAACTTTGTTCAAACATAATGAGAAAGATGCCAATTAAAAGAGCACAAGAGTCCTACAGCCTGGCAGGCTGGTTCAAATTAAACACCTGTGTGAAATGATGAAAAATAGGTTTTCTAAACCTGAAGATAACAGTAGGACAGTATGTTTGATTTACATCAGCAGGGGCCAACAAAAACGTAGAAGCACACAAAAGCTCTTTATCCCTGCAGATTTATTGGTGAAGATGCTGAGGACAGGAGACAAATACAGAACATCTCTGGTGTCTTTCAGTATGTGAAGAATCTCAATTGTTCTCCCATCTCAGCAGTCATTACTTACTGCCAGACCTCCAAATAAGTAATGCTTCCCTTTAATTTAGCAACTCTGATCCATCATTCTATAGTTCAGTTGCACATACACGTTAACAAATCAAATCTCACAACTTCATTTAGCAAAAAGTACCATCGTTCTCATTTTACAGATAGTAAAAAAATACATGGAAAAAGTTAATCGCTCTGTTGAGAATAGAAGTGAGATGGGGATGTCAGTCCTTCCTGATCAGAAGTTCAGGTTATGTTGCCTCTATGGATCAGGCTCTCAAAAAGCCCAATTGATTAATAAGACTGGGGTGCACTTGCTGAATCAGAACTGGCTTTTCTAATGATGTTTGTTGGGTTTTTTGTTTGTTTTGTTTTGTGGGGTTTTTTTAATCCCAGAATGTCCTGAATAATAGATCAGATGCAAAGCCGATATGTCTCCAACATTTTCAATGGATTTGTGAAAATCTGTCTGCAAGCAACATGTACCAAGTACCTAAATGCCTATTTTCTTTTATGATGACACCACCAACACTTCTGTAAAGGAACACTGCAGAATGACTGTTCCCTTACAGCCCTTAGGCCACTTTACACAAAGTCTGCAAAAATAGGCAAATTGCACTCACATGGCAAGCCCAGGGCAACCAGGGGATCAGGCCCAGCCAGCATGGGTTCATGGAGGGCAGGTCCTGCTTGACCAACCTGATCTCCTTCTATGACCAGGTGACCCAGCTAGTGGATGGGGGAAAAGCTGTGGATGTTGTCCACCTGGACTACAGTAAAGCCTCTGACACCGTCTCCCACAGCATTCTGGTGGAGAAGCTCATGGCTTAAACAGGTGCACTCTTTTCTGGGTTAAAAACCGGCCAAATACCTAAGCCCAGAGAGTTGTAGTAAAAGGAGTTAAAAACAGTTGGCAACTGGTCACCAGTGGTGTTCCCCAGGGGGACTGGTCCTGTTTTACTGTAGTTAGGAATTATTTGGATAAGAGGATCGAGGGCACCCTCAATAACTTTGCAGATAACATAAAATTAAGCAGGAGTGTTGATGTGCTTGAGGGTAGGAAGGCTCTACAGAGAGATCTGGACAGGTTGGATCAATGGGCTAAGGTCAATTGTATAAGGTTTAATAAGGCCAAGTCCTGCATTTCAGTCACAACAACCCCATCAGGCTTGGGAATGAGTGTCTGGAAAGCTGCCTGGCAGAAAAGGACCTGGGATTGTTGATTGATAGGCAGCTGAACACTAGCCGGCAGTGGGCCCAGGTGGCCAAGAAGGCCAACAGCATGCTGGCCTGTATCAGAAATAGTGTGGCCAGCAGGAGAAGGGAGGTGATTATGCCCCTGTTCTCAGCACTGGTGAGACTACACCTTGAGTACTGTGTCCAGTTTTGGGCATCACAGTACAAGAAAGCTGGAGCAGGTACAGAGGAGGGCAATGAAACTGGTGAGGGAACTGGAGAACATAAGGACAGGCTGAGGGAGATGGGATTGTTTAGACTGAAGAAGACGAGGCTGAGAGGAGACCTTATTGGTCTCTACAGCTGCCTGAAAGGAGGTTGTAGTGAGGCTGATGTTGGCCTCTTCTCCCTAGAAAAAGAGGAAATGGCCACAGGTTGCACCAGGAGAAGTTCAGATTAGATATTAATAAGAATTTCTTCATTGAAACAGTGGTTAAGCATTGGAACAGGCTGCCTAGGGAAGTAGTGGAGTCACCATCCCTGGAGGTGTTAAAAAATGTATAGATGAGGCTCTAGTGGTCATGGAGGTGTTGGGTAGAAGGTTGGACTTGATGATCTTGCAGGTCTTTTCCAACCTTAATGATTCTATGATTCTATGCCGTGTCCACTGCATAGTAATCCCACATCAGATACAACAGTACTGCATTACTCTAGTACTGTGTTGGGTAAACAGCGCTGCTACATCAGTAAATTTTGACAGTGAGATCTAGGCAATATAATAGATTTTCGTATTAACAAAGACAATCCTTTGCTTTTATACCCATCATCACTTAAGTGGATCAGTCACTACCTACAGGGACTAAGAGTCCTCGGAAAACAAACTCCAGAAGACCAGTGTCATACTAACATATTAACTCAAAGACCACAACCACACAAGAAGTGTGCAGACTCCCATGTTCTTTATCTCCATCTCCGCATCACACATACATGCATATGCACACGCGCATGCACTTGGGATGTTCAGATGCTAGCTTTCTGTCTTGAATGTTGCAATTATTTCACACCTACCAACCTGCAGTTTTCTATGTGGCCTTGGCTATATATGTGCTCATCCCCAGCAGTTAACAGAGTGCAGGGATATTACCTTGATTTGCATTGGCAGGCCACTCGTGACCAATTTAGCTGTTGAGCTAACGTGCAAGGCCCTCATCCAAGCTGTGGAGTTACAATAGAGTCGGATCTTGTTACACAGCCTACTGCATTGTATGGTGCACCTTTTATTATACAACTGTAAGGTTCCCAAAGGGTACCTATAATTCCAGTATAAAGAGTTATGTTGCAGTTCAGTCAGCATTTAAGGATTAGAAATTTGATGATTTACTTACATAAATCCATACTGAATCCATCCCAAACTGAACATCAAATTGTAAAAAGTAGTTTTACCACCTCAAAGGAGCCAGGGTAACAAACAAGTCAGGATGCACATCCATCACTCTCTTCTATCAGATAACTAGGGTGACTATCAAAGATTTCTATTTTTGTCCCAGAAAGTTAGAAAGCATGCAGGAGGATTTGACTGCTGTCAATAATAATTGCATGACATGAACCAGAGTGAAAATGCTGAAGCTTCAGGTGGCCAGCACATCACTTTTATCCTCTCTAAACAGTAGAAAAAACTAACAAACAAAACCAAAAGAAAACAAACTTCTGCAACTCTAGTGATTTTCATATCAGTGGAGATGCACTAAGTTTGTCATGATGAAGATCTGATCTAGACAGGAAAAAAGTGAGAGGCATCACTAGCAGTATTTTGGAAGCTGTTATTTTACCCTCTGAGTGTAACTGAGTATTTTCACAAGTTTATGAGCATGAGTACGTTCTACCTGGAAAATATTTATGTCAGTATTTTCAAAGATGCTACTCTTTCAAGAGGTAATTATCTTCTCATTTAGAATATCACACCTGAGAGTACTGCCCCCCAAATGAATAGCTAGTTCTGAAAAAATAGAAACAAAAATGCAATTTAAATGTATCGGGTGTACAAAGACAGAAATTCCATGCTTTCCCTTTGATATGATTGACTGTACTTGAAGTGGACATAAAACACCACTGCAGAAAAGGGACAAACAGATACTACAAACATCCAAAAAATCTTGAGTAGTATCTAAAAGTTACAGGGATTTTTTTTTTCTAAACTCTCTATCATGCTCCCAAGTACTTTTAAAGCTTTTCCATACCATTATAAAAACTAGATTTTTTTTTTTTATGAAAGCTGCAGCTATATGACCAACAAAAAAAAAAAAAACCAACAACAAAAAAAAAATCAGTCACAGCATGTACAGTAATGCTGTAATATTTGAAAGGAGCAACACTAAGTGTCAGTATTCATCTAATACTTCACAATGAAATCAGTTCAGCTGACGTAGGATTATTTTCCTCAAATACAGGCACTGTGTGAAAGTTCCTGTGTAAGATTTTTCTCCATGTATTCTAGGCTAGGGGCAACCAATGCATTTATCAGGCAGACTAGAGTTGTTAAGTTACTGAAAAGGCTGGACTTTTTCTCAGAGCTCTGTGGTTTGTATCACTCTTTGAAGCAGCTCAGCACAAAATTTCACCCTAGGACCCAGATTCAGATGACCCAAATTCCTGCTAAGTCCCCATGCTTAGCGTTTTTGGATATGTGCCCCTAAAATCCCACAGCCAGCTAATAGAAAATATGAGGCACAGGGACTTTGGGTGTTTAGGCCACCTGTCTCACACCTCTAGGTATAGAAAAGTGCCTGATTCCATTCTGGGGCAAACTAAACATTACAGACACCACGGAGTAAAGAAATGGAAATGAGTAAAACATCAAAAAAAAGGTTTATCCTGTTAGTCTGAGAAGCCCACTCCAAGATAAAAACTTAACTGTTGACCTCTGTACCAAACACACAGGCAACACTAGTAAGTATGCAACCATTTTTCTAGCACTAACGCCACCAGAACTGAGCATACAAGTTTGACTTTCGCAAACCTTGATTATCTGTAGACCACCTTAGGGGTGTGTAGGTGGGCAAGATTCATCATCTTCAAAACCTTTAGTCAAAGAAGTTTCTGAAGAATAAAAAACTAGATGTACTAGATGTAAGAAAGAAAAGGAATGTCCTGGTCTGAATATTATTTTCCTTTATATAAGGTGAGTTCTCTTAGAAAAACTACACAAGACTGGTTCCAATTAGTCCTTTAGTTTTAGCCTAAAGGAGAATATTTTGTGATAATATGAACACAGTTTGCTCAGCTGTTTTAAAGGACACATTTAGAGGTGCATTTCTTTTCCTGAAATATTAATTGAAATTCATTTTGTAAGGAAAAGATAAAAGAGTTTATTATTTAAAGCCAGGCAAAATAAAAGCAAAAAGTTGTATTAACTGAAAATTAACCCTCAGGCCTTATTTTAAACAAGAACAGAGATATGAGCCTTTCTTTCAATCAGACTTCTCAAAAATTGGAAGATCTGGTGAGGTTAGTGGTGGTGGGAGCCTGACAGAAATGAGCTTGGGTATCCTATAGACAAACAGCTCCGACTTTGCCTGTACTTGAACAAAAGGGTCTTTCATTACAGAACTGGAACATACAGAACAAGGTGACATAATATTTTCAAAATGATATAATGGAAACAAAGTGTACCAACTTCAGTGCTACTCTTCAGTCAGGTTTTGTAATGAGCCTAAATTAGATACTATTTTATGGTCAAAACACTCCTTTTCTAAACTTTCTTTGCCATTATTAGCTAGGACTGTAATATTTGGTATTGCTACCAAGACAGTCTAGAATTATGTAATGAGAGATCCCCTTTGTAATATCTGTGCAATTAGGCATAATTAAGTTTGTCAGGGGAACTTTAATTTCCTGATTTTTGAGTAAATAAAGAATCAATGTTAATACTGCACTAATCAGTACTAACTAACATTTAATTTGTTTTGTTTCAAAATCAGAGGTCACATTGTGAAATCATTTGATAGCATGCAACAACAAGAAAAACAAAACAAAACAAAAACAAACAAAAAAAACCCCAAACAAAATAAACAGAAGTTGGAATAAAGATAACTTTATATTTACTGGTACTTTGCTGTCCTACTGTTCCATTTGTTGAGTTGTTCTGAAGCCAACAAAATATCAGTAAGAATCAGGATACAAATATGACTTTAAGTACTCTTTGTTGTGGTCTCAGAATGAATCAACATTTGGTTTTACCACACTGTGATCACATCACATATGTCAGAATCATAAATGCCAGTACACCTTAAAGTTTTGCGTTTCAGAAACAAAGGTAATACAAATACAGCAAAATTAAAGTCTCAGCTAGCTTCAGTAGACCATTTGTGGGCTAGGCACCAAGCAAGAGACAAAAATCACGTCTGATAGAAATCCCACATACATATTAAGCTATACCTCATGCATCCATCCAACTGAGTAAGTAAAATTGAGTTTCAATCTGGAATTCCTAGGGGTTCATATAGCAAAGCCATAACACACCATAGAAATTCACTGGGGATTATCAGATATGGGCTTATGGGGGGAAACTGGGAATGCCCCCTTAATGACTACCTGGTGCAACACATCTATTCTCAGTCACGAAAACTGAGACTGGCTGTTCAGGCACCACATGCAGCTCATGCATGCATCTAATGCTGATAATCATTCACAGGTTAAAAATAGGTATGAGAAAGGTAGTCACAGGGTTATAATTAAGAGAATTTATGGGGCATTACTCTCACAAACTGCCATTTCAATCTAAACACTACTCCGGACTCAAGGTATCAAAATGTGACAACAGTGCTCAAAGTCTCCATAAAGGATTATCTCTTTTCTTTTCAGTCTTACTCCTTGGAAACAAAAAACAAACCAACCAAACAAAAAACCCCAACAGTAAAACAGTGAATTGTTTTAACATTTAAATGAAAGTTAATAGTCTTCAGAGTGAACACTGCTTCAAACATTCAGGATTTCTTGTATTAGGAGGCTGACTGCAAATAACCAAGGGTCAGCTCACATCTAGTGCAATTTTTAATTAGAACCTCGCAGTCAAGCAGGTTACAAGGTTTTTACCTCCTAAATTAAACCTGTAATTTTTGGAGCACAAGAAGTCAACCACCAGGGAAAAAAAAGTACCAGTTAACCATACTGCTAAAAGTCAGCTCAGTCTGACCTGTCTCAAAATAGGAAGGACATCAATTACGTAATTTTTCTGGAGAAGCCACAACACGACAATTTCTATGAGTTTTTGGTGTTAGTACTTAATGGTGCTGGAAGTTCTTTGGGATTAGTTTACAGGCTACTCCTCCAAGAAAACTTATGTGCAAGACAAATGAAACCAATGAGTGACTTACAGGCTTTCAGCTTTATCCACAGTCTCAAAGCCCAAGGTTATCCGTCCCTATCTATGGCAAGAGGTCCCTTTCAGTATGAAACAAGAATATTTGCTTTTCAACAGCTCAAAGGTGTTCAAATCCCTGCAAGATACTAACACTATATTCCATTCATTTTAATGGAAAATAGATGTCCAAATTCCCAAAGACAGACCTTTTACCATTGGGCCCAAAGAAACAGATTACATGAAAATATCTTTTATCACAAGAGAAGACAGGAAAAAAAATTCCAATTAAAATTGATGGAATTGATCGAAAAATGAAAGCCATCAAGGAACAGCCAGGCAAAATGGGGAATAAAATAAGGGAAAAGTGCATAAAGTTAGCTCATTCCCCTCAAGGAGTATTAAAAAAAAAAAAAAACCTCCCTACAAGAGTGAAATAAGGTATTTCCAATTTGTTTTATAATAGCTGAAAGAAGTGTAGATTAAAGACAAGGAATTATGTCGAAAATTGTGGCAAAGGCAGACGATAAAGTTGGAAGTAAAACATTGTAACTTGAATCAATCCATTGTCACAATTAAATGGCCAGGAAGCACTCCAGTGTTTTAGGAGTAGCCCTAAGCATCCCTAGCTTCATGGATTTGAGTTTGAACTGAAGTTCATTCAGCTAAAAAAAATAATAATAATCCTAGCCAGTACTTCCTGGGCTAAAAAGAATTTCCTATAGCTGCAGTCTTTAGGCTTATCACAGATACCTGCATACGCCTGGGAAGAGCTGTTGATTGTGGCATGTAGTAAAAAAAATATACAGTAAAAAAAACATGGTTGCTTTGCAGCCTTAACCCTGCTCCTCTTAGTGTACCTTCATACTCCAACTCGCTTCTGCTAAGTTAGCTTTTCAGTAGTCTGTTGGCTCATGTGTACTCAAGACTAGATCAAGGCCTGGGAATTTCTGAGTGAAACTCTGGACCTAACACCAACCTTGTGGCGACAAGGGAGTACTTGGTGGATGAAGAGAAAACCATGCCATACATTCTCCTGCTGTGGCCAGGCTCCCAACCCGCAGAAAAATTCTTGGGACTTCCTGAAGTGCCTGTGAAGTCCTTTTCACTCTTAAAGCAGTATGTGTACCCCCATCTTTGAGAAAATGTCAATAAACAATTTAAATGAAGTGTTACTTGTGAAATTAATAGCTAGATTTTCACTTGACAGTGCTACGTCTAAGACTGCACAGAGAGGGTGATACTGGTGTATAGACAGATACTACTTAGAAGCCATAAGAGATTGGGGGAAAAAAAAATAATAGCATCATCAACAACAACAACAAAAAAGCAATAAGCTGTAAAGGACCACTAAGTATGCCAATGAGAAATATGAACAAAAGCAGCAAAAGATCATATGGTACTGGTAAATTAGCATATTTCTTTCCTTTCAGCAACTGAAAGCATCTGAGGAACACTGGCTTTTAAAGAGGTGCTCCTCATGCCCTCCCATTTAAACATCAAACAAAAACTCACACAGATGTGATTGATAAGATAAAGCCCCAACAGTCCAATCTAGAGGTGGCTTCAAAAGCACAAATATAGTTGACCCAAGACATCAGGCCTGAATCTACTGTAACACAAGTTACAGAAGAACTCTCCTCAGCCCCTCACAATGGTCCCAGGGGAGGTGTTATTACATTCTGCTGCTGTTGCTTATATATAGTTTGGCCAAGAGTCCACTGAGTCGTGATACCTATATTTACAACGTCAGATACAGGAATGATCCAGTGGCATTTTTCTCTTAGCGCTGCCTGATAACTCAGGATCTGCCACTTAGAGACATTTACATGAAAGTAACAAAAAATAGGAACACATGATGCTTGAAAAATTAGGCTAATTTCAATCTGCAAATGAAAAATTTAAACATTCTAAAACTTCATAGGAAAGTGACAAGAGTACAATGATTTCTGTCCCTTGTAAAAGACAGCAAAAAGTGTACACTTTTGCCTATCTACTTGCATGGGGAATAAGCAATGCTTTCAGGGTCTGATGAGAGAGATGGAGCTAGTTGATGGAATCATTTGTCATGAGATGCTAAAAAGAAAGTAATAAATGAAACTAGCTGTGAACATGATCTTACAATATTTTTAGGATCTAAAAACTGCCGGTAAGTATTCTGAGTATTCTATTACAAGGGTCTAACGAAAGCTAGCTGCCTCACTCGAGTTTTCAATCCTAGCTATTAAATCCAGACAGCATGTTTCTTGCTCTGCTGTTAATATTAAAGACAACAGTGATACAAATTGGAGCTTAATAGTTAACACACACAAGATATTCATCTGACTTCAAGAGAAGTTGAAGAAAGCAACTGGAAACAAGTGTACGTATGTACCAAAGTATATACTAAACTCAAAATATTTATTTAAGAGCATAGTGTAGGAATTGTCAAAAATTGTTCAAAAAGAAGTCAGGATGAACTCACATCTACCTCAAAAAGTGCAGACAATTCATTTCTGCAGACTTTTCAAGATGAGATGATCTTTTAAGTGAAACTACTGAAGCAGAACTCTGATGAGTTTGATGATCCTGCAAGTGAGATGTTTTTAGTGCTATCATTATCACTATTATACGTAGTAGCAGTGACAATTTAAATCTGTGTTCCAAACCTCCTAGATGCTCTTCAACATTAGACACCTTTGTGTCTTGAAGACCCAGAAATAAGCATACTAGATGATTATGCTATAAAGTAATGCTCTGCTTAACAAGACAGATGCAACCTTATTTTACCTTAATGATATTGCCTTCAATGGAACACAAAAGGAGCAATTGATAGCAATGATTGAAACACTTCTTTTAGAGACTTGTAAATTCACCTGTCCACTACAAGACTCTCCAAATGAAGAAGGGGGGGGGGGAGAATAAAAGAAAAAGTAGCAGCATTGAACAGTGACTTCAGTGCGAGTTGGCCAGTCGAACATGACAAATGACCTCCTAATGGCCACCAGCATACAGACAATGAAATGTATGTCCTTGTTTGCTGCTATTAATTCTGTATCAAACTAAAAGACAGAAACATCAGTGCAGTGCTACCAAAGATACCACCCAAGAACAAGGAGAAAAAATTACAAAGATGTCTTTACTATTTGGTTAGACAACAAAACATTGAAACAAGAATGTTTAAAACAGTTTCTTCTGTTTCTGCTATTCAGCTGCTTACTAATGAATTTCAATCACATGGAGTAAAAAAATAACAACTTAAAAAAATAACAACTTTCCCAAACTGTACTGTAGAGCCTAAAGACAAAAAACCACGACAGATTTTGTAACATTACTATCACCAGTATAAAACTATCATCGGTAGCCTGGCTACTTTGAGTGAAAAAGGAAGACTGATGTCCCTGGTTCCCAGAGACACTTCGTGTTCCTCTCAGGAACACATGCCTCTACATTTGCATCAACAAGTGTGTTGAAATTTGCACTGAGAACAAGAAGGACTTTGATCAAAAAATAGCACACATTTTACTCTGCAAGGAACTTTACAGAGAGGTACTAAATTCACAAAAGCAGTTGAAGGAGGTTTCAGAGGGACTCGACAGATTACAGGCTGATGACACTACTGTTACAGCCTCAGTGGAAATGTGGTTTGATCTAATTAACAACAAAGAACTAGAACCACTGAAGAACAAAATTAAAAAATTATTCAAAGACGCTTGGAAGCTTTCCATTTCATAGCCACCAGGACTGGTTCCAGACACAGACGGATGGGATTAAACCCAGGATAGGATGTCGAGGTTGGGACAGGCATATATTCCAGATATCTCAAATCTTCTAAGGTGAAAAACTGAAGGTCCATATTTTCACCTTAAATATGTAATTACAAAATGGATTTGATTCAACATAATTTAATCACGCAGGTGGAAAATGCAGATGTTGAATTAGGGAAGGCAAAATGGTTGAACTTAGAAATGCTGTATTTTAGAACAGATGCATCGCTGTCCAGCCAAGTCAACATCACTTTTGACACATTTTTAGTTTATTCATACCATTTTGATTGAAACTGTGTAACAACATAGGTGCTAAAATCAAAGAACTGGGTGAAGTGCACTGACATGCAGAGTTAGATATAAAGCTTCATAGATCTAACTTTTTTCGTAAACTACACAGACCATAAGGATGTTCTTATTTTTTAATTACAGAATTACATGCTTTACATTTTAGATAATGTGTCTTTTTTTCTTTTTTAAAGAATACATATGCCCATAAAATAAATCGCATCACATGCACACACTGCTGCAGTGGATAAAATACCACATTTGAGTGCTTTCTCCAAGAGGCTTTTGCAGAAATAACCAAAAAAGTCATGCCGTGGAGAAGAATTCAACTCTGATATGTTGGCTGCTGTTTCCACATACAAATTTTCTCTCCACACCCAATAGAGAACACATAGCTCAGCTGAACAATTGTGAGCATATGTTAGCTATGCCAATATCCTGTGGAAAGTAACAAAAGGCTTTAACTTATTTTTAACTGAGAGAAGTGCATAGCTAAGAAAGGTTATGCTTTAGAATTTCAAGTCAGATTTGGGATTACCGTGTTTTCCTCTTTAGGAGATTGTATGACTACTAATCTTATAATTAAAAAAGTAAAAGTTAATGAGGAAACATGTTAACATCAGATGATTTACGTGCCTATTAATATTACAAGTGTATTGGGGAAGAAAAAAAAAAAAACAAAACCAAAAAAAAAAAGAGGGGAAAAGGAAAAACCCATTGTGTAATCCAGTTCTGTTGAAATGCCGGACAATTTTGAGACTGACAAAGTGAGTCACTGCCAACTGACTCAGCATGACAGCAACATTCATTGTTGCCTTTGGACCGAAGGAAGCAAGCAGCCAGTTGGTTCAAACTGGATTTGTTCTTTCATTAAAATGTGATATTTCCACCATCTTGTTCTCCTTTCATATCTTCCATCAGACCCTCTAGTGTCTCCAGTACACACTGCATTTACTAAGCCACGCACTGTTCAGCTAGCGTTGGATACAACACACATTAAGCCCTCAGATGCAGCATGTTACAAAATTTACTTAAAAGGCTGGAATACAGCTCCATTTTTAAGTCCCAGTATATTTATATTTCACATATGGTTTTCGCTAGGCTATTCACAGGGGGGGACTATAAAGCATCTCAACATATGAGGTACTCTCATAAACTCCACTCTGTCCTCAGTTGCACTTACTGTCCTCAGGCAGGGGGGATGTTGTACTGGGTGTATTAGTACGGATATACGTGCCGCTTGTTACATCCACATCTCCCCCTCCCTGCCTGTAGGTTTGGCAACAGCAGGATAGCTGAATTCAGATCAAAAACTGGAATTCCTGTTTATCTCCAAGGCTTTCCAAAGATGACTTCTGACAGTTACTGCAACTTCCCGCTGCACGCTCTGAAGTTAACAAGGAGAGCTCAGCAGCTCCTGTGGGACGTGGGACCCTTCGGAGTCTGGGCAATGGAACTAAACAAAATACACTGCCACCATCCCTGAGATCTCTCAGGACTGGAGCTATATCAGAAGGTTTGGGGTTTTTTAAATGTTGTACTAGGGTGGATTTATATTGTTAATACACAGGGCTAACCAAGAGGAAGGTTCACCTGTTGCATAATATCATATAAAGTGTACAGAGTGATGTTACACAGTCTGGTTTGTGGCTCTTTTCCTTCAATACACTCAAATCTCAGTCTCATCATTCATTATTTTATGCCTTTTTCAGTAAAGCTGCTTCTCCTGAAGTCTGTCAGAAATGTGAAAATCCCTTTTTTCCAGAAAAGATTAATAGAGTCTTAAAAGTTTACTGATTTAACTGCAGCTTACAAGACAATCCTAGAAATAAAATTAAATTATTTCTGAGAAGAAACATGTAACAAGAAAGGTCCATACTTACTCAAGCAGCTAAAGCATCCCCGGCCATTATAACATTTTTTAAAGTGTATTTTGCCAAAAGGAATGATGCCACATAAAAAAAATTATCAAGCCAGGAGAAAGAAACTCCTCACAACTGAAGGACAGAATTGGTAATCAACAAATCTGGGTTATATTCATGATAACTTGGCAGGTGACTTTGACGAAGTCAGTCAACATCTCTAAATCTGAGTTTATCCATCAGTGCAAGAGGCTACTAATGTTTCCCTATTACAGGAGGGTGTCTTAAAGCTTAATTAATTGATGTTCATAAAGAACTCAGATTCTCAGATGAGAGGCATTGGAGAACACCAAAGTATTATTAATCTCAGGTGCCAAAAAATTATCCCTGCTCTTCCATGAAACAGCTCTGAAATATTTGTAATTTCTATGGTAGCAATATCCCCAGTTCAGTTCGCAAATGATGAGAGTTATCCAAGTAAAATAAATGTCTGGTCATCAGAGTAAACAAAGACATCATTTTACAAGCCCAATCTAAATTGTAGAGATAATCAATATGAGAATAGCAGTGCCCACAATGAAACCTGTATTAATTATGAAGAGAGTTTATGAAAGAAATTAATCATTATTATGGAGTTCGCTGTAGGAATTTAATAGCATGAGCCAATTCTACATGACTCTTATGATGCTTGAGGTCAAATATGCTGAGTTTGAAATAAACTTTAATCTACTCTGAACTAACTTTGTATAAAAAAAGAAAGCTTCTCATAAGTTCCAGAGTACTGCCCAAAATAACAAATCTACTCTACCCCATAAGTGCGTGTGGTCTGATATGCCATCCTGAAAATAGATTCTAATGTCCCTCTCCCCTCTCCCTTTTTTTTTTTTCTCTTTTGTTTAAATTGCTGCTATAGGAAAATTATATACACAGATTACAAGAGAAAATTAGATGTGAGAGATAACCAATATATTTTTAAACTTTTTTTTTTTTTTTTTTTCATATGTAACCACCCTTCCAAAATAAACACAGCAATGTTTATGGAAATATAGAAACAAATTATAACAATTTTAGGTAGCATACCACAGTCAAATAAATACCATTTTCTAATAAAACAAACTAGGAGAAACCTAATAGAACTTAACCCATAGTAACCAAAAGAAAAACTCAAGACACTTTGTTCCAAAACCAGGGCTATTCTAGAGAGCTCAAGATCCATATGCACAGGTCAACTCCAGTAGTAATTAATTAATCCTTTTTTGTAGGATTCTAAATTCTTTGGGGAGATGGTATGCCTGGAAGTGTTGAAAATGCTCAATGTTGGTTTAATTCCATCTCCAGACAAGCCAAGTGCTGGTTGTCTCCAATGGGAAAAGAGCTAGACTGATGCTGAGAGTTTTTGAAAAGCCTATCCTTTGCATTTATTGGCTTTTGTGAAGTACTTCTGAAAAAAAAATTAAAATCAGGAAGATATAAGTAATGAGCCTATCATGCCTCTGAGGTCCATGCTTGGCAGGAACTCCACAGGTCAGAGGCTGACAGAAAATCCTTGGCAGGGGGGCAGTTGTTGCCTGGGGTACTTCTGAGCACATGTGCATGAGGGGAAGGAAAGTAAGTCATTGGGATGCAGCCAAGTCGAAAAGGTTGGCTACCCCTACAAGTGCACAGAGAGGTGCAGCAGAAATAGTGTCTTCTTGCTTTTGCAAAACACGGGATTAGCCATTTTGGAGACTACTAATAACATATGCGAAGCTTAAAATAATGTCAGTAACAATTAGGTGTGGAAAAGGAAGAATGAAACCTTAAAATTCTACAGAAATAAACTGTCTCCAGTTAAAAACCAGTCCAACAGAGCTCAGTGTGAATATTTCTCAGAGCTTCCTTCGCTGATGCCATAGGATTTCTTCATAGTTGTACAATTCTGCAAGCTAAAATTCTCTTGGCAACTACAGACCTCCTTACTTCTGATCTCATCACACACAGATGGCTCAGGCTTGTAAAGTATTATTAGGGGATGTGTTGGAGTGGCCTGAACATGGGTCACTCCAGAAGTGTAATCTGACTCTGACAATTTCTCTGGATTTGTATAACCTTAAGTTCTGCTGTTGTTTCCCAAAGTGCAAAATGGGAAAAGCGTCTACCTCCTTATGAAGCAATAAGAACATGTGAGTTAATATACATGCAAAAAAAAAAAAAAAAAAAAAAAAGGAAAAGTGTAACTGCTATTTGGGGAGAGTAAAATAGGGTCATGTGGGCTTCAGTTTTATTCTTTTCTCTGAAACAAACACCGACACAGATATAAATAGTGCCTGCAGAAAAGCAAGGGGTGAACTTCTGCTTGGTTTTTTTAACAATTTGTAGCTTTTGCATGTAAAGTCTGTTTAGAAGATATTTGAATAGTTTAATAATTAAACCAAAAATCTTTAGTTCTAAAAGTATTAACATTTACCAGAATAGATTTTTTTTTGTCAGTGGTGTCATAAATTCACAGTATTTACCCACCAGTTCTGGTTTTCATAACAAGACTGTGGTTTTTATTTTGATCACTGGTTAATTTATTGCTGCAGCACATCATTTTGCTTTTCTTTTGGAGGTTCTGAGGAAAATAATTCTTTACAGACACTGTTCAGATGGTATTTTTCAATTAAAAACACTTAAAGCAGAAAGAATCGGTTGTCTGGTGGGGGACTGAAGATCAGAGTTCAATGCTTGGCTCTACAATAGACTCCCTGGGGAAATTTTCAAAGGCACAAATGGCAGGTTGGCACATCACTCCCATGCTTGCTTTAGTGGGAGTTAGTTGCCTCTGAAAACCTCTTTCCTTTCCTTGGATTATCCAAATCAAGTCACTAAAGCTTTCTGTGTCTTGGTCTGCAACCACTATAGTGGAAATTCTAGTATTTTGTTTCCCTCACCTTTTGCCTGATTTGCCATTTTAACTATAAGCTCCCTGAGACAGCACCTCTGATTTACAGTATGCAAAATATGCTGCACCAGTGGATGGGGCACTGATCTCATCTGGGACTCCTAGTTTCTCTTAGAATACATACATGCAAATAATGTTAATACTAATTGGGAATCTGGAGAGTATTAATTTAAACGGTTTTCCCAAAGTCTATGTTACTGTGCTTTCCAGGAGCATACTGTATTGGTAAAAAGCATCAGATCACCAGCCCAAGAGAATGGTGCCCACAAAACAGATGCAGGACAGCAAGATGGGGTAAACGTCTCCCACGTGGCACAAAGAAGTTGACCCATTTATTGAAAAAGGGGATTACTAACTCTCTTCATTTCAACCTCTGGTTTCTGGTAACTTCACTGTAGGCCAACCTGTACCATTTAAGTCTACATTCTTTGACTGAAATGTTACATTGTACTGGAACAAAAAGTGAAGCCTGAACAAATGTCGATGAGGCCTTTCATGAAACAAATCGAGAACCCGAGTACGCATTTGCACTACAAGACTACAAGAACTCAGCGGCTGTGGTAACAAAACCAGTTCTGTCATATTTATCTTGCAAGTCAGGACTAGGCAAGACAATTTCTGTTTTAAAACCACAAATGTAAAATTCTCAAAAAATGTGACATGTGGAACCACTTAAAGGGCGAGAATGACAATCTAGTGAATAAATGTGCATAACAAGTACATTCAAGGAAATATTGACCTCTATTTGTTTATTAAAAAAGTGGAGTGCTCCACAGAATTATCCGAATAAAACTGATAATTATTTTTTCTACTCTACTGAACTTAAATGCGGTGTGACCATGAGTAGAGATAAAAACCAATTCATATTCCATGCATGCTCATTAATTACCTACTACCCTACCAGGAATTACCAAGTTTGCCAAATGAGGTGAGGATAGAGATCATTATATTCCAGAGCACCACCACTGCACGATGACATCTTTCAGATACCCACTAGTAGTTAAACTAGGCTTTTAAATTTTGTCCTATCGCATAAATTATTCTCTCAGCCATTCATCTTCCTCAATGATCTCCTTATGGCTATAACCAAGATCCTGCGTTTTGTGGGCAGTTGTTTTTTTTCCTCAGGTTAACTCAGCTAAAGCAGCATTACAATAGGAATTATTTTTTATATAATATATTCATAAGACAAATGTGTATCTTTATGTGCCAGGCACATCTTGCATTTCTTTCTGCATCATCCAGTTTGTATCATCTATGCAAACATCCCAGTATGCAATACAAGACAGAATTTCTACAGTAGATGTAAATAATTCAAGAAAGTTTGTAACTCCTTAGGGAGATTTACTCACAGATCACCTGTTCGCAGAGTTTAAAGAGATGTCAGAAGAGCTCCAGGATTATTACAGACCAATGATGGGAAAGGTTATAACAAAATATCAGTATTATTACAGCATAGAACTGAAAGTGGCTTTGATTCTGGATACATTAACAAACTTCAAAGGGATTGGTCTAAATCTGCCAGTGGAAGAATGTTGTTTGATTGCATCATGTACTGGGATGCTACTGCAGTTGGATTCAGAAAGAATGATGCATCACAGTCTGACACGGCTCTGATAATAGATAAGTAAACCATAGGATTGCCAAATGAAGAGGTCAAAACAAAACAAAAACCAAACAACCAAGCAAACAAAAAAAACAAACAAACAAAAAAAAATCCCAACAAAACCAAAAGAGCTGAGCAAGCAAATGACACCAACAGAATTTGCAGTGCAACATGAACAAAAGAAACCAAAACAAACCTTATTCCTGTTACAGATGGGATGCCCCTGTGTCCCAGATGGCATAGTTGCAAATGGATTCTGCAGAGAGTGAGAAAGACGCAAGCGCCCAGTTCCGCAGTAACAGCAGCCCGTGCAGAATACCACCATTTGCCAACTGGGAAACCCTGACCTACTGGCCATGTGCCTCCATTTCTATTCTATCGATCCACCAAATTGGTCACACCTTCAGGTAGGTTCACAATCGTGGGTGACAAAAAGTCGAGCTTTCCTGTTTGTGACAATCTTGTATTTTCCTCCCAAAGGCAAAGCATGCTAAGGACATTCTTTACATGTCCAGAGGCCAACAGACTGTCACTTTCTTTACACAATGTACCACATGTATCTAGGACAGAGAAAGGATTATTTAAAACTCTAAAGGAGACATTTATACCCAGAACATTTCCAAAATAAGGACGGCAAGTTGCTGAAATAACTTATTTAAAACTTTTTCTCAAGTACAGAGTGATAGAATTAGAGTAAAATCATCTGGAAGGGGTTGGAAACACTTCCTCATGAAGTCTTAAACATCACTTCTAGTGACATTAACTTGAGATACATGTCCCATCGGAGAGCAAGTGTCAGCAAAGTAAATGCATTAGTTAAAGCTTAATAGTAGTTTGGTGTTCAATATCTTGAAATATTTAATATGTTTTTTCCCAAAGTAAACTGTTATTCAGTTTTAATGAAGACATTAACCTGCTTGATTTGTAAGCTCCTGTGGGAAGTCAGTCCAAAACACTGTCACAAGAGGTAGGCAGAAGTAACAAGAGCTGTGACAGGAAATCAAGCACATTTTAAATGTTAAAAAAGCAGCCAGAAAGTGAGTCTCAATATGCTCTTGTTTTCTTTTAGTTTTGTTTATTTTTTTGTAATATGATTTCTGCCCTTTAAAAGATGCTAATTAAGGCTGGTTACAACGTAGTCTGCACGTAACTGTGGGTATTGAAATCTATGTAAGCTTTCACCAACAATTTTGTAAACAAGAAGTGGTAGAATACAGACTCAAAAAAACCAAGTTTGGGTCAGATTCTGAACTTGGAGATACTTTTCAGTTTCCAGCACTGTAGGATGACAGCTTTAAACTGGAATCCACTGTTACACTTTTAGTCACAGTTTGAATTTTCCGGACTGACTTTGGATACAGTCTACATTTCATGGGAACAGCCGGTCTTGTGAGTTTTTCAGCTTGAAATGATAGTGATATAACAAGATGAGCAAAAACGGTGAGACCCCAAGAAATTAAGGTGGGTGTGTACTCTTCCTGAAATGCACATTGGTGGCTTGACAAGGGAGACAAGCTGGCTGCTTTGTTTCACAGTAGCTGCGTTTAGTTCATGCTGTCAAGCGTGGATTCTGACGCTTAACAGTATTAATATTGCTATTTCTATTGATATAATTAGCACTTCTATAAATAATAGCTAAAGCTGCCATAGCTAAGTATATTACTGCAATCAGCACCATCAGGCCCTTCTTCGTTACACACTCTCCTGGAAATAAAAGCTGATTGATCTCAACAAGAAGACAGCCACCGAGGAACACTGTTGATTCTAGCGGCCCAGCAAAGAGCAGCTACCACCATGTAGAAGACTCTCCTAAACAACTAGTTTGTATGTGTGAGACTAAAGTTTCTCACCAGTCTTGCACCTGCCAATGTTTGAATGCTAAAAATAGGGACTGTTCTTTTCAGCCACACGATAAAAAAAACCTTTGCATTGAGTTCAGTGGGTGTTATTCATACACTACAATGGGGGAGAAGTCCTACAAATGTTTTGGAGAGAAACTGGACCCAACCTTTAAATTCCAACTACATGGCACAAAGATTTTATTTACTTTACAGCTATGAAATAGGAAATTGCTGAACAAAACAGACGTTGCTTCTTCTACAGAATAGCAGCACCTACTATTTCAATCCCTGATTTCATTCTGTTACACTTAAAAATACTGAAGAACGACAGCTTTTCTAGTGGCACAAACACCAAACTTCAGGCACTCCCAATCTGTTTCAAAGAACTTTGCCCTTGTTTCCACTATGCCTAAAAGCTGTAACTTCTACACGAGTTTTGAGGGTGTTCAGTATCTAACTTGAGACAGTGATGCTTGATGACCCCAACTTCTAACTAGCATCAGTGGGAGAGGGAAATGTACAGAACCAGGAGTGCTGGTGGTGGAAATAAAGTCTCGGGGTCTTAAAAGATGCATGGAAAAATAGAAGCAGTTAAAATTTATCACCAGTTTTTGAAACAGTAGATACTTTCCGCTTTCTTCATCTTCCACAAAGTGATGTGGGTAAACATGACGCAAAGATTTTCTGAAGGCAAATATTTACTCTGTCTGGAAATAAAGTGTTGCGTATAAGAAAAGCAGCCTAGATTTCTGAGAATAGTTTGTGACAAAAAAAAAATTATTTAAAAGTTTTAAGTTCTTAATTACAGGAATTAAATCATTTGTGCATATAGTTGGTATTTGGTGTGAAGCATGCACGTTTTTGAATCCCATAAGGTCTTCCAAAAACACTACTTGCTACCTGCAGTACTTGAAAACTTAAAATGGTCAAGAGGATACTACAATTCCAAAGCTTTGAATGCCTATACTACTAATCCAGCTGACTTCAAGGCCAAAGCACTCACACAGCACCATGTCCTTCAATGCCAAAATAATTCCTGTATAATTCCACTGATGTCACTTCAGTTATTTCAAAGAGGAAATTCACGTTTAAGCCACATTCTGTTTTCTGATGCAAGCCCAGAATAGCTACACCAAAGTTTATAATGCTACCAACACTGGCATTTATTGTCAAACCAAATAGCCAATGGAATAATTGGCACCTACCATTCAAAATTATTACTTGAGATACTATACATAACCATAACAGCAGCATTTCTGAATTCTCCGTGTACACACCTTTGCAAATATTTGTGATGACAGCATATGGTATTATTCCCGTTACACAAATAGGAAACAAAGACTGAGCAATTTTCCCCAAAGTCAAACATGCTATTCATGGCAGAACAGAGAACTTCAGGAGTCCCAAGTCTTACGCCAGGAATCAAAACCGGTAAACAAGTATTCAGCCTTCAGTATGCTTTCTTGAAAATATAAGAAGCAATAACTGGGCTGGACAATAACTTGTACTCAGAACTTTCTCTGGTATCATGAGAAAATCTGATTACAAAGTGTTGTATGTCGGTATTCCTTGAGGCACCTTTCATGTATACCTGTGAACCTTGAGATCTACTATTACCAGCAAGTGTAAAATAATCTACATCCTGAATCCTTTTTTTTTTTTCTCCTGCTCAACCCTGCTCAGTCCACAAAGTAGTTTTCCAAAATCACTCTGGTTGCGAGAATGTGTCAATGGCAACTCTCTTCTTCAGTGATTCATCTCAGTATTGCTCATGAAAATTAAAGAACTGTATTTTGTATTGTTTGTGTTGTTCTGATACCCAAGGTCAAAGGTCAGCATGACTACGGGAAGGGTAGACAAACTTTACCAAGAGCTGACAGTTTGAGACACTGTACTGTTTTTGGTTTGTTTTTCAATACCATAATGATTTGTGCACACTTTCTGCAGTAACTAGCCTCTTCAGAGAGTTTAAACTGCTGGTAAGATTTCTTGGGCTACTATATATGCAATTACAGATGAATTCTGCTTACTTAACATTAATTTAGTACTTTGAACAAATTAAAAATAATTATTTTCCCCCATAGCATCTTTTACATTAATAACTGCAGTCACTCTGGAATCTTAATGAGCTAAACTTCATAAGTTCTGTCCATACTTGGCTAGAGGACAGCCTTTTCCTTCTTGATACACATGCGATCGTTGGGGAATAGCTGGCAAATCTAAAAATCCCACCTCGCCTGAAGGGATTTACAGCCCCACATGACAAACTGTACTGAACAATACCAGGGCCCTGTGGAAAAAGAAAAAAATAAAAAGAAAGAAAAAGAAAAAAAAAAAAAAAGAACACATTTATTTTCTAATACCAAGATGGAAATAGGGCCACCTGGAATTTGACCAAGGTAACACAGCAAGGGTCAAATCCTATTTGTCTTAGGCAGGCAGTCCTGATAAAATCAAATAAGCTCCCAGCCCTGATCAGTCTAGCAAGGCTATGGTTTAACCTCTGAGGCATGCTATAAATCCTGTGCCATAAAATAGGTGCTATGGATTAATTTCTAATCCCAAATTATAACGCCTAATTGAAGAGCTGAAAACGCAATTCCCCTCACAGATTTAAATAACCAGGACAGAACCATGCTGAGATCTTTTAAGACTTTACTTTTTAAATATTGAACAACTGGGTTTTTTTTTCCCCCAGAATACTCAATTAGTGCAGTGACAATTAAACCACACGGTTTGAGGTAACCGAAAAAATATACTATGACACAGCATCTTCTTTTTTAAATCTGCCTACATATCTAGTCACTAATTTACCCAATAAATTAATTCCACAAGTGGTTCTCCGAGTCCTCAGTTTGAATTATCAAGTTTCTGCTGTATTTCCAAAACAATGCCAGGCATGCATGTGCGTAGGAGGGATCGGACAATGAAGCCAATAGGTGCAGCTGGGGTCTGGAAGGCAGAAGATCTGTTCAAACTCTGTCACCGACTGCTCTTGGAGAATGGCAAGTCATTTCAGTACTGTTTCATTCAGGGTCTTTCTACAGTATAATCTTTTAGCAATGAAGTCACTCCCCAAACATTTGGAAAGCAAAGACGAGCCCTCGTGAACTTTATGAAACCTTCTTTTCCCCTCAAAAGCAGAAACACCAGGGGGGTGAGGTGGTGGTGGAAAGGGTGTGTCCATGCCGATGAGTTTGGATTTTTTTGCCTTTCTATCTTCCCCATGTGTAAAAGAGAAAAAAAATTCAACCTCCACAAAGCATCTTTATGCAAGTACAGGTGAAAGACAACCTGTGTAAAGTCAGACTGTTGAATGAGCTAGCTGGTATCTTGTACATCTGGCACCACCACTGCAGGGGATCTGAACTGCTCTCCTCTTCAGTCTGAACACTAGCGACCCTGATTTTAAAGCAGGGGGTTTAGGATTCCATTCCTAACATTACAATGTAGTAACAGCAACCACCGAATCCAAGAAGGATTTTGTTTGCTTGTTTCTTTCGTGCTAACACGACAAACAAGCTACATTTTAAACTTAGAAACCACTTACAAACCATTTCATTTTGGAAGACACAAGGTATCCATATCTTTAACAGCTGACTAGTCACAGATCCTACATGCTATCAGAAAGTTTTCTTCTGCTAGAAATGAGGATTTTTTTATTTTTTTTTAAACACCTACAGATTAAATGATGAGATTTAAAATAATGCTAAAATCTTCTGTAATGTTCTTCCCGCATTACAAATGGACTATTAAATCAGTGAAGTGCCAATCAAATGCTTTTGTACTTTGAAAGAAAGGTTTAAATAACAAAAGCAGTTTTTCAGGCCTCTCTCTCCCTCGGTAGTCAGTGTCACCTATGCACTAATTACAACATATTTACTCTCTTTTCGAGTAAGATCACAATTGAATAGAATTTTCAGAACATGATTTTTAAGAAAAGTTGCAATCAGAGCATCATAGATTCTGGCTCTTATTAATCCAGCTTGTCTAAGAAAAATACAGTGTTGTGCAGTAAACTTCAAGATATACGTCAGGGTTGAATAATAACAGCTCTGGATTTAGTCTCCAGCTTTAAAAATCAACTCACTGCATGACCTCGGGTGAACCATTAATTAACTAGGGCCAAATCCTCTGTGGACTAAACACAATGGAAATAGACAGTTTGTACAAGCCAAAGATCTGGCCCCAGGTTTCCAGAAGTTTTGATTTGGGCTGGCCAAATACTGGAATTTTCATCCTATGAAAAAAAAAAAAATGTTCAGTTCTGTTTCAGGATAAGAAGTAAAGCTCTCACATCTTTTGTGGAATAAAAATTCCAAGCAAGTCTTTTAAAGGGAGCAAGGAAGAGAAGAAGAAAAACCAAAACAAAACAAAAGTGGAGGTCTCTCAGAATAATATTTTACTAATTGTGCTTTCTCCCAGTAAGCAGAAAGTGGAATTGACAGAAGACTTCAAGGCAGGTAGCCATGAACCATCACTTTAATGTTCTGGTCAGAAAAAATCTTCCCCCCCCCCGCCTCCCCAGTAAAACTGGAATTTTCCTGCAGAAAACTGCAACTTCACAAATACCACATTTTCCACTGGGGTGGGAAGGATCCTCCCAATCAGCTCTAATATTGTGTACTCATAGCACCTACTGAAGGCAGCCTAGCTGCCAAAAGAGCTCTTGTCTCTGTTTTTATGTGTAAAAGAGGGATGTCACTGCTTTCCCATCATAGATTATTTTTGTCTTGAGTTACTCGTTCTTGCAAAGCACCCTAAGATTCACAGATAATGATTCTGCATTTCTACAGCATTAGCCCCATCATTCCAAAGACATAATTTCTACATGTGAGTACATCCCAGGCATTCAGAAAGACCCAAGAAAGTGTTCAGATTTCAGGACTGTTGTAAATAAAGACAGGTTTTATAGAGATACTTTTTTCCACCTAAATGATTACTTTGATCTAAGAACCTAGCTTCAGGCTTTGTATATTAGCTCATTTTACTAGACCATGATGCTTACTGTCTTACAATTTCTCATTTGCCATTCCACAAAGAGGACTACAAGACTGACAAGAGAGCATTTAACCTGAAAAAAAATAAAGACTTACTGGGCTACGAAAGGAAGCAAAGTCTGGATAACAGGACTGGCAGTAAGACAGCCCATTTTCTAGTCCTCTCGCTGCAGCGACTAGCAAATTCATTTTACCTCTGTACTCCGATTTATAAACGTGAGAACACTCCCTATTGGTAGGGCTAAAGAAACCTGGGTACGAGACCCTGCCATCTTGGCATAAAGAGATGCCTGGCACTGGCAGGAGAAGCGACTGATTGCTTTTAAAGGCACTGTTGGACCCGCAATATAAAGTATCCCGGTGGCTCGCTCAGGTAGAAACGCGCTGCCAACCTCGGCGAGAACCAACGTGCGCGTTTTCTCCATGAGCCCCAGGGGACGGCATAAAAAAGCAGCTGAGCTCATCGGTGTCGGAAGGACGAACAACTCCTCCCAAGCCCGGCTCTCCCCCGCCGCTCACCCCCCCACCCACCCACCCATCCCCTCACCCCGCCACCGACGGACGGCGCGGTCGGTACCTGCCGGCCCGCAGCACCCAGCGCCGCGGCTGTGCCAGGCACCTTGCGCACCCCTACCCCTCGCCTCCCTCCCGGGGGCTGCCGCCGAGCTGCCCCCCCGCTCCCGTCCCGCCGGACGCGGCCCTCGCCTTGCCCGTCGCGCCGTTCGGCAAAGGGCGCCGGCAACTTTTCCCAGCGGCCCGGCCAGCGGGGAAGAGGAGGAGGAGGAGGAGCGGGGAGGGAGCGGAGCGGGGCGGCGGGGGGGGTGGGGGGGGGTGGGAACGCGTTAGTGCCAACTCTCCCTCCGGCCGCACGCACCCTCAAGCGAGCGGCGTTGCGGCTACGCGAGGTGGCCCCGCCGCCTCGGAAACTTTTTTTTCGGGACGGGGGAAAAAGCTCCGCGGAGCAGCCGGGGGAGATGGGGAGGGAGGCGATGGGTGCGGGCTGTCCCTCCCAGCCCGGCTCCGGCGTGAGGAGTGGAGCGGAGCGGAGCGGAGCGGGGCGCGGCAGCCCCATTGGCGCGCGCCCAAGCGCCCCAGAGGCGGCGGTTGGGACCCAACGGCTGGCGCGCGCGCGCGCGCCGGGCGAAACCGACTCTGCGCCCGGCCGCGCCCCCCCGGAACCCCCCGAGACACCCGGCTCGCGCCCCCCCCCCCTCCAGCCCGCCTGTCTCACAGCGCGGACCGCCCGGCGGGCCCGCCCCTTGGTGGGAGGAGCCCGAGAAACCCCGCCCCTAACCCTCCGCTGACCCCGGAAACGCGGTACCTCTCTCATCTTCTCCCTTCCCCTCGCGCAGTAGCTCTACACTTTCACAAGCAGCCGCCGCCGCCTCGCAGGCACCCTCATTGGCCCCCGGCCCCCCCGTCCCGCCGGCCTGTCCCCATTGGCTCACAGCCCCGCCCCCCCCGGGCGAACCCCCCCCCCCCCCCCCCCCCCAACCTCTGCCTGGGCTCGGCCTCCCCCCACCGCGACTCATTTGCCCATTTTCTATAGGCGAAGCCGCACTCCCCGGCCCGCTACGCGCCCCTCCTATTGGAAGGCGCAAGTGTTGGTCAAGCGGATGACACCTCTCATTGGCCGGAGTTTAGAACGCCAGCGGCCGCCTTCGCCGGTCTAGAGCTCTGACTGGTTTTACGGCGGTGTCGCTCTCTCCGGCAGCTGGGTACCGATTGGCCGCCGTGAGCGCCTCCTCCCTCAAGCAGCATGTTAGGTTGCGCGCCCTCCTCCCTCCCCCCCCCCCCCTCACCTCCCCCCCCCGCCTTCTACGCATTTCTATTTCCCGCTTTATTTATTTATTTTCCCCATAAACTTAAATGACCCCGCAGGGGCGGGGGCGAGGCGGGGCCCGGTGAGCCCAGGCGGCCAATGGGAGAGAAGGAGCGAGGCGGAGCCTCCCGGCGCCTGGGCCAACGGGATCCCAGCAGACGGGCCGCGCTTGGCTCGCCGCCGGCCAATCGAGCGGTGCCCTCTGCCCCCGCCTGGTGCCGGTGGTGGATCCCTGCCCGCTGCCCGCGGCCCGCGGGAGGGGGTGGCGGTGGCGGTGGCCCTCCCGCTGGGTCGGCGGAATGGCCGGTAACGGCCGCCCGGGCAGGCGCGGGGGGAGGCGCGGGTCAGGGAGGAAAGGAGAGCGGGCAGGGCGCTGCTCGCTCGCCTCACGCAGCGGCGCCGGCCGGCCCGGGTGTGGGAGGAAGGGACACGCAATCGTTTCCTTCCTCACGACGGGGATAGCGGCACGCAGGGGCCGGGGGGTTCAGCTTATCCCCTTCGTACCGCGCTTGCCGTGGCGTCTCTCAGCCTTGCACGCACGGGAGAAGCTTTCCTTCCCACGGCCCTGGCGGGTTTTCTCGCCTTGCCCCGGCTTTGTAACACCGGCAGCCCTGGTTGCGCGGCCTTGCTGAGGCGCATCTCGGCCTTTCAGCCCGGGAAGAGAGGTGAAGTCATTTTCCCAAGAGTGCTCAAGTCACTGGCCTGGGCCAGGGACTCCTCACCTCGGTGCCAGGCGCTATGGAGCCTCGTGTCTTTAGGACTGATGCAAAGACACCACCACCCCCGGACAAGGGGTATTTTTACAGTGAAGGCATTGTGTGTACGTGTTGGTTTTGCAACCAGGTCCAAAGTGAGCTGACCACAAGCGCTGTTCTCACAAGCACCCTGACGATTCTCTGAGAGTACCAAGGTCACTGGTACCTGTGTAGCAATACAGGTTCCTCCAGATGGGACATAAGGGAAGTTGGCTGTACCAGTCTCCATCCCTTCCCATCAAAGAGAAGGCCAAGACTTTTCATAGTTTTCTTCCCATTAATATATTTATAAAGTTTTAACCGTTCTTAACACTTCTGCTTTTTCCTTTTCTTTCTTGCACCGTTCTTTCAGAACTGTTAATCTGACCTATCTTTCTGTCTGCTTTCTTTTTGTTTCAGGTCAAATAAAACCCATGCTTTATCCAAATTTGTCTCTAAATTACTTCCTTTGTGTACACTAGGTTAGTTCAGATTTGGTGGTTATCACTCCTTTGAAGAACCCTGAGCTTCCTACCTCCTTTTCTCTGATGGACTACTCCTATGCGATCTAATGTAATAATTCCCCAATTCCTTCATCTGACAGTCGCTTACATTTGCTGTTCTCTGTCCTTCGCTTTGCAATGATCACCTAATCTTAAATTATCACCTTAACCCAAGTTGCCTCCCACATTCATGTCACAAGTATTTATATCTGTCTGTTGGAGCCATGTAGGGAAAAACTCATTCCATGTGGGTTCTCCACTTTCCATGTGAAAGTTTGTCACCAGTGTTTTCCAATAAATTTCCCTTGTTGGAGCCCTTCTTGCATAATCAAGTCTTCCATTGCCATTAGCTCAGGTGATTCCACCCGCTGCTTACCGAAAGCTCCTCTGCCTCATGCGTTGGGTTTCCTAGCAGATCCTTACTGGGAGAGTGTCCAGATTCCTTCATCATTCCCAGAGGCCTCTATCAGCTCTTGCTTCCTTAGTACATTCAATTGCAGAAGTGGTGTATCATAAAGCTGGCTATTTCTCTTCCTCTCATTATTATTCTCCCTGAACAGGGGATTACCTTTATATTTCTTTTCCAGTCACATGAGTTACCCCACTGCACCTCTGCTACCCCAGTTAGAACATAACCTTTATTTATTTATTTAAATGTAATGGGAACAATTAGTAAGTAAATTACAACTGGTAGCAAAAGGTAAGGACCCCTATCAACTCCGTACTGTAGCAAAGCACTTGGATTTTAAGCACGGGCATAATCCAACTGCATAGCTTCCAAAATGTAAGCGTGTGCTGAGGTTCTTTGCAGAATCGAAGCTTTAATTTTCTTTTCTTTTTCTTGTGGCCTGTTCTGCATTTTTAAGATGAGACAGTGTGAAGTAAAACACTCAGAAAAATAATTTCTCTAGGGCATATTCTGTTTGATGGTGTCATACCTGGAACTTCATCTGGGCTGTCAAAACAATGTACAGTATGACAGTAAAACTGAGCACACTTGATATACATAAATCTTTCACAGTCTGTAACTAAGTATCGAGAGCGAGCTGAAGGCTCCTCGAGCTGAGTTATTTTACTGAATGAGAAATTATGTGACCGTTAAGAGAGCAGATACCTCCCTGCTAGTAACTCTGGGTAACAGCAGGTAGAGGTGGCAATGAATATATGGCAATGAATGATTAAAAAAAAAAAATTAAAAAAATAATCATCCTGCAGAAGGATAGGGGATTTTAAAGAGATACACAAGAACAGCATTTGCTGTCCACCACAGATCACGAGGCTGTGTTTCTGGTGAGAACTGCAGTTGTATCAGAGATGCCCACAAAGTTACCATCAGTTTTCTGACACAACATAGGAGTATTTCCAGCGATGATGTGGGTCTGCTTCTGTTTAATGGTGTAGTTAATAATTGTGGGATAGAAAGAATGCTTTTAAAATTTATGGTTAGGAAATATGATCAAACACATTACATACTTCTCAGAGGACATGATTAGAATGTGAACCAATTGTGTTAACTCAAGGAAGTGATCCGACCAACAACCTGACATTTAATAGACTTGCTAAACACGGTGTAGAAATAGAAACTAACTATAGAAATAGTAGAGGAATTTCCTCCTAAAAGAGGAGCAACTAAGGAGGCAGAAAGACTGCAGAAGATCCAAGAGGTCAGGCCTAGATCACGAGTGAAATACAAAGCAAAGGTGAAAAGGGCAAATCTCATTCCAGGGTGTATAAACAGGACAGCCACACTTACAGTAAGCCCGGTCAAAAAGTAGTTCTTCTACACGCAGTGCCAAGGAGGGCTCAACTGGAACACTGGTTTCAGACACCATGTTCAGAAGAGATGCGAAAGATCATAGACTACAAGGTTTGAAGTGACAATGGTAAAAGCCATAGAAAACATGGCCTACAGAAAAAGGACAAAGGAACTAGATGTGTTTAGTCTAGAAAGGGGAAGAAAGAGGGGAACAGTACAAAGTCCTTGCGTTAAGTAAAATTACTCTGGAGGAAGATAAATTGCTCACCAAGTCCACTGGGTCAAGACAAAAAATGTAACAGCTTTCATTTGCGGCACCGTTTTAGTTGTGATATTGGGAAAGCTTTTTGGGGGTTCAGCACAATGATGGAGTCCTTAGAGGCCATAGGATCCCCAATACTGAATGCTTTGAAAATTACAACAGATGGAGGCCAGCCACCATCTGGACAGTTGCCCACAGCAGCAAAGCAGGAAGATCTTGAGTGGCAGGCACACTGCCTCTCTGGGGTAGGCTGGCAACTGCAACACTGTGAGCAAAGTGCTTGTGAGAAACAACCCAAAACTCCCCCGGTCTTTCAGCAACAGCCAGCAACTCCTGCATTTCCTGAAGCCACAATACCACCAGTCAGCTCAATGGTAGCATACTGCCTCTCTTAAGCAGCAGCAGTTTCCAGCTTCTGCTTAGGTTTGTTGCCAGCTCAGGGGTTGCAAATATAGTCGGGACACAACTGCTGAGAGGCTACCAGGCATTGGGTGTCAGATGCTGTCAAGTGTTGTCTACATCTGTCTCTGCAAGATCTTTCAGGTCTGTCCTAGCATTACATTTTTATGAGCAGGGCTTTGATAACGAAAGGCCACTTTGTAGCTCCACACCTTTGTGCTGCTTGAGTTAAACCCCTACAGAGTACAATTTCTTTCACGACAGTAGAGTTGCAAGAAAATGCCTCTATTTGTGGAGTCATTTAAAACAAATCTTTGAGGTGTCTGGTCACACAGTAGAACGACTGGTAAGCTTGGAATCTTGTAAACAGCAACATTGAAATGTCTTGCATTTTTGTAGTAACTTTATGCCTGTGAATAACAAATTCTACATAGTTGCTTGCTAAATTCAAGTTTTGGGGCCTGAATTTCCTACCTTAATTGTCAGGAATGAAAAAGTAATCCCTCATCAGGCAGAGCTCATAGTAAAAGCATAAAGAGTCTAATTTATTGCATTCTTTCAATATGACTTCATTTTTGAGCATTTTGTGACAATCTGACCTAATATTGCATCAATTCAGACAATAGAGCTGTTCTATTGTACTTTAATGACTGGAAATGTAATTTGCTTCCTGTTTAATATTTAAGCCAGCAATAATACCAAAAGGGCTTATTGCTCCTAAGAAGTGATGAAAGGGGCATAACTCTTAAGGTTTTTTTGTGTTCAAAATTTGACCTACTTTAAAGATACTAGAAACTCATGGGAATGGTCCTCAGAATTAAAAATACCAATATAAGATTGTTGCCTGGGAATTTTAAGATACATCACTTCCAGCTCATTGAAAAGCAGAATTTCCTTCCCAAGAGAAATCCAGATAATTCAAAATTAATTTTTGTCCTGAAATACTGAATTAAGAGTTTTTCAGAGAAAGGGAAGTTTAAATAAATAAATAAAAATAGTGTACATATATATATTCTGAACTTCAGAAATATTTGATTTGGGCTTGATGACTGTCTCAAAATTTTTCAGTCTAGCTCAGCTGAAGATCACATTGTGGCTGCCTTAGCTGCCTCTAGTGACCCTTACAGTGCCAGTGCTCTGCAGGCTTGCTCCATTACACTCCTCAGAGAGACCACCTTGCTCATAAACCTCTTCAATGGCAAGCAAGGAAGACAAATTGTGGTGCAACATGCAGGGAAGACAACTCACAAAGGCCAGTCGATAAACAGGAACACACACCACCTGAACTGCTACAACATCCAGGTGTGTGGTGGCTTAGATAGGGATGCCAAGCCCTAGAAATAAAGCAACTTGAACAGAGAACGATGCAATTACAACGTAATCCTCGCATGAGGTGCAGCTCTGAGCCTGCCCTACCACTTCCCCTATAAAGGCCCATTGCCTTTTCATTTGGTATTACCACAAATCCCATTACACTGTTGGACGATATTGCACACACAGCTCTGCCCAGTTTTTCCTTTTCCCCTGCTCCTTGCCTCCCGTCTTAGACCTTTCGGGGACCACATCCCTCCTCATTGGCCTTGTATTAGGGCTGTCTCCATTGCAGGGCTCAATGAGTTGAGTCCCACATGTACAGAGAGGAAACCCGAGTTCCAAGGCTTCATGAAATCTCTCATGGACAGAGCCATTTTTAATACTTGACATATTACAAGCAGTTAGATATACACTGTTAAGCCACAGTCATACTTCCACTTGACAGTTGGATATGCTGGTTTTTGTGTAAGGTTGTATTTGGGGCTTTTTTAACCCTTCCACTTGGGATGAACACTGGTAAGTATACATTTAAAAAAAAAACAACCAAAAAACCAAAACAAAACAACCCCAAACTATCACATGTAATTCCACACAAGTATCTGTATTTTGTCAGGCCCAAATAAAGCACTGCTAAAACTCACTCCTCTAGAAGCACACACAAAAATGCCAGGTATTACTGGAACACATACAGAGAGGAAACAAATACTTCTGAGTGTTTGTTTCACTTGGGTTTATAAATAAGAGCGTGGCATCTTTTTTTAAGCCATGACATTTTGACAAACAATGATGCTTTGTGTTACGCTTTAGGGAGAAGAAGTGTGAGCAGAATAGTTTGGGGCAATCTGAAAAGCAGCTTGGGAAGGAAGACTGCTGTGTATTATTCCCAGGTCAGTCGTTTACTTGCTCCATATATTTGGATAAGATACTTAGTCCTTATCTATATGCCAAGGTTGTAACGCTTTAACTGTACCAGTTCAGTAAAGCTATACAAACTCTCTAGTCTTAACTATATTTGTATTCAAGCACTTTTATCAGAATAATATGTTCATGTTGGGCAAAAGGAATATTACCACTATGACATACCTTTGTGTCACTGCAACTGTTGGCACAGTGCAGAGTGTACTGTTATAACAAAAAGATAAGAAGATCTCATCCCTCACTAAAATACTCGTATCTGCTACTTAGTTGTGTGTTGACCAACTTTGGTGCCTCACTTCCCTCCACACCCACACCCCCCCAATCTATAAAAGCCTTTTAGATCTTACCTTGCAGTGCTATTGAGCCTTAATTCCTGTCTGTAACAGGCCTTTGCAAAGTCTGCATCAAAGGTGCCAAGGCTTATTTTTAGACAGAGCTTTTTTTGAGTCTCTAAAAAAAAAAGTTTGCAAGAGGCAGCTGTGCCCCAAAACATGCCGTAGTGGAGGAGGTCAGCTGGGTTTGTTTCCTTTCTATGTGAAGATTTCACATACATTTGACTCAGACTTTTGTGACAGCTATTTCATGACATATTGACTGTGAAGTCGTCCCTGTTATTTCATGCATTCATGTGAAATCCACTCTTTCTCTGGGCTTCAGGGATTGGCTTCTTCCCCCCACCCCAATACCATTAGTCTGACAAACAAAGGTTAAGTCAAGAAGGACAAAAATCTTTCTTGTTCAAAAAAATACAGTAAGGGTGTTTTCCCTGCTGCCTTTTACTTAAAATCTGAAAGGGAAAAAGAAGTCAAGAGACTGCCATCTATTGGGAAAAACCAGGGAGGACACCAGCCTCAAACCCTGGCAGCACCTGAAGAGAGTTGAGCAATGTTGGTGTAAATGACATCAGCATTTGGCCTATGATCAGTAGCTTCTCTCCGAATAATTTAGTAAGTACAAATATTAAAAATACTTGAAGTTAGACATTAACCAGATGAAATGTTTGGACAGCAATAGTAAAATGCATTTGATCAAACTTTGTGGACTGAAACTCAAACAGTTTTATGTAGTAATAATAGCGGGGATGTTGATGCAATTCCTAGTTAATCAAAAGGGACAAACTCAGCAGCAGACATCTGAAATTAAAGAATCATCATTTCAAGGGCAACTTCAACTTTGTTCACAAGAGATTTCTTAATCCACATGATGGTTCTTTTTCCCAAAGGCATTCACTCTGAGCAGCAAGGCCACTGATGTTTTCTCCAGGTTCACCATTCATTTTGAAGCCACGGAGCAGGATACTTTGCAGCAGACTTTCTGCACTATCTTTCAAGCCACAGAGGAGTCCAGCTGCTCAGCTCTGCATCAACTCATTTGTCTGCTACACTGCATATGAGACTCAGATCCAAGATTAGCAGAAAAAAAGTCTGAATTTACAAAAGCCCCAAAAGGTACCTACAGACTAGGACGCATTGGAACGGGATCCTCTGGAACGGGATCCTCAGGCTTTAAAGATTTACATACCGTTGTTTTCCAGACGTCTAAGTAGAACATATCCTAACACACATCACGCACATAACCCCTCCACATACACACTTGCTCTCTTCCAAGAGGTATACTGTTTAAACAAAGTGCAAGGACATCAAAACAGCTGCTCTCCCTCTTGGATGATAGCCTGGATCCAGGAAATCCATCAGGCTGGAAGAAAGGTGAGTCCTTAGAGAAGCCCACTGGATTTTAAGTGCTGGAGCCTTCCCATCATGCCTGCTTTCCAAGGCACCTCCAACAGTACGGAACTCCAGCCCAAAGCTGCTTGTTGGTGTCTAGGGAGTGGGTCACATCTGGTTTGAATTTAGCATTTGCTATTTGTTAGCATTCTAAAGACTGTTTAATTTAGGCACAGCCTGTATGTATGTATTAAGAGACAGCTGGTCCCATGGAGGCAAGGTTGACTGTTACCCCTGAGGCAAGAGGCCCACGGAAAGCAGGGTGGCCAGTGTTGCATTATTGCCCTTTGCTATTCTTTGACCTCCACTTGATATGTTTTTCCACAGCCCTAGGCAGTGAGCTCTCTGTGGGTGGGAACTGTTTGTTATTGTCTGTTAAATGTAGACTTTATTGTAGAATATAGCTTCTGAACATCACTACTAGACAAATACCAACAGGCAAGGTGGCCAGCATATGGCTTAACCAGTCCATCACCACAGGCAAGGTGGATATTGCCTGATGCAGGGGAAGGCTGCAATGAGAATACAAAGTTGTTCCCTTAGAATTGTGCCAGCACCAGCAAAACATGAAAGCCACAATTGCTAAAAGCATGAATAATGCACACAAGAAGCAATAACTAGGACAGCAGCACACAAACATGACCTGTGAACTTTGAGAAGGACAGTGGGAAGACAACAGCAAGTATAGTCTAAAGTATTAGTGTGAGAAAAAGCTGCTTCAAGCATACCACAGACACATACTAGTCACTGAGGTTGCCCTTTAAGTCATTGTGTTTGTTGCTGAAAACTGAGTGAGGCCAGCACATCAAGGGCATGGCCAGGAGATTTGTACCTACATTTCTGACCCTGTAATATTTCATTGTCATGCAGGATGGGAATATCCATTTTGTTGTTTGGGGTTTTGTTTTGTTTTACATACTGAGAAAACTCACTATTTTCCAGGGGAGTTTACACCATGGGGTAAAAAGTAATCACAGAGCAAATGAGATTTTTGCCTTGCTCACAGTATCTGGTATGTGACAATGCTCTCAGGGTGTTTATAACCAGGTGCCGCTGTTGTTCGAAGGAGCATGAGTTAGAGTGGTTGCAATGTGCACCGTTAAGGACAAATGAAACAAAGCTGTACCAGAATGAAATTAAATGAGGCCCTTTGTGCAAAGTAAATATGACATAAAAGGCCCAGAGTATTCCCCGATTCCCTGAATAGCAAGGACTAGCATTCATCTTTTGCCATGAAACTGTGCTTCAGAATGCAAGTCCTTTGGGTTACTAAAGAAGCACTGAAAACATTAGCAGAACATACCTGATGGGGTATTGCCTGACTGCTTCTGTGGCCTCTGAGGCTTTAGCTTGGGGGGAATTACAAGTGTTCAGGTCCTCTCCAGGGGACATTAACTCTGGAACATAATGCTAAGCATTAAATTACAAAGCATATCATCATTTCACTGATAATCAACTTATGCTCATACTAGAATCCTTACTTACTCCTCACACCTTCCCAGACCTCCTCAAGCTCCTGTTGCCTTCTACTTAACTGTCCAGTTTGGATTGGCAGTATATGAACCCTGTCTGAGTGGTGTCAGGACAGATATTTGTCATTCTGAAAATTGAAAGTATAAAGATTAAACAAACCCGAACGTAAAAAAAATTATAACACATGACCCAGTGTCCTCAAGGCTGTGTCTATTTTCACATTTAATTTCAGTAAAAATGTACCTTTAAGATTAGAGTCAACACAATCAATGTCTGGTCTGCTGCACTGTCAAGATAAAAATCCAAGAGGTTTTCTAAAAGGACAGTGTCTAGCTTCCTCAGGTTTGTGATGATGAACGGTCCTGATAATGTAGAATATTGTTCAAGAGGCTGGGAATCAGGACATGAAGGTACTGCTTGTTCGCACAATATACTTGATGAGAAGTCTTGGGCAAATTATTTTCTTTGTTTCTCTTATTCCTCAGAGAGAAAGTAGAAATAACATTTCTAACTTCTACATACAAAATTAAAAGTACAAAGCAAGAGGAGTAGAAGTATTACTCATACTATCTTCTACCATTACTCTGGGATGATGAATGAGAAGGGCAATTAGGGGCATAGTGGACATTATTACATGGAGTAAGATTGTAGTGAGTATTAATGTTAGAGATTATTAAAATGTTCACTTTCTTACTGCTTCCAAAAACAAGCTTGTGTCTTCTTTCTCTAGACATCTAACAGCTCTTACTGCATCTAGTGACAATGCTAAGTGACAGCCCTCAGCCTCTGCTTGCTCCCTCGTTTCTGTTCACATTAAAATATGACCTAGAGGGTTGCAGGGGCACCATGTTGCCTGATTGCTGGATGATGTCAGCCCTGATCTACTATTGTGTCTCTGGAGCATTGAACCATTTCCTTTTTTTTGTGCCCTTTCTTACGAAGGGGGAACTGGAGCTAAGCACTTTTACCTTTCATAGCCTCTGGCTAGTAGTGTCTGGCATGGGAAAGTTATATAGAGCAGGCTGTGCTGAAACTTCATTTTAACTATAAGTCCTTAGAAATTATGGTGCTTGCATCCCATCTAGTGGAGGGATCAGATTAATTCATCATCTGCTTGTTGCTAAGTAAGCACATACTTCTACTGTGACTGTAGGAGCAGAGGTATCAGCTTCGTCAGAATGCAAGCAGCCTGCACAAAGCGCTCACACACTGTTGATTCATCCCATGCAGAATGAATTGGGTGCAGTTCTTGACATAAGAAAAAGTCTGACAGTTTATGCTGATGTGAGACTACAGTAGCTGTATCAGAACACCAAGTCAGAAAGACATCTAATGGCCATTCTGAGAGAGCTCACCAAGGGAGAAAGCCAGCTCCACAGCAATGTTCACTTTCCCTGTTACTCTCAGTGAAGCAATCTATTACATGATCTACAGCCTCTCAGGTCCCTGCCTTGCACCATCACCCTCATCCTCTCCAAGGCAGCTGTTTTGACCCCAAGGCTTTCCGTCAGCACACCAAATTGGTCACCCCCAATTTTCTATAGCTGTGTAACCACTAGCTGAAGACATTTGCACTAGGAAGGATCAACTAGTTACCTTTAACTGCAGGAAATAGCTTTGCTGCTCCAGGGTATGAACATGAGAACCAGCTGTAATTTCTGAGTTGCTGCCAACCATTCAAATAGTCATTTTGAAGCTAACAAATACCGTGCTATTTCCTCCGAGTCCTCCTACAACCACATACAGGTCATGATCCACCTTGGAAGAGCATTCGTCTGCTTCACAAGCAGGATGGAGAAAGGATATCTCTTCTTCCTATATGGAAGAGGCTGCAGAGTCAGACCCTGTTAGGTTATCCTTCTTTGAAGGAAAGGACAGGTCGCAGGTCAGATGAGCAGGGCACGTAACAAAACCCCTTAGCACCAGTAGAGTTAACCATCCTTGTATCTGTGCAGCTCATTTTGACTTGCACCGAGAAAGCAGGGGGCATTTCTAACTGAAAAGAAACTTGAGTGACTTTCTTGAGGACAGTATTCTGCCAGCCCCAAGCCTCATTCCCCACTGACCCCAGCAGCTACACAGTGCAGAGCTCTGTCCGCTGCCACTGAGTGGACACCTGCTATTTAGAGCCACACACAGACATTTCCCACCCTGCACCTCAGCATGCAGGAGACTCATGTGCTAGGACAAAAGAAAGTTAGTTCTTAACAGGAAGAGGGCTGCAGATGCTTTCTCCTCTGTTACTGGCTTGAGTAGAGCCTATCAGGCCATCTTTCTAAAGAGAGTCTCACAGACAAGAGTTTTCCTTGCAACCTTCTGTCTTGCTGGCATGCAGACAAAGTCTGTGGGCATGGAACAGTCCGGGTGCAAGTGGGCATGCAAGATAGGCAAGTGTGTCCCCATCCTGACAGGTTATCCACTGCTAGCAAGGAATCAGACATTGCTAAGGCAACGTGTGGGACAAGCTTGCACCCAGAGAGCTTGTGGAAACCTACTTTGTAGATCAAACACAGATTCCAGCTAAAAGGATTACTTATGCATAAAGGGAGGGTTGGGAGTTGTTCATTCCCCATCCTCTTCTTCATACTTAGAGATCACCTGAAAATTAAAACACTTGTTTCTTTACACAATATAAAAATACAATCTGCTCTGGCAGTGCCTCTAGCCGTTGCACACACAGACCCAAATGGCATTATTTTCAAAGTAGTTTGAAAATGCTCTGTTCAAAGTGCACTAGATGGCACTGTTCCTTCTGAATCATTGCTGAGCCACTGCTCCACCACCACCATCTCCACCACACTCAGAAAGCGAAGCCCTGAGTGTGGACATTGTCATTCTAAGAGCATTCTTCCAAATTTTGGATATCCAACCTTTGTGTCTTTAAGGTAGAAAAATGCATCCTGCCTTCCTGAGTCCTTTCTGCCATCATCTCTAGGAAAGCCTTCCTCATGTTCAGTTGTCCACTATTGCTTCTTTCTGTTGAACCCTCAGTGCTAGTGCTGAACCCAAAGATTAGTTGTTTCTGGGGCACAGGGGCTATTGCTCACATGTTGCTTAATCTTATTCAGATGGCATTTAACAATTAAGTCTTTCAGCAATTGCCCCAGTAAAAGCTTTGATCTGTTGTCTGTATTGCTCCTTGTAATTCTTTGGAAATGAAGGCGCCTCCTTCATGTATTAATACGAATTTGGAACTTCCAAGTAATGCACATGGCTTTCCAGTATAAGGCCAAAGAAATTTTTACTCTGAGATTCTAGGGATACTCAGAATCAGCACACCTTACCAAGGCAAAGAAGGGTAGGGTAATTTTGATAGCCTTGTCTTATATTTGATCTTGCTCTGTCCACTCCAAGGGGTTTCCTGACAGATTAATTAGTATTGCTCACAAATTGAACTTTAGCCAGATCTCTCACCTGTGCAGGTCTGCTCCCCTCTGTCTCCAAAGTGAGGCTTCAACTCATTTAGTAACTGTGCTTTAAGGAGAGAAAGCAGCTCTAAAGGAACTGCCTTCGCCCATCTGATGTTGAAAGGTTGGTGAGGGTTGAGAGCAGCTCAGAGGAAGAAAAGAGCAAAAGAGCAAAGCCATGCTTAAACTGTCTTCCTTGTAAGGCAGGAAGGCAATAATTTAGGAGGGAAGTCTGATGGTAGTGTTAAACAGATCCCAAATAGCTGAATGACAGAAGTCCTGTCACACTAGACTCTATGGAAAGGTGGATAGTAGAACTGTTTCCCTGGTAATAAATCTCCAAGAAGCCTCCACACTTTACTCGCATGCATGGCAGAGCAACATCTCCAGTTTAACACTCAGTCCATTTTTTCAGACGCTGGAGGAAGGCATAAGAAATAAACCCAGCCCTCACACTGCACAATCAGTCTATAAAGACAACACAAGTATTTCCAGTAGACCTGAGCCGAGTCACAGCCATAGTGCCCACCTTTAAGAAGGAAACTGAACTGGTATAGCCTTTACTCTGGCTTTGGGCTCACATTTCGCCCATGCATTTATGTATAAAGTGGAAGATATAAAGAATTTTTTTGTTTGTGTCTTTCCCCTCCTTCCCCCCAGAAAAAAACAAGCAAACAAACAAACCTTAGTGTTTACTGTTTAAATACATCTACACTGACCCCTTTGGACACAGCCACACCAAAGCTTGTTGGGTACCATACCCTGCCAGAAAGCCTTACACAGCATGCTGCATGACCTCCCTAGACTACAACACTTAGGAGCTTAGAATCTACACTTTGATGCCTCACCTCAGACTTCCTGCAGATCGCCATCCTCTTCAGCTGGATGCTGTGGTGTCCTTCCAGCGGCTGGAAATACTAGCCCCTGGGGGTAGTTTCTGGTGGCAAACAGAGCTTGTCTCAGTAGCCAAGAGAGGGCAGCATTCTCCCTCATCTGGGAATGCAGAGGAGGAGGAGCTGCCCGGCCACACATCTCTTTCTAGGAAAAGGCATGTTTTATCAGATGGCATTTTAGAACATTCATTTTAAGACTTGGTGTGTCTGTTTATAGAGATACCAACTGATTTACACCTTGGAGTTGCTGGGGACAATTTATCACACACCTATAAATAAAATCCAAGCTAGTCCTTGGTTCCCCATCCACAGCTGCTCACGCCTGCCATTATCCCAGCAAGAAGGCGTGGCAGTCTTCCGGTAACCAGCATCCCTCCCCTCAGGTGGTGTCACAGCAGGAAAGGCAACCGCTTCTATTTCATAGTATATCACTTTACACAAGGTGGTGGTGGTAGGGAGGCAGAAGAGCAGAACAAGCGGACAGGTGCTCTACATTTTTGTTACTGTTCTATTCACGTGTAAGTAATACCAAAACTGGACTTCAGAAAGAGCAGGCAGTAAGTGGAAATAGAAGACTCCAGTATTTAGCAGTGGCTTGCATACCAAATGGGGGCCTCTGTTGCCTAGAGCTGCATCTCCTCCAAACTTCTATCTGCATAATCCACTGAGGTGTGTGCCCATGGAAGCCCACGCTGGTGTTCATACTGTTGGTACATCTGGCAGCCTTCAAGTGCTGAGCTCCTGATGAGCTCAATGGAGGTGTGGTGCGGCTGGAAAAATTCAGCTTGTGCTGCAGCAAGGGAGAAAATAAGCAGAAGTCTCTCCTGGAACAGGCAGGAAGACAAGAGGAGATGCAAACAGCTGCTGCTGCTCCACTCCCTTAAGTAAGGAAAAGGGCTGATTACAGAAGAGTTCCCCATCCAGGGAACTAGCACTCACTTGTAGGCTTGGGAAAAGAGAACAATCCCATGCTGGCAGAGAGATGCCACCAGCATTTCAGTTCAGGGCTGCATCTCGGAGCTCCTGTGGCATGCTTCTTGTTGGCCTAATTAGCAAGCTTGAAAGACGAGGAGTCACAAGGTTCATACGTAAAACAGATGGTAGACAGGACATCAATAAAGCTCTTTTAGATTATGCTGAAAAAAAGCAGAAGCTTTTGCTTGAAATAATTTCAAGCAAATGACACTTGATTTACAGTCCTAACAGCACATTTATACTGTTGCAAACCTTTGAAAACGTGAGCTGCTCACTGGAGATGAGTTTAGCTACAGCAGTAGACGAGGGTGGGTTTGATCTCGTGTTTAGAACATAGCATCACTGTGCAAGAAAAGCAGGTCTTATCGCCAGCTCTGCTACTGACCAGATACACACCACTTCACACCTCTCCTTCCACCAGCCTTTTTTAAAAATGAGAAAACCTCCTTTATGTAATACTTTGAGATCTTTATAAGCTGCATGATTAGTTCTTCTAGCAGACAGAAGAAACTTGAGGATTGTTAGAGGTTCATATCCTTCACCTTCCAAGTACTGCTCTAACTTTGCAAGTACTTTCACCATTTTGATCAGAACAATTTCAATTTCAAAGTCAAGCTCAGCCACTGTGCGCTGACACATTCAAACACTGCACAGCTCACCAAGTCCTCTCTGACTCAGTCCAATCTTCCATAAACCTCAGGAAAGGACTCAGGCCCTGAAAATATACAGGCGAGAGCCAACACAATCAGCATTTATCAGACTGGATTGGGGACACTCCCCCACTGTCATTAGGGACAGTGTCTAGTTGATAAATTTAAGGTTAGCAGAACTTATACTGTGATGCCCAGGGTAGTAAGATCTAGACAGCTGGAGGGATACAAAGAGCAGTGAAAAGATATTATGGGTAGAAGTGTCCTAGCCTCTAGACTGCATGCCCAAAGGCCAAACACTGGTCTGGACTCTGCTAGCTCATACTGTCACACCTCCACCACACCCAGACACTCACACTCCTAACAGTAAGCAAGTACTAGGATGTAAGCACATGCTACACTTCCACTTTTATTTAATGTAACAGACTCAGCTCTCAGCTTCACCATCACAGTGACATTGGATGCTAGCTTCAAGCATGACGTGAAAAGCTCTCTGGGACAACTGCAGTCACTGTATAACAAACCCAGCACTGAACTGGAAACCATGAAATGAGAGCTTAGCAAAAGATTGGTTTGGTCTATTGACCAGACCTCCTGAAAAAGTGACTGCTGACTGAAAAGCAGCCAGGAGCATTCAGAGCTTGGTCTCATGAGGAGCTGTGGATGAGCAGAATAGTGCTATTTCCACAGCCTGTACCTGCTAGGGCCAGAGAGAATGCTGGATCTACTTGGTGCTCCCAGAGGACAGAAGACCCCACACTCAGACGTTTGTCTTCACCTAAAGCCCTGATCCTGACTGATTTTAGCAGAAAGATGGATGAGGCACACCTCACCCAATAATTAACTTTTGGACTGATTGGGGCAATGGTCAGAGCAGAGGTCATCTGATAATGCTTGTCTCCTAGGGAAGAGTTGAGAAAAATGTGAGGATTTGCAGCTCTCAAACGTATTTTAGTGGAAAGCAAAAATGTTCAGTGTGCTGAAAGCAAATGAGATCAGTGGTTTTCCTGTGCTTCTTAAAAGTGCTAAAGGGACCTCGTTCATTCAAGCAACAGGAAGGCGCATTAATATCCAATAAGCTTTTGGCAGAACACAGAATAGCAGTAAAACACTTGCCAGAAGGGTTGAAACACAGACTTGGGATTAAGCAGATCCCGTAATACACTAGAGCACCTGTAGTGGCAATTAAATAGAAGTGTATAGGTCTAAAAATGCAGTTTGATACCCCTCGTTTCCTTTCTCATCATACACCCAACCCCCCAGTCATCAAGATTGTAGGTCTCTTCCCTCTAGCAGTCCTTAAGTCCTTTTAACCCGATTTCCCCAAATTAGGTTGTTTACAGTGCCACTTATACAAAGCTATGGACAAAAATAAATCCATCCATAGACAAGTCCATCCCACTGTCTTTTCCACAGAAGGGATGAGCAATGATAACACCACACAACTGAATCCCTATATAGATGACACTTGAACCTGCACATCATGGATTTCCAGGCTTAGCTTTGCTTCTCCCAGTGACCGATAGGAGCACCTCAGTGCTGAGCTCCTGCCTCACCCTGACTGGTGCTGAAGTAATATGTACGTATGCTTAGAGTCTGGATTTCCCCATGCCACGCACAACTGCTATCACCACAGAGCTATTTTTCTAGAGAGAATTCTCTTTGGATGCATTGAAGGAGAAGAATGGATGGTTGGTTGCTTACTCCTGTGACAGACAAAGCAACACACCTGTGATTAGCAGAGGATCTGACAGCAATGCACAGGTAAGATAGATCCTGCCCTCTATCACAACCTATTTGGCCCTCAGTAATAACAGAGGGACCACGGGGGAACTGTTTGCATTTCATTTAAGCACACTATGAAAATTGTATTTATTTCCCTCCCCTGATGTCTTTTTGTTTCCTGACCCAGGACAAACCAGCCCAGCCCTTAAGCCAACGCACGTGCAAAAGCTACATGCTCACTAGAGGGACATCAGCAAGCTGCCCAAGGAGGAGCCTCTACAACATGGTATCCCTGCTGGTATCCCCATACACCCAAATCCCCCTCTCAGAGCAACAAGTCCTGGACAAGCAGACGGGCCTCACTATGTGTAACGACTGTTTGGGCAGGGATGAGGATTTGCTCACTCCAGCATTTGCCAGTTGCTGAGGTTTTGGCAGTTGCCTGCTGACCCCGAGATGTACCCTAATTTAAAGAGTGGCTTTCTGTAGGCCTCTTTCTGTGACATTTTTCTCCCCTCAGATGCTGCACAGGGAGCCTAAACTTAAGCCAGGGGTCTGGGCTCTACACTAGGAGCTATGATAGCTAAGTAATGCAGCACCCACACCCTTACAGGATCTCGCTCTCTACAGTGGTGAGCCACATGGTGCGGTGACTAAAGCACAGGCTTGGCCATACGTTTCTACTGCTGGTTCCAATATTGACATCTTGTGTTATTAGTTAATACTTGCAGACAAAAAGGACATCAATGGCTTATTGCTCAAGCACACTTAAGAAGCAACTATTCTCTCAGTGAGTACTCCCCACACCTAGCACATCAGCCCATCACATCAGTGACATTTCCTTACAAGCTGTTTTCACTTTGACTCACCTTTCATTATAATTACACATATTTGCATTAAAAAAATATAACACACACCCCCCCCCCTTTTATGAGGGTTCATCAGTTGCATGAAACAATGCCTCTTCTATTCTTCAGAAGTTATTTGTTGTAAATAATTGTTGCTTATACAGTGCCATTCCCCCCAAATTCTCCATGATACTCTATAGGAAACCACATTGCACACCTTACAGCACAGACACTTCTGAAGCAGAACATATTTACTCAGCAGCCATTAAGACTACAATACTTAAGATAAAAGCTGAAAAATAGCTTCATATGCAGTGGAAGCAGAAGGGATAGTGTAGCTAGACATTGGATTTTGTAGTGCCTGTACTTTATAAGAAGGCTACAGGAATCACAATGACTATAAATGGTCAGAAACTCCATTTTAGGTTTCATGCAAGAGATGGCACTGTTAGCACCAGTAATTAATTTAGAACCAGGAGGAGGTGTATGTGGGAGGGCACGGATGTATTCTTAAAGGTAGATTACAAACATTAATATCAGAAAAAGTATTTTTGTTTCTGTTTTAACAGAATGTTACTAATCTTTCAATGAAGAAAGATTCATATATTCCATTGCAAGCAGATTGATATTTCACTAGGACACAGGGAACAGAAAAGAGAGTCAGCTAGGAAAGGGAACCCAGAAATCCAATGCCAACCTAGCTAAATATGATTCTTGTTTAATCAAGGTTTTTTATTCTCCCCTCCCCACTTCAAATGAAAAGAAACCCTATGTACATATGTGTGCCAACACCAACATTCTAAGTGGGGAAAAGATGAAGAATTTAGGTCTTGCTAGGCAGATATTATGTGAATCTTTGCTTACTAGATACTACAGATAGTAACCAAACACTTCAGGTTTGAAAACCCCAAAATATAGAGAGGAAAAAAAACCCCCGACAAAACAATGAAACAAACAAACCAACAACAAAAAAAAGCAACACACAGAGAAAAAAACAAAAAGCCAACAACTCAGCAGAGTAAGCAATAGTCTTAAAGGTGACTTTTCCATCCTAAACTCGCTATTCAAGTCTCACAGATGTTTCTTGCTCACCTTGCATTCAACTTAGTTGCACATGCTACCAGTAAAGCACCAAGCCTCCACTACTGAGCACAGAAACTCAAGCCTATTGAGCTCCTCAGTGCCTCTTTTAAGCCTTGACCAAGATTGCAAATGCATAAAGAGAAGAGCTGCCGCCTTGGTGGGTCCTGACCTTGCAGCTGTGTCTAAATCACAGAGCTATCACCCTGCAGCTGAAAGAGGTGGTGCTGTTGCTCTGGTAGGCAAATATACCCAGTACTTAGGATATTCACCATGGTGCGAGGCACCCAAATTCCTCTCTCATGTAAGGAAGGCAGCAGAAGCTACTCTGAGATGCGCTTTTAAGCATTTAATAAAAGCACTCTTTTCCTTTTTATGCTTTGGTGCTATAGCCCTGTAAAGGGCCTTTAATCACAGCATTTCCTATTAGTTCATTTGAGTGGTTTCCTGCAGCATTTCCTATTAGGTTCTTTGGGTGGTTTCCCATCAGGCTGTGGTTTCCTAATTGGTGAAGCTGACGAAAGTAGAAAAGCTGGAAGCCCTCCCTCTGCTCTACCCAAGCAGCATGTTCTCAGCCCTGCCCTAGTGTTCATGAACCCAGCTTTTGTGTTTGGCTGGGTTGATTTTTTCAGTGGGTCAGCACTGTGATCCCGCTTTTTTGTGCCCCCATGAACACTTGTGACAGAACAAGGGATGGAGTAGGGGGAAGAAAAAAAAAGGAGCTACGGATAACCCTTTTGTCAGCCTGCTTTTGGAGCAAATAAACCCAATTACAGCACTGCTGTGTTGTCTTTTCTGAAGGGTGTCTGGTGCAGAGACCTTCTCATGGAGACACTGAACACTCTCAGCATCTGGTTGGGGGGTTGGACTAGATGATCTCTCGAGGTCCTTTCCAGCCCTTGACATTCTATGATTCTATGATCTAGCTCAGTTCTTGAAAATAAATTGGTCTTGAAGTCTCAGTGTAAATGTGTTCTAAACAGTGAATGCATTTGTGCAAGGAGAATAATTCATAAGTGAGAGAAATACAAGCTGATCTTGTTGACCAATTAAGTTACTGGAAAGTGGCGGCTTCAACAGACTGCTGATGCTTCAGTGTTAGAAAGCCAGAAAAGCATGGTAAGAACTATGGCATGTGATGTACACCTGAGTCACTTATTTTTAATGAAGGAAAAAAACAGAGTTTGAAGTTTCCTACTATCAGCCCACCAGCAGTTACATTTAACTGTTGAAATCCAGACTCACACAAGTCTGCTGTAAAGCAGCTTTGCTTGGCATGTTGGGCAATTTCCTAGAGTAAGAGATCCTGTAACTAGAGTGTCATGGGAAGGCACAAAATACACTGTGAGGCCCTTTTAGTGCCTTTGAGGAAAAATAACCGAGAACAGGCATAAGCCAAATGCCAGCAGGTTGGTAATGTGCTGTTTTGCTTTTTCAGCCAGAGGGCAACAGGAGAGGGAAAATACACAGTGCCCAGAGGTTTCTCCCATTGCCATCCACAGACTTTGAGGGCAGATGAGCAGGACCATCAAACTACATGCATACCTGGATTGCCCAGTTCCTTAGCCTTCTGCTGAATCTCTGAGGAGAGCAGGAACATTGCACATGATTTAGAAAAAGCAAAATCAGAAGTTAAGGGAAATCCAGTTATCCTCCTTTCTGTTTTGTCTTGGATAAGGGTAAGATAATTTTTGTTTGCCCTTTGCCAGGAATGGTCAACTCACCTGCTGCAGTGGGAGAAAGGGAGAGAAACAAGGGTGGGCCAGGCACAAGCATTAGGATAGGAAATATTCCTGTCTCCCACTGCAGGAACTCTGAGGTGGGAAAGCTAAAGAGGACAAGACACAAACATAGTCATTGGGAATTGTGTTTAACTCATGTTTAACTACAGGACAGTAAAAAGACAAGTAGTGAGACAAGAGAATTAGCCACACAGAGGTGTTTATGTGCAGAGAGAGTGCCCTTCTCTGAGAACAGTGATGCTGATGAGATGCTGGCCAAGCTACACAGATAGCCTGAGGGCCTGTATTTGTCCCAAGATGCCATTTGGGAGTGAGAAGGCAAGCTTGTGCCCACAAACCATGGAATAGCTGTGATGGAAGGATTCATCTTTCTGAGTTTAAGGTAATTGAGAATCTGTTCAGGTAGTGAAGAGGGCTCTGTGCTCAAGTTGTGGACAGAGAGGAGCTAAACTGCAGATTTGGCTGAAAAAAAACCGTTGTGGGAAGACTGTGCTACATCCTTACCACAGGAGCTCAACTAAATAAGCTAATAAAAACTGTTACATATGAACCTGCTGTCTCAGTGTGCTAAGATGGGCCAGTTTCTGCAGCCAGTAACACCAAGAGACAAGTGTGTCTAGTCTTAGACCTGGCTGCTTTTAAAAATGCACTCTGAATTCTAAGATATTTATTTATGTACTTTGGGGCATGTGACAGTGGCACTACTCTGGAGAAAGCCTCTTACATTGGGAGCAAGAAACTTAAATGAACCATCACACCTCTAAGTGACTCACTGTTCATCACAGGCAGAGGTTGAGCAAATGAGCTGCTAGCTGTTTCATAGTGTCCTGTCCTCAGCTTAATGGAGAACTTCAGTGTCATTCACCACCAAAGGGATCTGTAGGGATGCCTTAGCATCCTGTTGTATCATTTCTTTTCAAGGTTCCTGGTGTTAAGAAGTCATTGGGATTCAGGTGGAAGGCTTTGCATTGGTCCTCCAGACAAGCTGAGTGACTCCTGTGGGTTGAGATGTTGGACGTCAAGCAGTTTTCACTGATACACAAACTCTTACCTCACTGAAGAACAGAGAGGTATGGTCTTTCCATTTCCATATTATACACTGCCCTTTCCACATCAAGGCAATGCTCTTTGCAATATACCTTGCTTCTTCACAAGAGCATTTCCCAAAGGACTGGAGAAGAATTAGAAAGCAGCCAGGGCACGATGCTGTGGCATATTTAAAAAAAAAAAAAAAAAAAAAAAGATAAAAGAAAAAAAGGTTGGCTACACAGGCAACTGTTTCTCCCCAAAAAGCAGTATCATTTTCTGCTTCTCTAGCACAGGACCCAGATGGGACCAAGACAACAATCTTCTTTCATTGCTTCTGGTACATGTCATTAATATAACACAAGGGATGTTGTTGATAGACACCAGTTTCTCAGCCTTCCAGTGTCATTAGCAATATGGAATCTGCTTCAGAGTCTGGTACAATGCCTTGTTTGCAGTAGCGTTGCTGCATGAAAAGAGAAAGTCCAGCCACCACAGTTACAGACATGCAGAAAAATATTTGTTATTTAGCATGACTCCTACTGTAGAGCTTGTGTTCACATGTGCCTAAGCTTTCACAGTAAAGGTATATCTATATTACGGAGAAACATTGTTCAGCATAGTGGATTTTGCACAGCAGAGAGACATACATTCTTCCACGTTTGCTGCTTTGCTGGTGATCTCTTCTGCTTTTGAGGAGCCAGGACCTGCATGTATTTTAAATATAGAAGTCATCCGCCATCAAAGTGATAGAAGAAAAAAATCTGAGAGCTTCTTCCCCTGGCGCTGGTTTGAGTTAGTGACTGAAAAATAAAAACAAAAACAAAGCCATCACTTCTACTCTAGCTTTGTATATAGAAGCAGGTGACAATCTTGGCATGAAATAAAGTTTCTTTCACCAGTGGATACTGGACCTCCCTTGGTTTCTGAGACTGAAACTCCAGTACCTATACCTGCTTCTGACACACTGGCTGTTACCCGCCCCACCTCAATAGACAGCAGCCTGACACCCTGCACCATCTAGGGGCTTTCAGCAGCACCCTTACCGGGTCTGTATGTCAGACTCCGCTGCTCCCCGCCTCCTGTTTGCCTCCCAAAGCTATATTAATAGATTGCTATCATTTGGTGCTGATGCCCTCTCTGCTAATGTTTGTTTCATGCATGCTAATGAGGAGACCAGCGAAGACAGATTTATGTTTGGCTCAGCCCAGAGGTAACACGCATGAAAACACTGACACAAACGCTGAATAAAAGGGATTTGAAAATCAACATCCCCTACTGTTACCAGCTACAGTGTAATCCTTTTCCAGGCCTGTTGGGAAATGTCCTCAGAGAAGCTCTGACATCAGTGCAGCTGCTTCTCTCCTCAGCAGTTCAAGCTTGCTTTCACATTTTTGACTGACGCAAAAAAAAAAAAGAATGGCAGAGAGGCACACATGAAAGAGAGAGAGAGATTAACTTTGTTTCTTAAACTCAGTTTTGGAGATAACATTGTTTATATTTCTGAGAATTAAATGGGCAACCAAAGAGGATAATGTATGGAAGTAGCTAACTCTCAGACAGTGCATGCTAAACCTTCTTGCATGCTAAACACCTCACAACTGAACCTTTTGTCTAATCCAGTGCAGTTGTTTGGATGGTCACAACTTTGCTTTTTTGCAGTTAGGTCCTTCAGCCTTTCAAGCAACGTGCAGAAATTCAGTTGGGAAGATGTGAGGATATCCATGTTGGTAACTTCTTTCCCCACCTGTATCTGTTTTTAATCACCTAAGGTGTGTATTTACTGCACCCAGAACGAGACATGGCTCCAGTCTTCCCACCTGAGCAAAGAAGGCATACCTGGGCATGTCAATGCTGACCTTCAGCCGAGAAAGGCAGCGCAGCTCCCAGGGAGTCTGAGTGACTTTGCATTTGTACTCCCTCGGAGACCAAATGGCAGCCCACGGGATTAGATGAGTACTGACAGGAAGCATTTAAAAATGTGAAGAAGACTGGAAGAATGTGCAAAAGCCCAAGTACAGGGCTGCAGTCCCTTGTCTCAATCAGTGCAGCTTGCAGGTTGACTGGGGTGAAGCAAGAAGGCCTGGAAGCTTTAGTATCTGTTGATAAATGCCATGCTAGTAAACCATACCTAGATTTTTGGAGGCCCTGTGTACTATAGTCCTTTTGCATTTGTCTTGGCTAAGAATATCACTTTAATGGACAAATCCTTCCTAAAAGGCTGAGGGCAAAATAAATGAGCTGTCTGGGCTCCCCCTACAAGCAACACAAATTGATGGGAGAGCCCCCCACCCCAAGTAATTCACCCCATTTCTCCTAGAATGGAATGAATGACTCTCAAAAGATGCTTTGTTCATCTCTGTTGATTACAGTGGTGACATAGGGGATAGCTAAGATCAGTCTTGCTTTCAGATTGCATCCCCTCCAGATGGGAGGGGTGTGAGTTGTAAGAAGCACCATGACATTAGAGAGATGGCCAGTGGGAGCCTGGATACTTGAAAGACCTCAGCAAGAGGGCAGATTCATTCATTTGCCTCACTGAAAACCTCGCTAACTGTGTACATGCACCAAGTATGTTTTGGACACTGGAAAGCAAGTATTAGGTAATAACTCTTAGCAGATTACTTAAAATTTCTAAGTGGTTATAAATAATGAATGGATACACTTCAGCTTTTAAAGCTAGCTATGTACTCAGAAATTTAAAGCTTCCATTCAGCAGAAGTGTTTATTTAGTTTGGGAGAACTGCACTCTTTTTTATTTTTCTTTTTTAGCTTAACAAATAATCTATTAAAAAATGAATGAATATTTTAGGAGCTGTAACAGCCCTACGTAAATAGAAACCTGACTCTATAATGTTGCACCCAATTTTTTTTTTTTTTTTGTCTATCACTATGTCTGACATTGCTGATTAATCCTGCCTCTCTTGCCAACGTGAAGATAAGGAGTCATTTGTGTCCATAGAGATGGCCTTTCTTGTCCATCCAATCACATATGCTTCAGATGACCTTGGAAAAGTCACCTGAAAAACAAATTACTCACTGCATGTCATAGTAGATCTAGAGCCCCTATATCTAGATCTATAAGGCACCTCTGGAGATGCTGACTACTAGCATTTCAATGCGAATTGAGGGTGTGAAAAATCAGTTAAAACTTTATAGAACTGACCTGGTAGGTCTTGATCAAAAGCCCATTAAAGCCCAATGGAAAGACTGACCATCTTTGGTGGGCTCTTGATCAGTTTGCTAGACAGGAACCCATAGACGCAAGACAAAGAAACCATGCTGAAGAAAGGACATCAGCAGAGTCCAGACACCGTCAGCATCCTGTATGGTGACTTCTCACATGCCAATGTCAAAGAAGACCTGAAAGGGAATAAGCTGTCCCAACCACGTCTCTTGCCCACATGACCTTCTTCGCTATGTCTTTAGGTATTGCACGTCAATTTCTGTGTACTTGGTACTTCTGTACCACTCACCAATGCATGGGGATTTGATATGATTCAGTACTGACTTCTGCTGCAAGCCAAGCCTCTATTATCTTTTCCTGGGATCAAAAGCAGTTAAGTGCTACCCAGGTTGTGTCTAGTGAGCCATAGCTGGAGATCAACACCCACACAGACCAAGAAAGAATGAGGATGTGTTTATGTATATTGTTATCATGGTTGGAGGTAAATATTGATTCACTCCACTAAGTTCATAATTAGGGATTAGTTTCTTTTCTGGTGAAGCTTTTTCCCCTGGTTGTTTTTTGTGGTTTTGTTTGTTTGTTCGGGGGTTTTTTTTTGTTTCTGATTTTTTTTGTGTGTTTGTTTGGGTTTTTTTAAGGAAATTTAAGTGTTTCTGCTTTGCAAAAGAATTACTGAAGTAAAAATGAATTAATGAAGGTATCCCTAAGTAGCTGTAATTTTCACTCCCTGTCCGGCTTATTTTGCACAATAAAGGACATGGAGAAGTTGCAAGGGATTTTGTCAGACCTGTAAATAATGCTGTTACGTAATTGTCCCCTTCCCTTCATCTCCATCAGTGTCCTTAAATAAAGAGATAAGCATCACTTACATAACCTGCTCCCGTTTCCCTCCCATTTTCCTCTCCCTTCTGACTGGAGTTTTGGGACAGACCCTTCTCCCTATACCTGGAACAAGCTTCCTTCTTGTTTCTCTATCCCCGGCAATTTCCCAGCAGCAGCTTACCTTCCCCTTGGGACCTGCTGCCATCTATGGCCTTGTGACACCCAGGATCTGGGATGTGATTGTGGGTGGCAAGGGGCTGTCCCTGCTCAGGAAAGTTCAGTATGTCTTCCCGAACCTGTTCAGGAACAGGTGATCTATTCAACCCCACCTGGAACCCGTGTCTTGTCCAACTAGGGCATCACTGACAAACTAATTTAGGAGGTGTACTGTGCCTCCTGGCACCAGCCTTGAAATTTATGGAAGTGATGGTTTTGACCCAGGTCCTGTGGTAAAGCCCTTATGGTAAATACCATCTCTTACAGACCAGAGATATAAAGATCTTATCTTTACAGTAAAGATAAGGGATGCCCTGGATGCTGATAGTCCAGCATCATGTTGGCTGCTCTTTCCTCAGAGCAACACCACCCACTGCTATTTTCTTCCAGATCTCTTTTGACATTAAGCTTCTTCTCCACCTTCTGCTAAGGAAGAGAGCTGGGAGAGAAGACACCTTGGTTTGGAGGATTTTACACTAACAGCTTGGGTGAGCCCTGTTGTGTGTCTTAACTCCAGGCTCAGGCTCCTGTGACTGTTGGGTGGGCTCTGTAGCATCCCTGACCCAGCCTTAAGGATCCAAGTGGGATGCATGTAGCTCCTGCTGCCTTGCTTAGTCCTGGCTTGGGGGAGAGTCTGAAAGGGAACCTCCAGGCTCTGCTCCTCTTGTCTCTCACTACTCCAAAAGGGAAATCAGACATCTAGAGGGAATACAACCACATGATATTACAAGCCACTCAAACAGGCTCTGATAGAAGCAGACTATTGTAGTAAAATGATCCTTTATGGTCTCAAAAGCATTTAAAAAATCTACTGGGGAGAATATTTTGACGAATACCTCATTAAAACCCCCAGAATCTCACACTGCACCAGTTTATGTAAATCCCAAGGACAAAGGAATATTTAACTTTTCACGTACCATAAATAAACCTTTTAAACTAATACATCTCTGAGGAATAATAAAATAGGCAAGTACAGTAAATACATTAGTTCTGCTCCACTTTTATGTGAGAGGTGCTTTCCTTTGTCCACCAGACAGACAATACTTTCTGGAGAGTAGAAAAAGGAAATTGTTATCAATGAAAGGTGGCAGCCTGTTTAAATCTTGGGAAGCAAAGCCACAGCCTTCAATTGAAGGTGTGGCCAGAGAAGGCAGAATACATGGGAGATAATGGAAAAATCAAAGGAAAGTGAGGGAAGTCTAGTGTCTGAAAAGGAGCATGAGGTGGATGGCAAATACAGCTCTGGGAATGGCATTTGTAGTTGTTCAGAAGAAATTACAAAGTTAGTGTACACTGCCTCTTTTCTCAGCAAATGAGGAAGAAGACTTGGACCTTGCAGTTTTAAAAAGTTCTTTCTTTTCTCCATTTCTGATTATGGCCATCTTAGTCAACACAGAAGAAGGTTTTGAGACTGAAGTGACAAATGAGAGGTTGTGGGAACACAGAGCATTTTATACTGACCTGCTGCACATAAGTAAGAGAAGAAGGGGTTTGGGTGGCCTTCACTGATGACAGCAGGTGGTGAGAGCTGTGATGAATGGGCAGTCTCACACCTCAGGCACACACTACAGAGTTTGACCACTTCAGCCAAATTTAGGTCAGGATGTCTCCAGTTCTAGTTATGACAAGTCAAAGCTGACCTCCAGCACACAGGCAGGACCTCCGTAGGCACTGAGGATGGTGACAGGTTTGTGAGACAAAAGCTTGAAGGAAAGACCTTTACCTTTGATAGCACTTAGCTTCACAGATTAATTTCTCCATTCTGAACCTTGCAAATAAATGCAATAGAGTTATGATCTATGCTGATAATGTTGGAAGAGATGGAGTAGTGCCTACTAGTTTCCATGTTGGACAACAAGCATGATAAAGGAACTGCATGTGAAACCTGGGAGCACTCTGGATACAAAACAAAATCCTTCTCTTCTCTTCTCTTCTCTTCTCTTCTCTTCTCTTCTCTTCTCT
>JANVCC010000017.1:34869370-35283957 GCA_025345505.1 Todiramphus chloris collaris
TCTTCTCTTCTCTTCGACAAGTTTGGGACACCCACAGAAACCTAATGTCTCTCCTGCCAGCATAAATCCACAAGTCCTCAAAACCTAGGTACTGCAGCATACAGCAAACATCTCCATTGTGTGCCATCACTGAGCCTCTGCAGTGACACAAAGAGGCTGGATGTGAGAAGAGTGTCTGTGCTCCCAACCAGACACCTAGGAAAGGAACACCATGCCTTAGGGGTCTAGTTCGGGACATTTTACAGAACATCTGCTCTGCTCACAACAATAATATAAATCTCTTTACCCTTACAGCAAACTTACAACCTATTTTAGGCCAAAAGCTTATTAAAATATTCCATGGAAGAGGACAGGGAGACAGGTCACTGCCATTACTATGGTAGATTGCTGATACAGTAGGGCATTTAAAAAAAACCCAACAACCAACCAACCAACCAACCAATAACCACTAAGCCAAAACAAGAACGCTACAATAAACCTTACAGGGAAAAACCACAAAACCCCTACAACAAGTGATTCTAGGCAGTCTGACCAGTGGAAGACATCCCCTGTTCCTGAATCCAAAGATTAGCTTAACCTTGAGTGCATGAGTGGAAAACACGCCAGACAGGTAACAGAAAATTCAGTGCCAGTAGGAATGCTGACATGTCCTGCCTGCATTGAGTCACTACTTGCAGGCAGCATTAATTCTTCTCTTATCCTACAGAAAATGTGGGGACAATTCCTATATTTGTCCCAGAAAGGCCACCAGAGAAAGACAAACACATGAAATTAATACAACGCAAATATGATGCCAGCTCTATTGATCCAGTCTCCTTTCAGCTTTTTGGAAGTATGAAAACACGAGACACCCAAGGGTTTTATCACAGACTGGTTTTCCTAGCTGCAGGGATTCTTCCTTCGAGCTGTAGATTTCTTTCCATATGCTTCCAGGTCTTGGTTTCTCCCATGGAGCTGTAACTAAAGGTGGTCCAACTAAAAGCATGTGCTTTTCTGTGATATGAATGCTTATCTTCTCCCTTTCCAGCAAAAACGAAAAACAATCTGCCTTTCTTTTTTTAAACAAAAAGGAAAGAAAAAAGTGGGGGGGGGGGCTCATGGAGGTGGAAAGTGATCTCTGCAAGGGCTTGCTCTGGAGCTGCTTAGTTATGTCTCTTTCTGTATGTAAGCTGTATCTTAAGAGAGTTTTGGTTTCCCCACAGTGCCTTGCACTGCACCACATACCCATTGTCTTCAGCTTGCTTCTGTGAATGTGAGGCATGCTCCTTACTGCCCTGTCTTTAAAATGATCTTCTGAAAATGGTGCTCTTAGCTCTATTAGGTTCTTTCTCATATGGTGCTTGATGCAGTGAAAGATGGTGGGGAGAGAGTGACAGCTTCTGATGTCCATGTAGTTAGACCCATATATGACAAAAGCAACAGTACTGGGTTAGAGCAATGTTTTGACTGTCCCAGCATGCAGTCTCTGTTGATGGCCAGAAATGGGTGCCTAAAGAAGCATGTAAGAATAGACAAAGTATGTGTAATACTTCCTCTGACTATACTTCCAACTCATGGACATCCTGAACCAGAACTTATTTTTGTGCACCTGAACTTTTTTACTCATCAGCTTGTCCAGCCACTTTATGAACGTACCTAAGGTTATAGTACACCTTGTGGAGAGGAGTTCTCCAGTTCAACTCTGTGTTCAGAGAGAAACTCTCCCCTTTGTTTTGAACCAGCTAGCTACTAGCTTCATTTGGTGCTCAAGGTTCTTGTTTCAGAACAGACAGGTAACAGTCAGTGTGTCTACCATCTTCACGGCACTTTTTACCTTATATTCCTATCAGATGTCTCATTTCTAGGCTGCAGAGTCCTACATGACGTAGTCATCCCTTGTGCTTTTCTATACATTCTTGTTGTATTTCTCTGAATCTCTCCGAGCTCTGCTATGTCCCGTCCTGAAATGGGGAGGACAGAAATTAATGTGGTGATCTAGAAAGGTTAATGGGTACAAAATAAGATACCAAAAGTTTAGGGGTTTGCTGGGGAAAGTCTCAGGCACTGGTAGCCAGAAAGCACTGGATCTTCAGACAATGCCAACACATCCCATGAATTCGGCATCAGAGCACTGCTAACATAGGATGTTAGCCCCGTAAGACCAAAGCAAGATAATTACTTGGTAGAAAGCACTAAACATGCCACTTTGGTACTTTTTTCCTACCACCGTTAGAACTCTTATTTTCAACTATCCTGAAATACATCAGCCCTGAAAAATCTAGCAGCACTCAATTTTTCTCTTTATGCTCTCTGAACAAGCTCTTTCATTCCCAGTTCTTCAAAGAGGCAGCAGGTGCAGTCCTGCTATCCACCTGAGCCACAGGGACACTATCCAAACATGTTCATCCAAAGAAGACATGGTACAGCATCAGAAATCACTCATCAGAGGGTAGGCTCCATCTTCAGCGAGAGCTGGAGCTTTAGGTTTCTTGGAAACATTCATCAGTGTAAGTGCAGGCCTATAGAGGTTTTTGTGTTGGCATTTAAATGTTAATCCATCACGTTTTATTAGAAGTTTAGAGGGACTATCCACGTGTTTCAGTGTGCATGTGTGCAGCAGGTGGGTAGTAAAATCTGGCAATGTGAGATCAGGCAGCAAGGGGGGCTGTCTTGCAACTGTGCAGCAGAACTTCAGTGCCACAGCAAAAGAAAATGGTGTTTGCTAGACTTATGCAGAACAGACTAAAGAGAGCCCTATGGGACTGGCAGGAAGCAATGTCTAGTCATGCATGCGAGCCCTGTGGTTTTGTGTTGAGTACCACCACAGATGGTAGCAGAAGGGTCAAAATTAGGGCAGGGGGACATGCAGGTGGAGCCCTGTGCCTTGAAACACATGCCAGCACACAGTGATCTGGCTGCAGTCATCCACGCTTGCATTGGTAGCCTCCATGTATCCCCAGGGGCCTTGGATTACATAAAGTGACCAACATTAAAGCAGAGAAACAGAGTAAGATGCTTCCCAATGGGCTCCTTTTATCATGGACTGCAAGAGCAGATGCGTGGGCAGCTCAGGACCATGCTGCTTATCAGCAAAGAATGAACAACAGGTCCCAGGCAGTGTAAGAGGGCTTTTGGGAGCTACTCAGAGTCTCAGAGGGTCAGCTAAGCATAGATGTGGCCAGAGCTTTTCCATCCCAACACTGGACAGGCAGTACCTGGAATGGTTATTTATGGCTCTGTATTTCCTCAGTGAGATACAGCCTGTATAGCCCAGAAGCATGATAAAAGCTGATCCAGAACTATTGTGTCTGGAAGAGAGTTGGAAACCAGGATTATAAAGGGTTATTTTCCTGGCTGCCATATTCCCTACTGCTCACTCGGAGGTGGTGCCTGACTGCTTCTCCACAGCGTTTTGAGGCATCTGTGCAAATGGAGCTCTAAGACCTGTCTGGTAAGTTTGATCAGTATCAAACTGCAGGAATGGGGCAAATTTTGTAGTTCCCAAATGCTTCTGCTGATCAATGCCAGACTGAAAGCTGAAGCAGAAACTGAAAAATCAAAGCAGCATTGTAGGGGGCAGAAAGCTGGAAGCAAGTACTGATAGCTTGAACAAAGTGATAGGAAGAAGAAGACAGACATGCCGGAGAGGCAGACAAGGCAGAGCATAAATCCAGGGGCTCAGTGAGGGATTGGCAAATTACAGAAAAACTCTGGCATATATATACAATAGGTCTTTTACTGGCACCTCCAGTGACATCTGGAACAATGAATGGCTGAACCAAACAAGATAAAAGTCTCTAGAAAGAAAAGTGCATCCTTACCTCTATATAGATGTAAAAGCCCTCTTGGAAACCTGTGCCAAAGTCTTTCTGTTGTTCTATCCCTCCTATAATAGAACAGGGAAATTATCACTGGGAAAGGCCAAGGCACTATTTCAGTATCACATTTTCCAAAGAAAACGAGAGCGAAATATAACTGTGGATGTAATTTTGCTGCCTTATGCAAGCAGTCAGGCATATGCTCATGATTATTTTAATTGTAAAAGGATGGCTGCCTCTCTCATGTTGAGGAGAAAGGAAATTCCTTTTTCTCCTGATTGTTTGCAGGTCTAGGTTCAGGTCAGTAAAGGTCCACAGCACTTCCAAAAAATAGGTCATACGTGGTATAATACACAGGTGGCTTGCCCACCACTTTCCTTAAGAGCTGGAGTGACAGCTGTGGCTGAAGAGGACACTCACGTTCCCAGGAAGCCTCTTCCAGGGGGTTTAGCTGCAAAAGGCTCACATCTTAGATCTGACTTCTTCTGGAGATTAACCTTAAGCTTGCAACTGTCAGAGCATGATACAAGGATCATGTCTGAAGGAAAACATCTTCCAAGTTAGGGAAAGCCGTCACGCCTTCATTTGTCATATTCTTCAGATAATTCTATCTGCTGTAGAGGTATGTGCTGGATAAGTACAGTATCTGTGCACATAGACAGTTTGCTTCTGACAGCTCACAGTCAAACCATCTTTCCCATCTTTGATAGTATCTGTAAGGAGCTTTGGATACTACAGTGATGGGTATTTTAGATGTAGCCATCAAAGAAGAAAAACAAATGACAGAATAATAAGAATGTACAATATCTTCTTGGTGACATACAGAATAACATGCAGCCTGTCCTGTGCAATACTTCAGTGGGCATCAGGGACCCACAACCCTCCAAGATTTCCTGAGCTTTTTTTCAGTCCACAGCCTTGCTTTGAGCCACAAAGGTGGTAAAATTCAATTATTACCATTAAATGTCCCTGAAGTATACAGGCTCACTTGAACCTGAAACTCGCAGAGAAATTGGGAGATCCAAACTTTGCAGAACTAACAGATGTAAAACACCTGCACATCCTTTTGGCAGAATAAAAGAATGGTTATAGCTCTCAAATACAGTTCTGGAAGTTATGTTGTCCTATTCTGTTCCAATTTTCTGTCTCTGATTCTTGTATAGCCTTGGGAAAGATGCTGGTTATCTCTGTCTTTAGTTTCCTAAAATGTAAATTAAAATAGCGATTACCCACATTGTGATGGGGTCCTGATTCTTGGTCCATTTTAATGTTTTCAAAGCACTTTGGGAGAGTACTGTGTAGAAAGCATTAGAGAATGCTGTGGTTGTTTATATGCAGGTAAGAGAGTACATTTTAGCTAAGGTGGGAGGTGTGGGTGGAATAAGGTCAGATGCAGATGAAATGACTCAGACCTTTAGAATTGAAAAGTCATTAGTCTGGCTATTTGAAGACCTGATGTCAACTGGTGAATGCTTTGCCTAGGTTCTCATAAAGACCATCCTTCTGACAAAGAGAAGAATCAATGACCCTCTCCAAAATAGTGTTCCCAGAAGGCTGAAGCACTCAGAAGCCCATGATGCCAGCAAGACGTCAGTGTGTCATAGGCAGGTGGCTGGATTTTGTGAGCCCGTGCCGAGTTATAAGCATGCTCTCCATCATAACATTTGAATCCTGCACACCAGAAAGCAGATGTAAACAATGCAGGGATCTAGCACAGAACAGCTTGGGTGACATCAGAGTGACTGTGTGCTTCTGATGGGAAATGGTAGTATCAGGGCAGAGCAGGTGTGAGTCATCTCCCAGGAGAGACAGGCAGAAAAAGGAAGGTGGGGAGGGGAGGAGGAAAGCAGGGAACAGATTAGCTCACACAGATCTATTCCCCCCACCTGGCTTCCCTTCCCTTTGTGCATCTCCCTCTCCCTCCACAACACGCAGAGATAAGCATGGACATTTGACTGTTACGGCTTGATTCCAAAGCCCTGTCAGACAGATCATTTGCTGCTTTTTTTCTTCCCTTGCCCATCTCTGCCCCAAATTCAAGATCATTTAATATTGGCTAGATAAAACTTGAGCAGTTCTTCAATATGTATTTACTTTCTGCTAGTGCATTAGTCCAGTTCAATATTTCCTGTGGCAGGGACTCAAAGAAAAGCGGGATGGGGATCTAGACAGCATTGGCTGAAGAACAACTGCTGTATTTCTGGTATGATCAGCTTTCACCACAGTGTATTCCAAGTGCCTCGCTGTAATGACTTAAATATAAAAGGTCATAAACAGGGCAGGGTGCTCTGAGTTTGTTAGTCGAGTAAGACAGATGAGCAGTATACAAGGTGAATGGGTGGCAGGGAGAATCTATGTGGCATCAACACAGGGGAAAGGACACTTTGGGGCAAAACAACTCATGTTGCAAATGTTCCTCACCACCATTAGGCCCAAAAAGAGCTAGATGTGCTCTCTTGAGCGGGCAATGAAACACAGCTACCAAATGAAAGCACAGGTCCACTGGCCAGCTCCTCAAATCATTCTGAGGTTGTAATACCAGTATTTAGGACAACAGAGCAAATAATCTCTTCAGAAAAGGAATGGTACTCAAAATATTTGTTAGATTAAAAGCTAAAACAGCAGAAGAGTTCCTGGAAGGAACAGATTAATAACAAACAAGACAGCCACAGATCCCCACAGAGTGCCTTCTCTACCAAATGACCTCACCCCTGGGTAGTGTGCCAAATTCTGCCAGATTGTTACCAAATACAGAATCAGTGATCTTAAGCTGTGTTTAGAGATGATGACTGTGCACCTAGAGTAACAACAGGGAAAAGAAGGAGGACGACGCTTTCTTATTCAAGTCCCAAGAGGCCAGGGAAGGGAGATGAATATTTCTTTTAATGATGAGGAGAGTCACAAGATGATCTGTTAAAGACAATAATGGAAAAGTGCCTAAGAGGAAAGAAAGGGGCACTACAGACTAACCAGTAGCACACAATATTAATGAATATGTAGAAGAGGTCAAACTCTAAACATGTTGGAAAGTATTAGTCAAGGCAGGTGCTTGCACTGTTGTATATACCTATAACAAAGCCCAAAGTTTTTTCTTCTGGTGTATCTTGACAACATTTTTCTCACCTGTAATGCTAGTAGAAGATTTTATATTTAAGTGTGGTTTTGTGCGTATGTGTGGCAAGGAGTAAGAATTAATAAGTCAAGTGAGAAAGCCTGGAGAAATTTGACCATTCTGCACAGTCCTGAGAGAGACCTTTTTTTTTATGCAAGCATTGAATGCATTCCTTTCACATTTTCTGAAATGATGAGGTAAAGTAAGTAAGACAAAAATAAAGAGAATCAAACCACTAAGAAAGTCTTGTAACACCAAAGGTTTAGTGTTCAATAACAGACTGGGATGACTCATATCTGTAAGCACTCTGAAATCCTTCTGCATGTTGACACAACCCCATTGTCCTGCTGTTCAGTGTCTGTGTTCTAGTTGTCACAGAAAATGAAAGGACAATAGCTATTGTTATGTCTCAGCTGAATATTGTGACTGATTCGTGGCTTCCCTTTTGGGGAGGAACACAAGCTATGTTCTCAGGCATTTGTAAAAAACATGTAATTCTTGCATATCCGAAGATGGTAAATATTAGACCCCACTTGCTACTAATAAAGCATCATTAGCAAGTAGCTGATACAACCTGTTGTAGAAGTGGTATGAATATTTCAAGGCGTAAGTCAGGCAAGGTTTTTAGGCTGGAAAATCTCTTCTGTTAGATGAACAGACAGATTTGGAGGGAAAAAAATCTTACAACAGAAAAGCCTTTGGGAATCCAAGACCTTTTCTAGGCTGAGTGCTTTCCAGCAGAACCTGAAAAAACAGTTTTGTCACCAAATGGAAATTCTGTCTTTAGAACAAGTTTGCATTTGTTGTACGAAAAAAAAAAAAAAAAAAAAGAAGAAGAAAAAAAGCTTTTGTGGTTTTTTTTGTTTAACTGAAGACCCAGTATTTCAAAACAAATATGACATCTGTCTGTCTGTCTTTCAACTGATATTTTTTGTGCAGAAAACAATCCTTTTAAAATGAACTCCAGTCTGGCATAACATTGGAGAATATCCTCTCTCTCTCTTTCTCATTTACATAAATACATCTTCTATTTACTGTCAGTACAGGAACAATTCATCATGTAAGACATAAACAGCTGATAAGTAAACAAGTTGGATCCTTTACTGGCATAATTCAGCAGACCCATGTGAATTCTCTGAGTCTCCATCAGTTTACATCATCCTGAGGTCTAACCCAGAGACAGAGGTAGAAACACAGGCCAAATCCTGACCGATTTCCCATTTTCTTTTCCTCAGCTGTTGAATGAGAGACAGCAGAAAGTAAGGCAGAGTGAGCACATACACAAAGGCAGCGCATGTGAGACGATGCACATAGACAATCTTTTTCATTAAGCTACTAATAAACATGGATAAAAATGAAAGATAGATACTTGGGGTGAAAGATGTATGGCCATGGACACTGCTCCTCTGTCTTCCTCTCTTATTGTTCATCTCTCTTTGCTTGGGTGGCAGCCACATGGTTGCTTTTAATAATTCAGGATTCAGTTTGCACGCATGGCCAGTCCTGCTTGTCACATTTTCTCACCTGATCACAAGTTCATCTCTCTGTAAATGAAGCAATGTTTTTAAGGAGTTATAATATCTTATTAGACTGGCTGATATACTGGGGGGAGAAGGGAGGATAAGAAGAAGCACTTGTGTGCCTGAAAACTTTAACATTTTCTAATTGTATCAACTGGTCTAATGAAAGATCTTACTTCTCTCAACAGCCTGTCTTGTTGATATCCTTAGACTGTCATGCCTATCTTTTCTGTTATTTCCATGAATCTATGTTAACCTTGTGTGGACCAAGATATGTACTCCTAAGAGCATATGTCTATTAACACCTATATGCCATTTTATTTACCTCCCATGAATAGTTCTGCCACAGTTCATAAGGATATGGGAATAAACAAGATTTGTTAACATTTGAGTAAAGATCATTTAAATAACGACTTGTCACTTCAGGGTTAAAATCACTGATCTGACCATTTATGCATGAAGATGTTAGCACTAGAACTGTTAAAAAGTAGGTATCACTAACAAAAATGAACCCAGCAGTAAAATAACTCAAACTGAGTCTCAAGCATCTTTTCCTAGAGTAATATGGAATACACCATAATGGATACTGCTCTTTGCAGTCTGAAGTAGGAGAGCTTGCATTTGAAAGCTTAATAACTGTATCACATTTAATCCATTCCAAGATAATTTTTTCTTAAAAAAACCCATTATCCTTTGCTTCTTCACATGGTGCTCTGTAACTGAAAGTTTAAAAGATTTCACCAAGACCAAAATCAAGGTATTATCTTTGCAAATATTGCTGTAGAATTAGTATGGTATTGAATATAACGTATATAGAAGCTTCTGAAGAGTGATAGAAATTTTAATGTCACACGCACATAGGTACAACCTATTACAGATCTTTTGGGGGGATATGATGCCCCTTTTCAGGGTTGTAGAGTGCTGTGTAGAAGGGACAGAAAAGAGAGAACAAGTATTAAGGATGTTGCAAATATCACAGATACTTGTGTTTAACAAGACAAATGTCTCTTTCTTATGCTTGTCACTTCTATCTTTTTTCCTCCTTTTCTCTTTCCTGCCTGGTCTAAGTGGTGTGCAAGAAGCCTTCCTCTCCACTCCTCTAATCACCTCTTACTCACTTCTAAGTGTTCACAAAGCAGGAGACTGTCCACACAGAGATCATTTCTGAGAGTTGAAGCTAATAATGTATTTTGAAATAACAAGGTTTGAGTTCATTTCACTTGCCTTTAGGGTGAAATTGCTTTGTGCTTCCAAGATTATATCTGCAACTGTGAAGGACAGATGCTTTTTTTTTTTTTTTTTTTTTTAAGGAAAGCTGAGGGTCTCCTTTAATCGCTTAGTACATGAAGTATTGTGAGGCAGCAGAGACAACTCTGATTTCTTGGGTCTTGGCTCCCACTCCTTGCTTTGCTCACTATGCTGACGTTCAGCAGAAGTTACAATGCCAGAGCAATTTATGTGTTTCTCCCATTAGCAACTCTGTGAAATGTCTTGGATTAACCTTTAGGTTTGTTATGGTTTATTCTTTTGTTCCAATTCCACCTCTTATTATGTAGAAACATTTATACATATATTTAATATGTTTTCTCTCCTGTCTTGCCTTGGGTTGTATTTCTGACTTGGTGTTTTCCATTTTGATTGAGATGGTTACTAGATGGGCCTCATCTTCCTTTTGGTTCAAAGAACAATTCATTATTTGCTTGTGTCTGGGGAATGACTACCCTTATACGATATGCTGGGAGACAGGGATAAACATCCCTCCTGGCTGATTTGTAGTCTTATTAAAGATTGCAGTAGGTAGAATAATCCCCTGTAGTTTCATAAGGATAAGATCCCTTTCTCTTTTCCCCCTCAGACTGGCTTTAGGGCATACCTGGCACTTTTTTATGCTCTGTCCAATCTTACAGCATTACTTAATTAGCCTTTATTGAAAGTCATTAGCATTGATCAGTGATGGGACACATTTTTTTACTGGGGAAGATGACCAAATGTTTATTGACCAAAAATTTGCAAATTGCTATTATTTGATAACAGATTTAATTAATATGCAAAGATTTTGAGCCCTTAGTTGTCGTCTGCAATATGCAGGCAGAGGAAGAAACAGCAGTGATAGCCTGATTCCCCAGCTGTACATTTCTTTTTTGAGTTTTGCATTTTGCTTCCATATTGATCTTCCTGCCTTTCTCTTAGGGGGCTTCTCTGCAGATTTACGCACCCTGTGGTCCATCACTGGTTGCATCCTTGACATTGTCAATGCATTCAGCCTTGTCCTCTTCCTCCTCCTGCCCTCTTGTCTTCTCCCACTGTACCCTATCTGCAGGAGACAACCTTCAGGACTCTGTTCCTCTCATACCATAAATACCTTCTTGTTCATTTTTTCCAGGCAGCTCTCAGGGACATTTATCATCCAGTCCCCTCCCTGACTGAATGTCCTTTCTAAATTAATAATTAGAGAGCAAACAAAATGTGTACACAGCCAGCAATGTGTTCAGCTATTGTGGTGTGCTGATCCAAAGCATGTGAAAATCAGTGGGGACTCCTCCCTTTTTGATCAGGGTTTGGTGCTACATTCCTGATCCTTCCTACAAAATGATGATTTTTTTTTTATTATATTTTTTTCTTGTAATATGCTGCTGCAATCCATATAATAAATTAGATTAGAATCCCCTCATGGGCAAGGACCTGTCTTTTTGATATGCCAGTGCATTGTTGATCTCATCGTACATACACACGTTTACACATTTTCACCTCCTGCTTATATCCATCGCACCAGGATATAAGAAAGAAATGAGAACAGAAGTGGACAATATTTTTTCTAATAAGGCTAATAAGCATGCAGATAAGACCCTTTAATTAAAGAAATTATATACCCTATAAAAAGAAAGCACCTCTGTCAGACTGCAGTCTTGTAATGGCTTTGTGTTTGTGCAATTAGGAGCAAAATCTTGAAGCCACCGAAGCCAACGGTGACCCTTAATGGGATTAATTCTTCATTTGTGGGGTGATGGGCTAGATGATCTAAGAGGCCTTTTGCATCTTGCACTTCTCCAGCCTCTCTCAGGGTAAATGACACATAATTGAAAAGACAGATGTTTTTGAATAAACTGCATTAAGTGTCCACATATAATTCCTAATGCAGGTTAAAAGAACCCCACCCCTGTCTCTCTGCGGGTGTGCGTGCTTCTCTCTCAGAGCAGGTCTCTCCTGTGCTGCAGACGCTGTATGAACTCGTCAATACCCTGCAGGTTTCTGGGGGTTATGTATCTCTGTATTTCCCAAGATCCTCTGGGAAAACTCTGCAGCTAGCGCTAATCAAATTGAATTGCTGTCAAGACTTCCTGCGAAGCTTCGAGGAAACATTTCTGAATATTAGAGGTACAGGAGAGGAGAGGAAAGGTTGGGGGAGGGAGGCAGGACAGTTTTAGCGCTTAAGTGGATTACATAGCTCCATAACCCAGTTATGGGTCCATGGACTCAAGTGAGCTGCCTTTTCCCTCCTCTGGCTGTCTGCCTGTCAGACAGTTCCCCTGACAGGCAGGCTTTATTAGCATCCCCCAGCTGGCTCTCTCAGCATTTCTTATTTTCCAGTGCTCACATCTCCTAGCAGCTCCTCTCAGCCCTTCTTGTTTCTCTAAGCTCCCCAGGGTCGTTCCTTTAGCTGCATCAGCTGTCTGCACCCACTGAAGCCTCCACATTAGCCCAGTCTACCAGCATTTACCAAGCCTGGTGGCAGGTCTCTGATCTCTGCCCATGGCAGCCAGCAAAAGGTCGATGATTTAGCTCAGATCAGGGGACATATATTTGAAAGATAACCTGCTCCCTGTCACTATTCTATTTGAAATAGCTATGAGGGGCTCTCTTTGAAAGAGCTTAACCCCTGAGCACCAGTGTTGGGTGGTATGAAGGAGAAGCAAGTTCCTAGCACATCGGGATACACTCATATTTCCACACTTTACAGAAAAGTTAGGTGAGCATGAGTTAACCATGAGCCTGGCTGTTCAGTCTGAGCCCTGAAATTTCCCCTTAAGACTGAGGTGTGAGCCTGACATCTGCTGGGGACTGCACCACTGCTACAGAAAGCACCAGGCCATCCTCCCTCAGAGCAGCTCTGACAGGAAGGGTGGTGGCAGGGAGACTGCTGCTTGAGGGACTCCGTACAGAATACAAACAGTATGTGAGGAGGCAAGGTGGCCAAAGTACAGGGTGACCCAACTGCAGTCCTGTAGGTAGTAAGGGCTGAAATCCCAATTTATGGTGGAGGGCTCCAGTCCCTCAGGAGTGAGCTGGATGCAAGAAAGCAGCCAGCCAGCACGTGGATACAGGGCTTACAACATCTGCATGAGTGTTCATGGCCACGTGAGAGACAGAGCTTCGTATCTGCACTGGAGCACGTCTGGCAGCAAGCTGAAATCTGCTTTCCCTCTTTCCTTCTGAGGTATCTGCCACTGCCACCACCATGTTTTTGCTTTGCTGACATACCTGGTTACTTAAGGGATCTGGGAGCAGCAGATCCCACACAGGCTGTGGATGGTGCTTGACACATCCTCGTGGTTGCTGTGGCTGGCTGGCCTCTGCCCAAAAGCAACACTATTCTCATTAATCATCCTTTGAATGCAGCTAGAGGGGCGCGTACACAGCACAGCATCCACCCTGCAGTGCCAAGGGTTTGCACAGTGTGATACGGCCAAGGGTGAGAGATCCTCAGACTGGTGCTGGGAAACTGGCAGCTCCACTGGGCGTAATGCAGCAGCCCCCCTGGGCACTTTGGTATGGGTCCCTAAACGGTGGGCTGTAATGATGAGGGGCTGTAATGATTTCTGGGTCTGGAGACAGCTTGTCCAGTATCGATACAGGGACATCTGGGTCATGATCCATTTGGTCTATTAAAAAGAGGGATCCTAAGCAGCATGCAGGCAATATGGTAGCTTGTAAGTCTGTTGATAGCAGGGTTATCAGCAGCATCTTTGGGCTCCCTGCCAGCACCTAAATAACTGTGTTACTTTCTCCTAAAAGTAAACCTGGCCTTTGTGCTGCTTAGTCACTGATTGTATTTGTTGCTGGCAGAAATGAGCAGATAAAACATATTTTAAACCCTTGAGGAGAAGAAAGAGAGTGGCAGTTCTCAAGGTTTTAGCAAGGATCTTACGACAGTGTATGTTGTGTTTTTTTCGTGAAGGTTCATATTCTAGAGGAATCTGACTAGTCGAGGATCTCAAGGGTTTTATTAATATTTTTAGAGTGAGTTTTCAGAGCTTTTGGCATGGAAGAACACTAAGAACTTGATGCCAGTTTAACCTAATGATTCAGAAACCATAAAGCAAATAATAATAAGCTAACACATCTATTTTTAAACTCATGATTTAAGCCACTGTCATGATTTTGATGGGGCCTGACATGTGATTTTCCAGCACTGGGACTAGTAATAAAGCTTTTGTGTACTGATTTGAAAGGAAAATCCTTTTTAAATCCTCCAGCTAGCTTGCCTTAGTCAATACTTAACAAGGACTAAGCCACAGCAGCAAAAAATATCCACCAGTCAGGACATTTTCCTTGCCCCTCTCTTTCTCTTCCCGCATGGAAATATACCTGATACACGAGGGTCATGATTCATCACTATCCCAGGACCCAGTTAGTGAAACTGGTGCTCAGGAATCCTTGTGCATGGGTATCCTGGAGCTGCTGATAGCCTCCCAGGAGTCCAAATATGGGATAGGAGCGTCCCTGTTTCAAAGGAATTTTCCATGGGGCTAAGCAGGGACTGAAGAGAGAAGACAAAGCTGTGTCAGGTCTATACAGCCAGCCTGGGCTTGTGCTACACTTCCTCTGTGTTCCTATAAAGTTGTCCTGGGACTGAGCAGGGTTGGAAGGCAAAATGAGTTTCAGAGATGTGAACAGGGCAAAGCATGGCACAAAAGCCTTGCATAGCTTCCTTCAGTCCCTGTGTGGACACATGGAATTGCTTGTCTAGTGGCTGTGTCCGTGGAGGAGTGGGAGAATGCCAGCTGGTCCCTGCAGTATTTAATTTCTTCTCAGGAGCTGAGCAAGGCAAACATTTATGGGAAGAAACAGATGAAAGCAAGTAAGATAAAGCGCTGTTCTTACTGTCCCCAGCCCGCTGTGCCTGGATCCAGATACCAAACTTGGTGTGAGACAACTGCTTTTTATACTCCTAGACACAAGCCAGCGTTCTCCAGATTGTCAAAAGGGTCTGAGATCCACTGAAGGAGCAGCAGGCACTGAGCAAGCCAGACCCATCTCAGTGCTATTTTGAGTCACTTAGCTTTCCGGCCAGTGGGTATGCTGTTATTCCTCTAATACAAGAAAATAAACACATGGGGAATATATAAAAAAAAAAAAAAATAGGTGACTCATAAGTGAGAACAGCCTCATTCTGTCATTAGTAGAGGGTAATTTGCAACATATTTGTATCAATATTATACACGTCTGCACAAAGCTTCACTGCTCCGTCACATGCTTTTGGGCTGGGCATGTGGCCACAGCTACCTGCAGCAGGTCTGCAGGCCCCAGTTTCTCCATTTTGTCTGAAAAGTGCAAAAGAGTGAATCCTGCTGGTTGGTCCTAAATCTGTCAGGAAGTGATTTGAGACTTCGAGGAGAGCTTGATGTTTTATAGGTCTGTTAAAACAGCATGTATGCACTCATCTTTAAAGAATGATGTGAATAGTCTTTTGGGCTACTGCTGGACACAGTGCCGTCAGCAGAAAGATTGCCTGGAATGAAATCTCAGAGACAGAGTGAATTTTGAGTGGCCTTGAATCAACTTAATAGGTGTATTTACTCTGAGGACTAATGCTAACACAAGTAACTGTATTGGGTTTGCATAGCAAGGTTTTGGTAGTGAGGGCGATACAGGGGTGGCTTCTGTGAGAGCTGCAAGAATCTTCCCCTATGTCTGACAGAGCCAATCCCAATTGACTCCAAGGCAGACCTGCTGCTGGCCAAAGCTGAGCCAGTCAATGACAGTGGTAGTGCCTCTGTGATAACATATTTAAGAGGAGCAAAAAACTGCTGCACAACAGCAGCTGGGAGAGAGGAGTGAGAATTTCTGGGAGAAACAACTCTGTAGACACCAAGGTCAGTGAAGAAGGACAGGAAGGAGGTGCTTCAGGTGCTGGAGCAGAGATTCCCCTGCAGTCCACCATGAAGACCATGGTGAGACAGGCTGTCACCTTGCAGCCCATAGGGGTTAATGGTGGAGCAGACCTCCACCTGCTGCCCATGAAGGACCCCATGCTGGAGGAAATGGATGTACCTGAAGGAGGCTGTGACCCTGTGAGAAGCCCATGCTGGAGCAGGCTCATGGCTGGATCTGTGGATCTGTGGAGAGAGAAGCCTGCACTGGAGCAGGTTTGCTGGCAGGACTTGTGACCCCATAGGACACCCATGCCAGAGCAGTCTGTTCCTGAAGGACTACACTTCATGGAAGGGACCCCACTGAAACAATTCACCCATGGAAAGGACTCAGGTTTGAGAAGTTTGTGGAGGATTGTCTCACATGGGAGAGACCCCACGCTGGAGCAAAGGAAGAGTGCGAGGAGGAAGGAGCAGCAGAGACCACGTGTGATGAACTGACTGCAACCCCTTTTCCCCATCCCCCTGTGCTTCTTGGTGAGGGAGGAGGTAGAGGAAACTGGGAGTGAAATTGAGCCCGGGAAGAAGGGGGAGTGGGAAGGTGTTTTAAGATTTGGTTTTATTTCTCATTATCCTACTCTGACTTGATTGGTAATAAATGAATTTAATTTCCCTGAGTCAAGTCTGGTTTTCCTGTGACAGTAATTAGTGAGTGATCTCTACCTGTCCTTATCTTGACCCAAGAGCCTTTTGCCATTTTTTTCTCCCTCTGTCCAGCTGAGGAGGGGAAGTGATAGAGCAGCTTTGGTAGGCACTCAGTGTCCAGCCAATGTCAACTCACCACGCTGTTTAATGAGAAAAAAAAAAAAAAAAAAAGAAATCTTCCTCGTGTAGAAAATATCTCCCACCTCTGCCCTGCTGAAGGAAAAATGGTCTTTGAAGAAATGAAATTTCCTTAAATGACTTAGGAGACTCAGATCCCTTTGTAAAACCTGTTTACCCATTTACTTAGAAAAACGTCATCATAAGGCTTTTTTTTTTTCCTTGACTTTTTGAGGCAGAGATTTTGGCGTGAGCCATTTTAACTCAGAACTAATACAAACTGTTTGCACATATCTAGAAAGCACCAGCTCTACTGCCAGTGGCATTCACACCATCTATTAATGACAAAATGAATGAATTAATGTGAAAAAGCTGGATGAGGAAGGACTCTTATAGCAATCCTAGAGCGAGCTCTGCCAGCATGACTAACAAAATAAAAAGGACGGCACAGTTCCCTGCTCAGTCTCTGGTGTCAGGATGGCACTGCCACTGGGGGCAAGATCAAGGCATTGTCTTTTCATCATTAATCTACTTCTCTCCTACTTGGAAGAGAAAAACAAACATCTTTGTCACAAAAAAAAAAGTTTATGAAAAATCAGAAAATACAAGGAACCAGAAACTAAACATCTTTTTGGAGACAGAAGAACAGGGGAAGCTTTACCATGGCTCCTTTTTTCAGAAGAAATACCCCATTATTTCAAGCAAAGGCAGTTGGCAGCTTCTGCTCAGCTTGGTTTGGCCCACGGCACTGAGGAAACATGCAGAGAAATGGTGGAAGTGTGGAAGATGGGAGTCTTCTGGTGCCCTGGCTAAAGCCAACCCCCACCTTGCTTCTTCCTAAAACTCATCTTGAGGAAAACAAGCTGCAGTCTTTCAAGTACTTTAAGGGTCTGTTCCATACCTGCTTTAGGTATGAACTGTGAGTGCAACTGCTCCCTCCTCATCCATTTTTCAAGTCCCAAGTGGAAAGGGAGTCTTTTTGCACACAGGTGAGTGTTTTCTACTGGTCTTTCCAACCAGCACTCTGAACCACAGCAGCTATGACTTTGTCGCTGCCCTGTTAATTTAGTTACCACAACAAGTAAATATGTCAGCAGGAGGAAGGAGGTGATTGTGCCCCTGTACGTGGCACTGGTGAGACCACACCTTGAGTACTGTGTCCAGTTTTGGGCACCACAGTACAAGACAGACATTGAGGTGCTGGAGCAGGTACAGAGGAAGACAATGAAGCTGATGAGGGGACTAGAGAACATCAGGAGAGGCTAAGGGATTGTTTAGCCTGAAGAAGAGGAGGCTGAGAGGAGACCTTATTGCTCTCTACAGCTACCTGAAAGTAGGCTGTGGTGAGGCTGGTGTTGGCCTCTTCTCCCTAGTAACTACAGAAAAAGAGGAGATGGCCACAAGTTGCACCAGGGGAACTTCAGGTTAAATAACAGGAAGAATTTCTTTACTGAAAGAGTAGTTAAGCATTGGAACAGGCTGCCCAGGGAAGTGGTGGAGTCACCATCCCTGGAGGTGTTCAAAAGATGTGTAGATGAGGCTCTTCAGGACATGGTCTAGTGGTCATGGAATTGTTGGGTAGAAGGTTGGACTTGATGATTGTGGAGGTCTTTTTGAGCATTAACAATTCTATGATTCTATAATTCAAAAAAACTAGCTCAGTCAAATTGCAATGGCTTGAGGAATGAGGGCTGCCAGCAGGGAGCTGTTTTGCAACTTGGCTTGAAAGAGCTCGAAGTTAAAGGTGAGTTCAGTAGTGACAAACAGTAAGAAACAAGTACCTTACACTGCTTCGTGTTTCCCGAAATCTAATGTTTTCATGAAAAAAACAAACCAACAAATGCCTTTTAGTGGAGCAGGTTTGTCTGGGCCTGTTACAGGTCAATGATTGTGATACAGCCACCAAAACTCAGGGAGGTGGAATACTGTGAGGTGGAGGAGGTAGGGGAACAGTATCACTGCTCTTTTCTTGTAGCAGAAGAGATCGATCATTCAAGCTGCCAGAGCTGTGTGAGTCATGGGGAAAAAAAGTGACACCAGGGGTCCCAGAAACACAAAACCTGGTCCTGTGAACCAGCCACATCCTGGGCTGTGTTTGTCCCCCTGGCTCAAGACACAGTGAGAGATGATCTGGCACAGTCTCAGTAGTCAAGGACCTACCAACACATCTGGCTCTGACACATCTTGATTGGCTGGTTTCACATTTCCAGTGAGGTGGCAGTGTCTGAAGGATGCACGCTGTTCTTCAGCAGGCTTTTTCTGTCCTGAATATGGTCTGGAGGGACATAGGAACATGCAAGCACTTATACCAGCCTAATGAGCTAGTAGGAGACCCCATGTACCTGGGCAGCCTTTGTCACATAAAGCTATGCCTCCTTTGACCTGTAGGTTATCTATTGCAATATCAGCACATTTTCCAACACTTTCTGGTGTAAAGGTGTCATGTGGGTAGTTATTGTAAAGGGTAGGGCAGAGATTGAGTGCTGAGAAAGAAAGGCAGGAGAGGCAAAGTCCCAATATCTAGAGTACCTAATGCATTGCATGGGCTAAGAAACTTGAGATTCCCACGTATTTTCTGACAGAATTGTGTTGCCTATGTCTCAGATGGTCTTACAGCAGGAGAGTGGTGAGAATCACTTTGGTCATTACTGGGAAGAGAACTGCAACATGGATGTCTCAGTAATGCTTTCTATTTTCCCTTGAAGGACGCAGTGTGTGCTCCCTTCACCTGATTTTCCCCAGGGAAATATGGTGGTGCTAAAAGCTCTGCGTCCATTTCCAGAGTACCTCTATATGTTGACTGTGTGAGCCTGAACAGCCGGTCTGTGCAACAGTGACACCCACCTCGCTGTGAAAAATGCAGAGCCATTCTACGCACGTACATGTGTGTCTGACTTCATGGCACGACATGCACAGAGGAGGTCTGGTCTGCTGCACTGTCGACCTGCTACGTTCAGTCTTGGAAGTCCTAAGTGCAGAACCCAAGGCACTTGCCTTCAGGCAGCACTGACATTGTGACCGCAAAGCTCTGGGTCCCTCTCCACGAAGAAAGAGAGAGAAAGGAGCAATTTCAGACTCCGCAGTGAGTGTATGTCTAGTGCACATATCAGTAATAGCACCGTGCCGGGGTCTTGGTGTGATCTTCCTGTTGCTCATTTGCTGGCAAGTGTGAAATGCAAATCCCTTCGGGCTTCTGTCACCGCTCAATATTCACAGGAGCATGAAGGCTCCTGCGCAGAGGGGAGGGTGAGAACTGGCAGACAGCAGGGAGCTTTGTCTCCTCCTTTGTCTGGAGTTTATGGGTTAAAAAATCTGCTTATTCGAGAGGCTTTACGGGGAGAGTCATCTCACCCAAGCCACCCTCACCCCTGCCTCCACCTCATCTCGGGGGCTGGCGTGGGGTACCACGCCCGGCACGTTCGCAGTTGAGTGCAGAGGCCGTTGGATCAACACTGTGGCTCCATCAAACATAGTGATGCTGGGGCTGGGGGTACAGGGCCTAGGAGGAGAACCCCCAAAGTAAGTATAGCCCAGAGGGCTCAGAGCAGTTGCCCCTGTCCAGGGCCCGCCAAGCGATACTTCCCACACTGCTCCTCTCCTGTGGTGTGATGGTTCCAGTCCAAACCCTGTCAGATCTCTGGAAATGGCAATGAGACACTTGTTGCCATGGTGATCCTTAATAGTTCTGACTCAGATGTAGTGTCGCTATGGCAACTGCATCCGCAGCCCTTGGGAGGCAGTGCCGACACAATTTTTCTCTCATAGCGGAAAAGGGCTCCGAAGCCCCATTTTGCTCACTCCTTGCTGCAGTGCAGTGATGAAGCTTTCAGTCTGTTTTATTATTCTCCTAATGAACAGTGATCCTGATCCTTCACCAAAGGATCAGTTACTCTGCAGGGTGAAAGTGCTCTGGACTGCCTCACCACAGGCACATTGTCTGCACCCTAAGGTGAGCTCAGCCTCTGCCTTTCAGTGGCTCATCAGAAAAGGAAAGAAAAAAGTAAAAATTATTTTTCAAAAGGAGCAGTAACATTTCTTCCTAGGAAGGAACAAGCTCTTTTCATCTCGGGAGCTCAAGAACAGATCCATCTGGGGGTTGTGTGTGTGTGTGTGTGTTAGTTTTAAGCTGAGAACTGTCTGTGGCTGCGAAAGGAGAGACAAAGGGAAAGCGCATGTGAGGGAGTGGGTGTGCCTGTGAGAAAAAGAGCAGATCTGTGTGCAGAGAGTGTGTCCGTGGGCATGGCTACGAATGTGAATGGGAGAGGAACTGCCAGGAGAGGAGATGCAAAGCAGAGCGTGGGTGTGCCTGGTGCAAAACGAGAGAGGGCACGCTTACCAGCGAGCATGGGCACTTTGGTGTGCGAGAGCATGCGGGCACGGGGAGAACAGGTTCACATCATGCAGGTCTGTGTGAATACACTCTCACATTCAGTCTGCTGTCCTGTCATCTTTGCCCGGTACAAAGGCAGCCACTGATATACGTAATGCCTAGAAGGCACTTGGGTCCCTATGGGGCGGATAAGCTTAAGGATGTGGAGTGTATGTTAAGTTTGCTGTTGCAAACCTAGCAGCAAAGAATTTTGCAGCACTAAACAATCCAGACAAAACCATTTCATGATATCCTTCTCAGGCAGGGGCAGGTGGGAATGAGGGGGAATATGAATTCTCAGCCAATTCCCAGCCTTGGACCTTTATCTCAGCCAAACCTCCTGTCCTGAGAGAGGAAGGCATGGTTCCCTAGGGAATTGGTCAGTGCTTTTCCTGAGTCAAATGTCTGAATGCTCAGTCATGCAGGAGGAGTCACTGGAGAGGTGATTAAAGCTGCCCAGACTTCCCAGGGGTTTTGTAAACTTTCTCTGTGGTTTTTCCACCTTGGCAGAGAATCACATCAGCCTCCCTCCTGCCTGACATCCTAGTTCTTTTGGCCGTCATGGTGGGATGTCCTGGAGCAGACCTTTAGACAATCTGGAATGACTGGAGGGATGGAAAAAAATTACAAAGTCACCATAATTTTGCTGCTCGTTAACATCTTCATGGGTCTGGGAAGGATGTAAAAGTGGCAGATGCAAAGGATAAAGGATGGTGCTAAAGAAAACAGACACATTCTGCAATGGGAGAAGGTCCAGTGTGACTTCTGTGTTTCTGGCTCAGATGATGTGCGGGCAGAAGCAAGGGTAAGTAACACAAGTAGTGGAGATTTTGGCATGGAGCCTGATGAATATAAGCCAACCTTAAAGAGGTGCTGGGGAACAAAGACATGCGAATGAAGATTATGGAGAGATCCAGGATGGAGAATGAAAGACATTTCAGTGTCCCTGAAGTGGGGTCATGTGTGCACATGAAGGTCCCATGCAGATTAAGTTAAAAGGGAAAAAAAGGGCAGCATTAAGGTGATGAGCTCTAGCTCCAGCAGAGAAAGGCTCTCAGAAGTGAATGAACCTGTAGTAGCAGCAAGGTTTCAGGGAGAGGAAGCTTGGGACTTGGGAAATAGCCAGTGCAAGGTTTCTGGATGAGCAGTTCATGAGGCTGAAAGGTGACGAAAGCCAGATGGAGGGGCTCCAAGAGTGAGTCTAAGGCTTGTCAGAGGTTAATATGACCTGTCCAAGCAGTTTAGGGAGGCAAGGAGGTGGGAAGGTAATTGAAGAGACTCAGTCAAAGGAAACTTTTAAACATGTTCAATAACTTGCTTGGTATGCAGAGAGAAACTCATCCCTAGCATAAGCCTAATGAAATCAGCAGCTTTGGCTTTAGTTCTGTCTGTTAATTCCACATGATGGAGGCAGAATGAGGGTAACTGTTTGGTTTTCACAAAGTGATGGTATCAAAAGTCTCCAAAGCCTCTTTTACCCATCAAAAAATATAACCCAAAATATTAAAATGGCTTGTTTTTATCTTCCTCCTCCTTGCTCTTCTGCCTGCCTCTTTATATGAAACCTCTCTCTGCCCATCATTGGGCTGGTGCTTGTGACAGGACACAGCTGTGTCTGCACTGGACCTGGGATGCCACATATGGTCAGAGTAGTACCTCTGCACTGTCACTGCATGTGTACCTGCTACAGAGATGGGACCCTGTGTGGTGACTTGCATTCATCTCACAACCATCCCCAAGGAACAAACTGGTCTGGACTTGGGTTCTTCACCCTGCTGTGAAATCACAGCTCCCTCCTTCCCTGTGCAACTTGTGCTGGTTCCTGGATGATCACGGACTGTGTAGGATATTTTGACCGTGGCACCTGCTGGCATCAAGATGAGGGGCAGACCATACCAGGGGAAGCAAAGGCTTTTGTAAGAATCCCTTGAATCTACGGCTAAATGAAACCTAGGAATAAATATTATAATATGTCCATCTCTATTTTGGCATGATTGATTACAGAACTTGCTGGATGTGATTTCTTGCCTGAGACCTGCAATAAAAAAAACCAAACTAAGTAGGGCTGAATTCCTGGGTTTTTACAGAATACAAGGGGAAATGGAGAGGGCAAACCAATTAATATATTGTTTATCTATCCAGACAGGATCTAATCTGCTACCCTCTGCTCTCTTTGCTCACACCTAAACAAAGTGAGGAAGCCTCTATAAGAACATTTATGGCAATAAATACTTTCCTTCCTTGTCTATCTTTGGGACAACTCAGTCTCTTGCCCAGAGCAGTAATTTTATTAAAGAATTAGTGTAAATCCTGAAAAAAAGAGATAATTATTGTTGAACCATTACACTCAGGAATTCCAGCAATTACCAGGTGCATCAAGATTATTTCAAAGAGAAAATCATGCCAGTGCAGGTAGGGAGTTCGGGAGCTGGATGGGAAAGAGGAATAATAAGCTGAAATACTGCACCTGTTTTCCTTGTGGTTTCTCACCCATAAAAGAAGTAAGTTGTTGTATAGCTGCCCAGATTCAGCCTGACCTGGGCTGCAGACCTTCTAGTAGCATTTGAAATCATCAGATAGGAAAAATTGCCCATGATTCTCAGGACACAGGGGTGGGGGGGCACGTGTGTGCTGGGGTGGTGGAAGGCAGGAGGGGAGTTGTGGAGCAAGGAGGAATGCAGTGAGGGGTGCAAAGAAGAAGAGAGGATGATCTTGAGGTTTGGATGCTACATAGGGTCTTGGGATGCTATCTGTTTGTTCTTGTTGATGAAAATTTTGTTTAATAAAACCTCTTCATTACAAATAAATCTCCCCTAGAGCAAATGAAAAAAAAAAAAAAAGAAACCCACAAAGAGGCAGACAGAAAACTTGATACTTCCTGTTCCACATACATTTGGGCTTCCTCACTTCGAGGAATCTCACTGTAGGGAGAGGTCAAAGAACAAGAGCCATGAAAGTTTTGTTATTTTTTTCTTCCCATGCCTCTTAATCACTGATGTCCATGAGATCAGTGTTTACCTTGATTTAATGTCGCATCAGAAGCATGACATCCTCAGCAGCCCTGCTGCAGTGCTACTAAATGAAGCATGCCCTGTTTCCTCAGCTGGGACTTAAACCTCTGCCCTTAGAGACCTGAGGGGTGGTGAAGAAGGATGGGGAGAGAGTGATAGATATTGACCCACCTAGCATGTACGCTAAATTAAATAACCAGGTTTTCTTTTTTAACCTGTTTAAAACAGTTACCATTCTCTGCACAATTGATGTTTGCATTTGTGGAGGTTACTGAGGTGGCAGCTGCTGCAGCGTGAGCCTCCCCTCCTCTGTACCTTTCCCCTGACTCACATTCTGTGGGTGACCTTCATGTGTAAGGACAGTCACTGTCTTAAGGGGGGGGGGGGGGGGGGAGGGGGAGGTGGGGGGAGAGAGAGAGAGAACATTTTCTCTACCAGTTAATTGAAACCAGGCCTTTCCTCCAAGTTGTGCTGGAAAAGCCTTATTTTCCTCTCACAGTGAGGAAACAGTTGATCATGGGGGAGCTGAGCAGATTAAACCCTCCAAAGTTCCTTTGCTAAAGATGTCAAACTACATTTGAATCACATCTGCTCTTAAACCAGAACTGACCACAGTCTATGGGAAAGCAACACTGATTTTACAGTTAGCAGCTATATGGCTCAGTGACTACCTACCTCGATGACCAGTGTTTCAGTGTATCCTACATTTTCCTTTTTCCTGTTCTCCACAGCATATCTACCCCATACTGAGTCTCTGAGATACATCACTCATTATAAAAACTCTCCTTTAAGGGCCTATTGTGACAACAACCCTTTGAACTCCTGTGCTGGGGGAGCACAATGCACAGGACACAAAATTATAGGCAGTTAAATTGCCTCATTAAGAGAATATTATTAGGTCCTATTTGGTCTTTTCCTAGCAAGTGCTTTTAAATACTTTATCTGAGCCAGTTTTATGTCATAGGATTACCACCCCCCCCCCCCCAGCTCTGTTTTCCCTGAGAGATGATCTTCCTTTACTCTCTCCTCTTTGCATCTCTGTCCTCGCCGGGGCTGGATCCAGCTGTGATACAGAGAGGACATGGGATCATAGCCATTCCCTTGTCACAGGATACCCAAGAAGGGCTGTCTGGGGAGGACACTCTTCTTTCTGCACCAGAACATCTAGTACCTGCACATTCCAGAAAACATCTTTGGCCTTTCAGCTGAAGTTGTTTTGTTTTCTTTTTTAACCCCACAAAGGTGTGTGCCCTTCTCCCCTGAGTGTTTAGTTTGGTTAGCTAGGAACTGAAGGATCTGCATAATTCCACTCCTTTGTCCTTAGCTACAGGGATTTACCCCACTGAGATGTTTCAGGCTGTACATTTCCTGACCTAATGATTTGCATGTTTCTGTTTTACTGAGTCCCAGCTATGTGGACTTCCTAGGCACAGCGTGATAACACTTTCCTCATGTTCTGACATTTTCTCTTGTTTCCTAATAATCTTTTGTTATAGTGCAGAATTGCCCCTGTAGTTTCAAAGGCCTTTGCCATTATATATGCCTTTTTCTGACTCCAGTCTCTTCATTGGCCCTTACAGCTTCCTGCAGCTGACAGTGCCATACGCACACCTGCTGCTTCACCCGTTGGTGTGTCCTCCACCAACTCCTGTGTCGTGGTTTGCCTTTTAATGTTATCTTAACCTGTAGGAGAGCAGCTTACCCTAGACCAGGAATCTGTGTGTTCTTGTGTGCTTCTGGTCACTTTATAATTAGGAAGACCTTAATTTACAACCTCCTATGTTCCCTGCAGTGTGCCCTGCAGTACCATTTATCATCCCTCCACCATTTATGCTGCCTTGCTCTCACTGAGGGAGCCACCAGCTGTGCTGGTGGGAAAGGCACCTGAGCTGCTGCTGGTGGTGGGGGGGGACACAGGAGTGTTTTACACATGAGGTAACACAGGGTTTTCATTTCCCCTTGGTGCTCTGTTTCTCACAGCACATTGAAATTGTACTGCCTAGATCTGGCTCTTCAGCTTCCCTCGAGCCTAAGAGCCGTATTTGATCCCTGGTCAGCTCAAAAAAATCATGCTTTTGACTCGGTAGACTGAAACACACACAGTAACTGAGGACCAGGATAAGAATCAGATCCTCAGCCAGAGTAAACTGTTTCGGCTTCAGTGAAGTCAGTAAAGCTAATCTATTTTCTTCCAGCTGAGATTCGGGAAGCATGGATTAACTGTACTGTCTGGAATGAGCCTTGGTTATGAATCCAGCCATAATGAAGGATGTGGCTCCACTGCCCCCCCTGTTCTGCAAGATCTTGAGCTTCTCCTCCATGCGGTGGGGCTTGGTGGCTCCTGTGCCCCGCATTCCTGTGGTCTATGGAACATCTCAGCTGCTCATTCGCAGTGGGGATAAGCAATGAGGACTCGCTATTCCTGCGCCAGGATGCATGGCAAGGCAGCCCAGTTCCACAGAGACACTGATTGATGTGACAGGGAGGGAGTGACAAGCCTGCTGATATGCTAACTGCATTTTACTCCAGCAGTTCTTGCCAAAATAATAAAACACCTGTGACAAAAACTAAACTAGCTCGCTCACTCAGGACATAGATGTCCAGGACCTGAGAGTCTCCACCTGATGTGAGTTATGAAGCCCTGCCTTCCTCTGGGAAGATGAGTGTGATATCTCTTGACAGGTCAGGCTCAGGGTGCTCTGCACTCTGGTTTAATGCAGTGTTGTCTTGGCCTGTATCAAAAGGGCTGCCACCCTGTGATTTGTAATTCAGTCTTAACTGCAGGTCAGGAGATGAAGAGTATGCATGTGAGCCTGCATACATATAAATACAGCGTGAATACAGCACCATTTCCTGGGGTTTTCCTTAGGAAATCCTAATTTTCCTTGTCACTCTTATTGAAAAAGCATTTTACTTGTTCTGGAGGTCACACTAGATTTTGGTAAAAGGCTGTGAAAGCTGGAGGAATGCTAGCCCATTGTCCCAGCTGTAGGAGGAATAGAAATGTTTGATATCTAATTGCTTGTGATGTGCATCTGCCTTCTGCAGCACCATCAGGGCTCATGGTTGTGAGGGGACAAGGTCTTCTCTTCCCACACGTAACTGCTGGACCGTATGCTCTTCTGTCATTACCTTTTCTGGGTTCCTCTGACTCTTCCTTACCATTCCCATGGTTAAGCATCTTTTCCTGAGTGGTGAGACAGCAATAACCTCTTTCTCCATCTTTGTTAGAGTCTTATCTTTATCTTTTATTATCTTTTTTCCCCATTACTGCTTGTGATGTCACAGGTCTTTGACAGCTGGATTATGAAGCACACTGAAGAATCCATGGGGCTTTAGAAGTACAGGTTATGTTTTGGCAGGTTATTTTTAAGCCAAGGCACTACTTCCCTGCCCTGGTTCACAACATGACGATGCAAGGGCAGGAGCCAGCTGTGGAAAAGCAAAACCACAAAATGTTCTCACTGTTGCCAAAGACTTTGTCACACGTGGGCCAAGTGACAAAAACGTCTATTTTTCTTCTTCTCTGTGTATCAGTGCAAAGTGGGACACTGCAGCTGGGAAGACCAGCAGTAGCCTAGTTCAGAATATCTCGGTTTGGTGACTAAGCCCTTCTCTTTGGGAATGGAAACCATGTGGGTTCAAAGTCCTCCTGTACAAATGAAAACTGGAAGTGTCCCACTTGTCTCTACCGATGTGATCTCTTCCCTCCCCCCACCTTCCCCCCCCCCCTTAGTCTTATTTCATATGAAATTATTTTACAGATTCAGCTCAAATTGACTATTTTGTTGTCCCAGAAAGTGCAGATCACAGGAAATAAATGATTCAGCAAAAACAGAGGAAAAAAAACCCCACCTTTCTCCTTGCTGTCATGTTTGCTTTACTCAGCTCTTGGTGTATCTGTAGCAAATTCTTCTTGTCTGTGACAAGCTTAGACGTAACACTCCTCTGCCTTAGGAGTCCTGAGGTAATTTTCTTCAGGATTTTCCTAATTCTACCATCAGAGTCATAAATCATGAGAGGGTTTCTTACTTAATCTCACTGGGCTACATGTAGATAAGTGTCATTGCTTAAGAAGACACCCACAAAATCTCTTGCATGAGTTTTCTTTCAGTTTGGGCTGAAGACAAGGGGTCTTTCTGTTGATATATACATAAACTATACATTTTTTCCTTTGAAAACAGGAACTGTAGACCATAGAGAAAATGATCCAGCCCTAATTGCCTCAGTGACCTTTCCCTTCCTGTCCACTGACTATTTCTTGTGTCCAGTCTGGCTTCAAATGCTGCAAGCAGTGAGGCTTCCATCACTTCTTGTGGAAATTATTCTGCTGCCTAATAGATCCCATTCTCTCTCAGGTTACACTGAAGTGATATTTTCATTAATTTCATGTCAATGCATTCACTTTTGACCAGCTGCTTGCTGTTCTTTAATACTCTAAACCATAGCATTGTTTGTATTTCCATTTTCAAGTCTTGTTTAAGCCTATAATCCTCTCCTGAAATTATCATTTGATTAAATTATAGAGAATGACCTTTTATTTTCATTTTTCCCTCTCTTATTTCTTAGTAATTTTTGTTGTCCTTCAATGAATTTCTCTTTAATGCTGTCAATCTTTTCTTGACTTTCAGCATCCAAAATACAATACAGTGTTCAAAACACAATACAATGTTCTAGCTGTGCCAGAAAATTGTACAAGGAATCACAGAATCACAGAGTGTTAGGGGTTGAAAGGGACCTTGGAGATCTTCGAGTTCAACCCCCCTGCCAGGGCAGGATCATATAATCTTCCCTACAACCTAATCTCCCCTAACACAGGTCACTCAGGAACGCATCCAGGTGAGTTTTGAACATCTCCAGAGAAGGAGACTCCACAGCCTCTCCAGGCAGCCTGTTCCAGTGCTCTGTCACCCTTACTGTAAAGAAATCCCTCTTCATGTTAAGGTGGAACCTCTTGTGCTCCAGCTTATATCCATTCCCCCTAGTCCTATCACAAGGCACGAGTGAGAAGAGCTGTCCCTTTCCTCTTGACACTTAGCCCTCATATATTTATAAACATTTATCAAATCCCCTCTCAGTCTTCTCTTTTCCAGACTAAAGAGACCCAGGTGTCTCAGCCTCTCCTCATAAGGCATGTGCTCCAGTCCCTTAATCATCCTTATAGCTCTCCGTTGGAGTCTCTCAAGCAGATCCCTGTCTCTCTTGAACTGGGGAGCCCAGAACTGGACACAGTACTCCAGGTGAGGTCTCACCAGTGCAGAGTAGAGGGGGAGGAGAACCTCCCTCGATCTGCTGGACACGCTCCTCTTGATACACCCAAGATACCATTGGCCTTCTTGGCCACAAGGGCACATTGCTGCTCCATGGAGAACTTGTTGTCCACCAGGACTCCCAAGTCTTTCTCCACAAGACTGCTCTCCAGCAGATCACCTCCCAGTCTGTACTGGTGTAATTTATTGTTCTTACCTAGATGCAGGACTCTACATTTATCCTTGTTAAACCTCATTTGGTTCTGCCCTGCCCAGTTCTTCAACCTGTCCAAGGAAATAACTATTTCCCCAGATCAAGACATGAGTCCACAAGCTCTGCCTTTTGTTCTACTTGGTCTCTTTGTGACCTCCTCCTCCTAAAGTATGAACTATTTGGTCCATCTAGTAAGACATGAAGATCCTTATGCATATTCCATAAATGCCACACTGGCCAAAATAAAATAAAATAAAAATAAGAAAAAGCAGCAGACATCAGATATCATATCAGGCTATAAGAAAAAAAAGGCATGAAACACAGGAGGGCATGGTCTGCTCTGTGGTGGTAAAGCCTTGCTGAGGCACTACAGCTGGCATTGCACACTATATGCAAAGAAAGATGCAGGCTATTTGATGGGGACAGCAGAGGAGAGGAATAGAAGCAATGTGAGGTCTAGAAAACACAGCCTGTGAGGGAAGACTGAAAGATTTGTGTTTGGTTGAAAGAAAAGGCTGGGTCTAGAAGGAAGCAATTGGAAAACATAAGTCTAGGAAATTGCCAATGGAAGAAAGGGGATAGTCTTCCATTGAGGGTATGAAAAAGAGTATTGAGCTTAAACTGCAGTAAAAGACACTTAGCCTAAACACTAGGAGAAGTTTTCAGGCTACAGGCAGTGTTTGTGAGATCAGGAATAGATGGCCTAGGAAGACTGTGGGAATTACCAGCACCAGAGCTTTCTCAGAACAGGTAGGACAGTTACCTATTATGGAAAGTTTATATAAATACTGACCCTGTTCTCAGGACTTGATGAGCTGTATTTTTTTGTGGTCCTGAGGGCAGAAAATGGGTAAAGATTGCTGACCTTTTCACAGTGCTTCTTGCTTTTAAGTAGATGCTGTGTATGTGTGGAAGCTGCTGGTGCTTGTGTGAGAGAAGCTGACAGATAACACCCAGAGAATGTTGTTTTTTAACCCTTTTCCAACAAACAGTTGCTGTATCCTTGCTTTATTTTAACATGAAGTTAACAAGAGAGAAGTGATATAAACTGAGTTCCACAGGCTAAGGTTTGTATCCCTTGTTCAGAACATCTGATCATAATTCCATCCTGCATCACACCTGAAATTAGGCTTAGAATTATTCCAGAACTGTAGATACTGGATACTATTGGGCTGATCTGTGAATAAAGATGGAGAGAGATGTTCAACACTCAGTCCTCAGCTCAGCATACTCATCTTTGATTCTGCCTGAAGCATTTGAACCACCCTTCTTGTTATTTACTAAAGTGAGATGTGTCCTGCTCACCCTGTCTTTTCCAGTTCAGCAACATACCTCCTTGGTACACTCTCCCTCCTTGGCTCTAAGTGAACATCCTTTAGCACAAACAAGGAGCATGTTGGAGCTCAAATGAGACACAGGACAAAGGCAAATATCTTTTTGGCATTTGACTCTGAGGCATACAATGGAGTAAAAGATGCTTTTAATTTGTAACCTCAAAGTATTCTACAGAGAGAGGCTGGCAACAGGATGCCTCATGGTAATGCCCATGTGCTTGGACCGTGGAATCCTGGGTCCATGCAGGGGTTAGGTAAGGTGCCAAAGGGGTTTAAAGAAGCAGATGTCAAACCACAAGGATGGTCAAGAATTGCAATGAGCTAGACCAGCAGTGAGAACCACAGATATCCTGACTCTACCTTTTCATAATGTCCACACTTCTTGGACCTGGATTTGATTCAGAGCTTAAGGAAGGTCCTATTTTGAGGATGAGTGTGAGTGGTTTAGGGGCTTTCTGCACCTACTAGGAGAGCTGTGTCCAGGGATGAGTCAGGGACATTTCTGTTTTCTTATTAATGGCCCAGAGAATGGTTGCGTGCTGGTGGGAGAAGCAGGGGGCACTGAACTAGTAGTTGAAATAGCTGTTAAAAGGACATGGTTCTTTGAACATGTGGTTCACATGTGGAGATCTTTGTTGCAGATGTTGTGGATGCTATATGCTTGCTCACATGGGCTTCAGAGGGGTCTGGACTAGTTAGGGAAAGGGAAACTACTGAGGGTTATTAAGTTGTCATCAATGGCTCAGGAAATCCCAGTGGCAGTCTGCTGGAGGGCACTATCAGGGTTTTCTGGATGTTCCAGATACACATTTGATATTTGGTCTCTTAACAACAAGTACTCTCCAAGCAGTTTCTTCCAGTTACAACTGGGACAAAGGCTAGGTTAGGTTTACCTGCTTAGGTAGACCTCTGATATAACCCATGATAGCTGACCTTAAGCTTTTACATCAACCTGATCTGTAATTATTATATGAGAAATGCTGGCATGATCTGATTCTTAGCATAAAAGATGACACTGTTGGGCTTATCTGGGTGAAAGCTTCAACTGTGATTTCTCAACAGGGACTCGAAAAGTCTGCTCCCAATATAAAATCCCACATGTAAAATTCATTAAAATTCTAGGCCAGAACTCAGCTTGTCTTTGGTGATTTTCACTGTTGCAGCTATTACAGGCAGCAGTTTATAAAAGAGGTCTTCACATGACATTGTAAATCCCATAGTGAGCTACTGCAAGAGTAGGGGAAAAAGAAATGTTAATCCATAGTAGTAAATTCAGGATCACACAACAAGCACATGCCTCCTTCTTGAGGCTGCCAATTGTACATGTAGCTGGAAGTGACTCACTGTGAGCCATTTTGCACTGCACATTGTGTCCTCCCTCAGCTGATAGTGTTGTTAAAGACCTTTGCACTTGCTAGTGACAGTCGGGTGTGAACAGAACTGGCAGAAGACTTGGGTTGTGCCTGACCTTCTTCTGAAGTGTGATTAGACAAACTGCAGCCAAAATATATAATTTTTCACCTCTATAGGGCAGTTTAATCTTCTCTTGAACTCTAACAAGTGCCTTAAAGCACTACATAAAAATCTCTCTCTCTCTTAAAATTTAAACCTGAGAGTGAAAAACTGACTTTTTGTTAACATGTAAGGCAAGTGCTCTGTAAATCCTGATGCTCCACATAAAGTCATGCAGCTGTAGAAAGCAGGAAGGACTTGTCTTCATAGGAGGAGTATCTTCAGATTGGGAAGGGGATTTTCATATGCAGCTTTGTTATCTCAGGTAAATAACTATTGCTATGCTGCTTGTCAGAAGCTGAGCTGTCATCCAGCTGTCCCCCTCCTGATCTCCTCAGCTATGCCTCTTCAAATCAAGGCTGGAAAAGGAGGTGAGCTAAACTGCTCCCACATAGCAGATTCGCATCAGTTGTGTCCATGCTGTGCAATAATGCTGCAGATTGAGGCTTTTCTTTCTCTGCTAGTCACAGCATTTTCATTATTTATTTCATTTCTATTTGCTACTTTTTCTCTTTTTATTTGATCTCCTATACTTTAGAGATAACACACAGTCAAAGTTAGGTTAAGGCACAGATTAACAATGTGTGATGCTAAGGCATGCTCCTGTAGACAAAGCCATTTTGCTGTTAGCCCTGCATACAGCACTTCTGGGAACAGAGGGAGCACGCACGTGCTTCTTCACTGATCTGATTGTTTGCTGTTCTGCAGCAACAGTGGAGAGCTGTAATAACCTGCTTATTGTGCTAGAAGATCAAGGATCTCTCAGAGATGTGGAGGTTTCCGGAGTGATTTTCTTTAGTGGCAAATGTCACAACATGGCTAAGGACATCTGATTACCAAATAGAATTAATTTGTTTGTGGTGTGATACTAGGTACCTTTAGGTTTTTTTGGTAAAGAATGAATAAAAATCTCTGACATAATTAAGGTGGCTGACTAAAAGGGGCATCTGCATGTGCCTGTATGTGTCATGGTCCAAAATGTTGTTCTCCCTGAACTCTAAAGGCAATGCATATTCCCAAAGCAGTTCTCAAATTCACAAGTCAGTGACTTTAAAAACCGAAGATTTGTGTACCAAGTTCAAGATCAGATTGAAATCTGTACATCTTAATAGATCTGTTCTCTTCATCTTCTCAGTATTTCTACCCCCTGAAGCAGTAAGACATAGATGAAAGAATCTTTTGTCCATTTGTAACAATTTCTGCATAAAGATCTCAGTGGATTTTAAAAATATGAAAGAAATCTTCTGGGTTTCCTGTGACTTGTCATGCACATTTCATGGATGGGGGCAATGAGACACAATTTGCCCTACATCCCACAGCAAGTCAATAGGCAGAGCAATGTCTAGCAATGTTGCATATCCCTCTTCCACCTCTACAGCTATATATAACCTTTAGACAATGTTTTGGAACATCTGTTTTTGTTCACTTTTCCTCAACACTAAATAAGAGCATTTTCTCCAACTTTCTGGAGGGAAGACTCCATTTCCAAGGGGATTTCTCAGAGCTGCACATGCCCCTATCAAACTTGGATAGGTTTCTGAATGTACCAAATCTAAACTGCTCTAAACCAGGCCTGGACCTGGAGTCTCTTTTTCTGATGTTTTTTCTTTTAAAGATCATGAAAAAAGATAAGCAGGAACATTTGATTCACAGCTTCTTCACAGAATATGCAGCTACTCAATTTTGTTCTGGAGCTTTCTTGTAACACCTCAGGAACTGGGCTGCTTTCATAAGCACTTGCTTATAACCCCCCAGCACTTATGTCCTATCAGGTAGAGAGCAACTTTGATCTTCTGGACTGATGAGGAATGAAAGCTACTAGCAAAGGCAAAGAAACCTCCCTCAAATCATAATCTGAGACACTGCCTCCTTATGAGTATCTAGAAATCTTGTTTTGTCCCTGATTTCCTGGAATATCCTGCTGCAGTTTTTTGAACCCTACCAATCAAGATTGTTCATGGCAATGTTTGCTGTGGGACAGAAAAGGACATACAAGGGAGGAGACAGTGGTGCAACTGCTAAATGATCTGAGCTTTCAGCCAAGGAAGAAAGGAACTGGACCAGTGCTCACCGTGGAAATGAAGGGAACAACAGTGAAGAGTATGGTTTGAAAATTAGGAAAGTGTTCTCACAGGTGAAACCCAAAGGGCTAGAGGACAACTTTCCCAGGGAAGGGAAGCCCTCAGGTTTGTGTTTCACAACAAGTGAACACTTCAGACACTAGAAGGACCTGTAGCCAGTGGAAAGTAGGGAAGGAAATAGGCACTGCAGTACAGCTTTTGCAGACTTCCCTTGCATAGCTATATTACCAGGAGAGACTAAACTGCAGAGGATAAGCAGTGACAGTGGCAAAATGAATTGACGTACCTGCCTATGCAAAAATGACATCTATTATGCGATTGCACCGGTTTAGGAAAAATGCTGCTAAATCCTACCACGTTCTGTGGGCACAGACACTGCTATTGGTTACTGAGATGCATCCCAGAGCACAGATTTAATGCTGAGAGCTCATGCCTTTGAATGCCTTTGGATATAGATGCAGAACAAGTTATCCCAGATAAAAGGTATCCCAGGTTAAGGTGTGATCTTTACAGCGTGACAACACAGTAGCTGCCCGTGGACACACTTTTACCCCACAGCAAAGTGAGGTAGTTTATCGGCAACATAAATGGGATAAGTAACTCCACAGGCAACGTGAAGAAAGAATGTACACGAGGCCATTACACCAGAGTTACTGATGTTCTTTTTGGGGTCACACCATAGTTTGTTCCGGACTCACTTCTCTGTGTGCTGGTATTCACAGATAACTGGCGTAAGACTGTTCAGTGTGGGTGATTAGAAGCATATGGAAAAGCTACAGAAATGGAGAAAAAAATAGTGCCCTTACAAACCATGAAGCTGTCTCTGAAGAGAAAGGACCAGGGAGTTATATGGGGACAGCACTGAGTAAAACCACTGTTGTCTTGGAAACTCTTAAGAAAAAAATAAGCATAGAGAAGGATTTTATTTTTCAGAGGCAATCTATGCGCACACACACACACACACATACACATTCTATAGCTAGATTAGATAGATCAATAAATGATAGATAGATAGATAGATAGTCATGCTTCTCTACTTTGATGATGACTCTCTCACCCAAAGCCAGCCAATCTAAGAATTTATTGTGTTTGATTTTAAAAGCAAGAATAGGAATGAACCTTTCTCTTCAGGATAATGAGAACTGATGTTGTGTTAGCAATTCAGAGGAACAGCTCTTACACACATGGGTGAATTAAAGAATGTATATGGATGAATTAAAGACAGACATATCAGCTTAGATTTCTTATCCTCCCCAGAGAAGAAAAGGAGGAAGGCCTGTCTTGGATTATAAAGGAGAAAAGCCATGGGCATAGCTGAAAGGCTCCCTCATGCCTCACAGTGAAGTCTGAAAGAGCCAGGAAGGCTCACTTCCCCCAGGTAGCTGCAATCACAGGGAAAATGGACATTAGTGACAGAGAGTGCTTGTGACCATAGCTATCCCTACAAAGTGCTTCCCAGCCAGTATCATGGCGAAAAAGAGCGTACAAAGGACACTTCCCCTTTAGAATACTTAAATACCTAATCACTTGTTGCAGAGCCCTGACTAAGGCTCTCCTTGTGGCAAAAATAAGTGTTATGCACCTTGCTCAGATGAAAGCAGTGATACAATTTATTAAGCAAGATTAATTTTTTGGCTAATTAGTAAAATATAACAAAGAATCACCAAAGTTGATTGAGGTTCAATTGATTGCAAGGTCACTACATTACTTATTACAAGGGAATTGATCAAAGATAAGCAAATAGGGTTACAATATATGTATGTGCAAGTAAATTTGTATGCAACTAAAAGCAATGTGATTATATGACTAAATTTGTATGCAACTAAAGACAGCAATATGATTATAATATTTGTGCTAATGAACCTAGAAGCAGTAGAATGATTTTGGGCTGAGATAAATGAATTTCACAGGGATTGCAAATGAGAAAGGAGGATGGGTATAAGGGTAGCCCTCCCGTTTGATACCAAGGTTTCACACTGGACACCTTGCTTTTTAAACTCCTTCAGCGAGGAGCCTAGGCATATCTAAATCCAGTCTTAGACCTGGACAACAGCTTATGTCTAAGGATACGGGGAAAAGGATAGGGTATGAGGTGCTGAGGTTTGGTAAAGTGCTTGGTATAACACAGTACTTTCAAGTAAGTGGTAGCAGCAATTCATTAACACTGGTATGTCAATGCTTGTCGCTGTTTATGCCAGGAGCGGAGAGACGCAGCAACATATAAGTTCAGCAAGAGCAGGCAAAAGAAGCAACTTTATTAATTTACAACCCCATTTTTATACCCCAGCCCCATAGGGCGATTGGTCAGTAATCACCCATCTCCTAGGGTGATTGGTTAAAGTCCTACAGCACCTATTTCAAAATATTTTTACAATGTACCATAAACAAAACTTATCGAAACACCATGTGCTAGTCTAGTTTACAAAACCGTCCTACTATTTCTCATAACACGTGTGAGAAAGGCAGGGTTCTCACAGAATATTGTGAGAACCTAGGAAAATTCCTCTGCTAGCAGCTTTTCAGCATCCACAAATGCTAAATCAAAACAATTGATTAGGATAAATAAAACAATTTCTATAAGATCTCTCAAAAGTGAATCATACATGAACACACAGCTATATGTATATATAGAGAGGTTAACCTATGAATAAAATGGCATAATTCTGCAGATTAGAAGTAAATTTGGCAGCCCGTGATCTCCAGAATCTTTCATAAAAATCCTGTAGAACACAAATACTTACATCTCCTTTCGTTGGTCACTGCTGATGGTGAATCTTCCTTGTCAGTCTTTGCAGATGGATGGTAAATCTGCCTCGTCAGCTTTACCAGCAGATGGTCAGACTTGAGAGGCATCCCAACTCAAGGGGAGATGTGAGACTCAGGCCTGAAGAGATTCCAGAGAGCTCCAGTGGGCCTCACTTAGTATCAGTATTTATAGGGTCCTAAGCTGATTGACTTTGGTCAGAACTAGGCTGGTACTTTTCCACTGTGACCGTTTATCTTCTCAGGAACTTGGTCACACAGTGTTGAAATGCACCAGGTACTAGAAATTGTTTCAGGCCCAGGAGGCCACACACAGGGTTGGGGTGTGCCAGGCACCAGGGCCTACCGAGCTTCCCGTTCTCCTGCGCTCACCAGACCTCAGCAGTACCAAACAAAGGCCAAGGGTAGCCTTTTTGCAGTGGCCCAGGGCGAAGGGGAAGGTGGTCTGTACCACCACAGCCAGTGAGGCAGCTTTCCCAGCGCAGGAGGTGAGATGGTGGGAAGGACTTGCAGAAGCCTCTGGAGTCACCTTTCAACACTGTGGGAGTACGGCCCTTTGCCAGCAGGGACAAACATGCTGCTGCTGGAGGCTGCGCTCGGTGACAGCGTGCACGAATGCGAAGAACAAAAGCAGCAGCACCCCTGCATTCTGTGACCAAGCTCTGGCCTGAGGCCGGCAGCGGCTTCCCGGGGCAAGGGCAGCCCGAGGGAGAGCAGGGACAGCTCTCGTGTGCGAGGCCGAGAAAACGAGACAGCCGGGGGTGTTGCCGGGGCGACCGAGGGGCGAAGCCGGACTGCGACGCTCCGCCCGAGCAGCGCGGCAGGGGCGGCAGCGCCTCGCTCCGCAGCCCAGGCGCCAGGGCCCCGCACCCCGCCTGGAGCTCCGCAAGCGCGGGCAAGCGCGGCGGGGACCTGCCGCAGTGGTGGGCACTGGCCTGGGAACAGGGACCTGTGTTGTCGTGAGGATGGTACCGGTGAAGTCTGACGTGTCCGCCCAGACGGACTCGCCCGAGAAGGCCGTTGCCAGAAGGGCTGTGCGGGCCCGGCGGGAGGTCCCACGGAAAGCTGCGGCCGTGCAGGGCTGGGCTGCGGGGAGCGCCTGAGCCTGGCGCTGGTTTCCCTGTGCGTGGGGCGAGCGGGGATGAGCTGCTCAGCCGGGTGGCCGAGCAGAGGGAGGAACTGTAAAGGTTAAGGAGCGTCAGGGAGTGCGAGAGGGAGATGGATCGGTGGGGTCACAGCCTGAGGCAAAGGCAGCAGCCGAGGGAGGCTCAACAAGAACCAGAGGATTCCCTCCCCTCTTGCCACTGGACAGAAGGGGGAACCTCAGAGATGGGGGAAATGGAAACAGGTCCCTGCACAGGGAGGCAGGCGAATCCCCTCCCAGCCTCCCTCACCTTCCCAGTCGCCCTGGCACAACAGATTTAGGGCTCTGGAACTTGAGGAACAGGCAATTGAGGATGTAGATGAAAGTCTATCCAGAAGTGAGTCAGCCAGCCCCATGCACTAGGGCTGCTTGCGTTAAGAAGAAAAGGATGGTCATTGTCACAGACGGTTCCCCTCTGAGGGGAGCAGAGGCCCTACGTGCCAACCGGAGTGCTGCCTCCCTGGGGCCTGGGTCAGAAACATCACCAGGAAACTCTCTGGTCTGGCTCAGCCCTCTGATTATTGCCCACTACTGGTTATGCAGGTTGGCAGTGATGAGGTTGCAGGTGAAAGTCCAGAAGCAATTAAAAAGGACTTCAGGACTCTGGGGTGACTTGCACCAGGTTGCACAGGTTGTATTATCCTCAATCCCTTCAGTGTCAGGGAAGAATATCGAAAGGAAGAGGAAAACACACCTGATTAATATGTGGCTCAGAGGCTGGTGCCACCGACAGAATATTGGATTTTTTTGATCATGGGGAAGGTTATCCAGCAATGGGCCTGCTGATGACAGCTGGAGTTCAGCTGTCTCAAAGGGGAAAAACAGTTCTTGCTTATGAGTTAGTAGGGATCATTGAGGGGGCTTTAAACTAGGTTCAAAGGGGGAAGGGGATAAACCCAGGATCACTGGAGATGAGCCTGGGGCAGCACACCAATGTTGGGGGTGAAATCAATAGCCCAGTTCAAGTGCCTCTACACCAATGCACGCAGCATGGGCAACAAGCGGGGAGCTGGAAGCCATTGTGTGGCAGGACAGCTATGACATAGTCACCATCACAGAACCATGGTAGGATGACTCTCATGACTGGAGTGCTGCAGTGGGCGGCTACCAGCTCTTCAGAAGGGTTAGGCAGAGAACGAGAGCTCTTTATGTCAGGGAGGGTTTTGATTGTATAGAACTCAGCAACTGTGATGGTGAGGTCAAGTGCTTATGGGTAAGGATGAGGGGATGGCCAATAAGGCAGACATTCTGTTGCTGATCTGTTATAGACCACCCAACCAGGGTGAAGAGGCAGATGAAGCATTCTAGAAGCAGATGGCAGAAGTCTCAAAATCATCATCCCTTGTTCTCGTGGGGAACTTCAACTTACAGGACATGTACTGAGACTACAACACAGCAGAGAGAAAACAGTCCAGGAGGTTCCTGGAATGTGTGGAAGGTAACTTCCTGATTAATCTGGTAAGTGTGCCCACCAGGGAAGGTACCTCACTAGACCTGCTGCTTACAAACAGAGAAGGACTGGTGGGTGATGTGGTGGTTGGAGGCTGTCTTGGGCCTAGCGACCATGAAATGATAGAGTTCTCTTTCTTGGTGAAGTAAAGCGGCGGGTCAGCAGAACAACTACCATGGACTTCCAGAGGACAGACTTTGGCCTTGGTTCAGGACACTGGTTGCAAGAGTCCCTTGGGAGATGGTCCTGAAGGGCAAAGGGGTCCAGGAAGGCTGGACATTTTTTAAGAAGGAACTCTTAGAGACACAGGAGCAGGCTGTCCCCATGTGCCGTAAGACAAACTGTCAGGAAAGACAACCAGCCTGGCCAAACAGGGAGCTTCTGATAGGGCTTAGGAAAAAGAGGAGGGTTTACCACCATTGGAAGAAGGGGCAGGCAACCCAAGAAGAATACCAGGATCTAGTTAGGTTATGCAGAAAGAACATTAGAAAGGCAAAAGTCCATCTAGAACTCAAGCTGGCCACTGTTGTAAGGGATAGTCAAAAAAGTTTTTACAAATACATTAACAACAAAAAGAGAGCCAAGGAGAACCTTCACCCATTACTGGATGCAGTGGGGAACATTGCCACCAAGGATGAGGAAAAGGCTGAGGTACTTAATGCCTTCTTTGCCTCAGTTTTTAACAGTCAGACTAGTTATCCTCAGGGTATTGAGACCCCTGAGCTCGAGGACAGGGACAGAAAGCAGAGTAAACCTCCCATAATGCAGGAGGTAGGAGTGAATGACCTGCTACGCCAGCTGGACACTCACAAGTCTATGGGGCTGGATGGGATCCACCTGAGAGTGCTGGGGGAACTGGCACAGGAGTTTGCCAAGCCACTCTCTGTCATTTATCAGTAGTCCTGGTTGACAGGGGAGGTCCCGGATGACTGGAGGCTGGCCAGTGTGATGCCCATCTACAAGAAGGGACGGAAGGAGGATCTGGGGAACTATAGACCTGTCAGCCTGACCTCAGTACCAGGGAAGATTATGGAGTGGTTCATCTTGTGTGAGCTCACACAGCATGTAGAAGATAACCAGGGCATCAGGGCCAGCCAGCGTGGGTTCATGAAAGGCAGATCCTGCTTGACCAACCTGATCTCTTTCTATGACCATGTGACCCAGCTAGTGGATGGGGGAAAAGCTGTGGACATTGTCTACCTGGACTGTAGTAAAGCCTTTGACACCATCTCCCACAGCATTCTGGTGGAGAAGCTGGCAGCTGATGGCATAGACAGGTGCACTCTTTGCTGAGTTAAAAACCGGCTGGCTGGCCAAGCCCAGAGAGTTGTGGTGAACGGCATTAAATTCAGTTGGCAACCAGTCACAAGCGGTGTTCCCCAGGGTTCAGTTTTGGGGCCAGTCTAGTTTGTATCTTTATCAATGATCTGGATGAGGGCATCAAGGGCAGCCTCTTTGGGAGTGCTGATCTGCTTGAGAGTAAGAAGTTTTTGCAGAGCGATCTGAACAGGTTGGATAGATGGGTTGAGGCCAGAGGTATGAGGTTTAACAAGGCCAAGTGCTGGGTCTTGCACTTGGGTGACAACAACCCCAGGCAATGCTACAGGCTTGGGGATGAGTGGCTGGAAAGATGCCTGGCAGAAAAGGACCTGGGGGTGTTGACTGACAGCTGGGTGAACATAAGCCAGCAGTGTGCCCAGGTGGCTGAGAAGGCCAAGGGCATCCTGGCCTGTATCAGAAATAGTGTGGCCAGCAGGAGAAGGGAAGTGATTATGTCCCTTTACTGGGTAAGGCTGCAGCTTGAGTATTGTGTGCCATGGTATAAGAAAGACATTGAGATGCTGGAGCAGGTCCAGAGAAGGACAGCAAAGTTGATGAGGGATCTGGAGAGCATGTCTTATGAAGAGAGGCTGAGGGAACTGGGGTTGTTTAGTCTGGAGAAGAGGAGGATGAAGGGAAAGCTTATTGCTCTCTACAACTACCTGAAAGGAGGTTGTTGTGGGGTGAGTGTTGATCTCTTCTCCCAAGTAACTAGTGATAAGAGGAGAGGAAATGGGCTTAAACTGCACCAGGGAAGGTTTAGATTAGAGGAAGAATTTCTAAACTGAAGGAGTTGTTAGGCATTGGACCAGACTGCCCAGGGATGTGGTGGAGTGGTGATCCCTGGAGGTGTTAAAAAAATGTGTAGATGTGTCACTTCAGGACATGGTTTAGTGGGTATGATAGTATTAGGTAAGCAGTTAGACTTGATGATCTTGGAGGTCTTTTTCAAACTTAATGATTCTGTGAATCTGTACCTGAGCATGTACCAAGTGAGAGACACCACTTAGCTTCCTTGGATGAAGGCAGCTCAAGCTCAGATACCTCCAGTCCTCCTCTCGCACAGCTGAAATGAGGTGTTATCAAGAAGAAGCAGTGGAGGATTTGGTCCCTCAGATGAGGTTTATGAGTTTCTAAACCAGCCTGCCAAAGACAGGCACTGGCAGTGTGAGGAGTAAGACATACTGTGTAGGGGGCGAAGATTGTTATATTTACTGGTTCTGTGGCTTCTTGAACAGATAGAAAAACCATGCTGGACTCTCCCTTTGGATGAAAAATAGGTATCCATTTTGTCTTCCTTTGCCAGAATCTGAGGGAAATAGATGTCATTTCCCTCTTGCCTTGTTGTGCAGTGACTTGGGAAGGCAGCCAGCAGCACAGATCCAGGCTCTGGCATATGCACGGACTCTATCATGGTCGATGAACTCCTTTCAGATAGATTTATTTCACTGCTTTCTATGCCACATCTCTTTGCCTACAGCAATACATTATCACAGCACCCATAACAACAACCATTTCCTTGAATCTCTAGCCTGTAATTACTATCCCTGTCCTGGCCTGGATTTCACTCCTCCATCCTTAATGTTCCCCCCCCTCTTGATATCTGTAAAGAAGCACACTGTGGGTTTAAGTCTGAATTAAGTCTTTTAGTACTCTACACAGCCCTCTGTGAAGGTCTGTATCTGCCTTGGTCTATACCACACTGGTCTGTTAGGGTCTGGAAACTCATGCTCTACAGTGGTGGTCCACTGCAGCTCCAATGTTTGTCATGCCAGTCAGCTGTGATCTCTGGTGTGGATCTACAGGAACCTCTTGTCTTTTTAGAGACGCACCTCTTCTCAAACTGCATTCTTTTCATGGCCAACTGGTTGAAATAACTTCCATCATTACTGTCCCTTCTACTCTCCATGCTCCTGGTTGTGGTTTGTTTTCCTGAGTGGTCTGGGCTTGGGAGATGACAGACGTGGTCAGTGTGCCTGTTGTTGGAAGGCAACATACAGCCTACTTGAAGTCTAATCTACCCCCAGAAAATAATTTGGTGGAAATGATACCTTGGTTGATAGCAAGGAGCACATACACTAGTGTCATGGGTACTGCAGTCCTTGTGGCTAAGCCTCTTCTGGCACCTTGCATCAGGCGATGTAAATGGAGGTTGTCCTACTATTAATTTAGAACAGCGGCATCCAGCTCCCCCTAAAACACTGCTGATATCTTTCTGACAGTCTCCTTATCTTGGGAGAAAGGTGCTGAAAAAAGCTACATTAAAGCAGACTATCATCAAACAGAACTATCTGGCCACTGTAAATCAAAGCCACTGATGTACTTGTGATGGTTTATGAAGGAGCATCAGCTCCCACAGCCATGCCCTCAATAAGGAGTGTCTGCAATAACACTTGGGGCATGGTTAGTCCCCTTCAGGAAAGGATGCCTAAATACATGTTCTGTACTTCATGTGGGGGACACCGAGGTGGTGTTGCCTTACGGCATTCTCATCAATTAGGTAGCAGGGTTGACTCTCCAAGCCACCATTCCTTCACTCTAGATGCTGCCTCTTGAACAGTTTGATGAGCAGCCCTTCGATGCTTACTGCAGTGTCAAGTATATGTAAATTAAGCAACAAATTTCATAGTTTACCTAAAACTGCGCTTGGGCCATGCTCTCTTCCAGTGTAAAACCGGAGCCCTTGGTGCCATCGCACTAAGTTTGCTTATGGTGCCAAGTGTCTGGCCTGTGACTTCTGCCTGATTCATGTTAGCAAGCAGATCTTGCAGTCTTTACCTGGGGAAGAGGGAGCTACAGGGGCAAAAGGAAAACCCCCAAGTTAAAGTCAGAAGAGCTGGGAGTTGACACATGATTTCTGCTGTGGGATGGGGTTATTGAGTTTCCCATGATGTCCTCCCTCAAGGTTGCTGAGTACTTATGATAATGTATTATTTCATACCCTGTGCTATACCATGGATGGGCAAAGTACTGAGTACTTTGTGCACAAGAGCCCAGGTGCTCTTGTGTAAGACAGTTTGCATTTCTTACATGACCTCCCTTCTGGGTGCACTAGGGGAAGGAGATGCTCTCACTTTGACTAAACCAAGTCCCACCTCTTCTCATCTTCACGGAGCACCCCTGGGGACTGCAGCTGGTCAGGGTTCCTGGAAACTTGCTTTGCATCCCTCTTTGCACGTGCCAGTTAGAGCCTATGTTCCAGATGTGACCTTTGTGTAGGTGACAAAAGAAGGTCTCCTTTGTAAATCTAATGGCACCCATTATCCAGGCTGCATATTTCCTGAGTTCAGAGACAGATCTTTGTGCATCAAGAAACAAAAAGGTATGCTTTCTTCCTGTGTATGCTTTTTTCTTTTTGTACCTTTTTATCCCCAACTATTTTATATCAAGGGCTATTCATCATAAAGATTATAAAATGAATACTCATAGGAGATAGGGAAATGTCTTGGCTTCAACAGTTTAGTAATGGGTTAGACAGCCTTTTCATGTGGAGTTTGCCAATATGAATCCAGCCCACACCAGCAGAGACTGCAAATTTCTATCATGTGCTGACTGGCTGTCAGCCGGGAGGAAATGAACTTAGTCCCAGTTCAGTTCCTACTCAATCACTGAACGTCAGAAATACCACCACTGATGGAAACTGTCTCCCTCTTTCACTGGCAAGCCTGGCAGAGAGGCTAGACAGTGAACAAGCTTCAAGCTTCTCTCTCATCTCAGGGGATAATATCTGAGGCATATTAGCATCAGGAGCTGTAAGAAAAAAGTGTAGTCAAGCGTTGCTAGTACTAAGCTTGCTCTGTATTGAGGCTTGTTGCTGTTAATTTGAGACCTTTCACAGGCCTCATATTTAACACAAGCATAAAGAGATTCTCAGGAAGAAAGAGAAAAATTGCAGGTGGTGTCTTGCTTGGAAAGGCACTAAAATAAGTAGTCTAGTCAGAGTATTAACAGGTGAATGTGCTTTCACACAAGAGCCTAAAGATGTCCCAGATGCAACAGTTTTGCATTCTGAAGCTGTGCCAGGGAGGAGCAGAACTGCTCAGATGTCACAGCAAGGCCTACTTGGGAATTTTTCATTTGCCTTGATTTTATTGGAAAAAAAAAAGAAAAAAAGCCAGCTTGCTAGAACCCAAAACTTCTCAGTAGTTCTGATTAAAATTCAGTTAGGAAGGATTTTTTCCAGATTAATGATTGAATTCCTACACAATGTGATTTTCTGTCTTGTCCTAAGTGAAAGCCACTGGCCAAATGCCTTCTGATGCTAGACACAATGTCACATCAAAGTAATGCACACAAGGAGCTACAGCAGAAAAGGAGAAAAGAGCCAGATGAGAGTGTTGACGCTGCGCCACCCCACTGGCACAAAGACAGTTTGCTTCTCTCTTCACACCTGCACTGTTGCAACATCCCTAAGAAACACAAGCTCATCTTTCATCTGCATTTTCTGACCACATCCCAGCCTGTAGGAACAGGTATGGAAGATCCCTCCAAACTTTCTTTCCACATTGTTTTAACTTTTGGGCTGCGAACTATTCAAACCAAGACAGAACAAAACCTGTCTCTGTGTATTCGCTGAGCACGTGTGCAAGTGTGTGTATGTGCATGCATGACTGTGCAAAAGTGCACATACACCACATGCCTCTGAGATCCTGCTCTGGACACTACAAGCAGTAGATGCTTTCACCTGTGGTTTTGTTACCCGCTCAAGGCAGTTTTTTTTTCCCCAAAGAATTCTTATTGGGTTCATTGCTTTAACAACTGGAAATGTCAGGAAAGGTGATAGCGAATTTGCCACCAGTTTGAGATTGCATTTACGTAGCATAATGCTTCAGAGCACTGGTAAGCATTGCTGTGTCCAACCTATGGCTGAAGGAGCCAAGGCACAAAGTCTTGTCCACAGCCATCAGAGATAGCAACAGAACCAGGACCAGGATTCAGATCTCCTGGTACCTCATTCCCCTGTGCTAACCATTGAAGTGCTGCTTACTCACTGTGCTTACAGCCACGTATCCTGCTTTCATTGCCGCTTTTGCATTCTTGTTGATCTGAGCTCTCCCTTTAGCTATGCCTTTCAAGTTGTAGAAGCTGTAATGAATATGTATCAACATTTCAAAGCCACAGATCCTGTGGTGGAGAAAGAGAAAGGGGGCAAGAGAGACAGACACACATACAATCTAATTCATTTTTAAATGTCTGTAACTCATCCAAGAGCATTATCAATAATTACTAGAAGAAAGCAGTAACTCACATCACAAAAAATCAGTGCTTTGGCAAAAAGCCTTACAGATATCTTGCACATGCAAACCTTTCTTGAGCATGCTAATCAGCTGGGGGGTGGGGGGCAGAAGGCAACCTTGCTGTCTGTTCACAGCTCTGGTGGCCTTGCCAGGGATCCCTGCTGTTCTGTCAGCACTGTGCCTTCGTCAAGCACTCTGTAGACTCCTGCAGACAAACTTGGTGGATGTGTGCTAGCTCTCATCCCTGGCAGAAGGTATGGGTTTTCAGAGGAGCTTTATGGGCACTGGGTACATTATTTTCTGAAGTCTCCCATGAAAGATCAAGCCTGGATGCTCACCGAATATCCTCTCAGTGTCTCACCTCTGCCTCCTCTCAGCTTCAGTCATAGCTGTCCTATGCTTGTGGCAGGACAATGGGCATCTCCGATGACCTCTGTTACCTCTGTTATAAAGTCATTGTTTAAAGTTTTAAACTTTAAAGTTTAAAGTCACTCCTCTTAAAGCTGTGACTAAGTGGTGGGCTGAGACATAGCAGTGGGCATGGATCCAGAACTGCATCCAGGTTGCAGTCCCCAGCAGCAACCTCCCACCTGCAGACCAGAACCCTCACTATAGACAAAACCAATGTAGGCAAGACAGATGGGGGAAAGTGAGAGGGATACTCAGAGAGGGGAGTCTGCTTCTGTCAAAACTTGAATATATTTTTTACCTCACTGACTCCTGACTGCTCAGTTTCTGGACATGAAGCTCCCAAGGCTGTGGCATTTAGATCCATTCCCATCTATCCCATTTTCATGGGCTGCCAAAACCTGCTTTGAATGTATGGCACTGATAGGGCTGGGGATGAGATGTGGGGATGTTGCGTCAGTCCACGGAGGATGAATGATCCTCCTCCTCCTTTCCCCCATGATACCATAACTCATGTGATGCACCCCTGACTCTGAGACAGAGGCAGCTGGGGGCTATGACCTCTCCTGCTGCCACACACTACCCATCAGGCTGCTTTCCTGACTGCTTTTCCCTGCGCTTAACAGCACCATGGGAGAAGATACTGGCAAAAAGTGCTGTGGGGCATTCCTGCTTTCATGTCAGACCTCAAGCCGAAACATATCTGAGACTGCAATGTCCTGAACCCAATGGTTAGATCTGCTAGGGCTCAGTAGTCTAAGACTCGTGCCTCCTCCACAGCTAAAGCTGAGCAAAGTCTTGTCATAGGACTGACAGTTGCAGCATTTGGGTCACCCTTGGTACGGTCCTCTGCTGGGCTATAAGTGAGGAACATTTGGCTGTTTCAGGTAATATAACAGCAGCTGCTGACTCTGTGGTGTGCGTCTCATGAAACTGCCAAACACCTGTACTCTCCAGTTGGCATCTAGTTAATTAACGGATAAAATGCAAGAGATTAGCTTTCTGCACAAAGAGCTGTATGCTTTACATCCTGCAGGTGCACCTGGCACTTTTAACAGATATGGAGAAGGTATGGAGAAGACCCTTTGGTCTGGAGCAATCTGCCTCAGTGGCCTGAGAGGGCAAGGACAACCCAGGGTCCATAGGTGGACAAACAGCTTTTAAAGGGTTGAGAAGTTGGGATTCTTTTTTTCTAGATGCTGCTGTTGAAGTCTTTATTTGAACCTTGACAGTGTTGTTAGAAGACCTCTTAAACATTTGGCACGATTTCTTACCTTTATATACTTTATATATCACTGGCTTGATAGACACATTTTATTTAATGTCATAAATCAAACATTTGTTTGTAGTGGCCCTTGCTGTTTCTTATGTAATGTCTGATGATCTGTGCCATAAATGGGCCATGTTGTACTGGCCTGTAGCTCAGGAGTCCATATGCTATACAGACACTCTTTGACTAAAGCTTTAGGGTATCAGAATAGGGACATTTCCTCACTGACAAATATCCATGTTTCCTATGGAGAACAGAATTGGGATGTATTTTGGGTCTTTTAGGGTTTGGAGTTATTTTGTGTTTGTTGATGAGAGAACATAGCCCTGTGATGTCATCATGTTGCTAGCTAACAGCAGGTGACATCACACTGGGGGGCAAGTCTGTCTCCTAGGACAGGGAACTGAAAGTACCCAGTGCGTTGCAGATGTGCAGCTGCTTGGACAGACTGGATGTGAAACTCTACCTGGATGCAGTGGACAGGAAAACAGAAATCAAGGTGGGCTTTTTTCCATCCCTTCCTAAAGTTGTGTCACTACTACCGCAATAAAGGTAGTGAAATGCTGTATAGAAATTGGTTAGATTAGCACTCTCTAACTTTGTTATTACAGCATAGTCAGAAAGCCAGGCCAGGGCTGTGCTTTGTAAGCCTAGTGAGTAATGGTCTGAGCTGTAGATTAGCCAGTAAATGAATACTCAACTAGTAGATCATGATACTGTCATTCCTGAATCCATTCCACACAGCAGGATATGTGAAGTTGTAATACTGTCTGCATAATCAGTGGGTAGTGTTGCTATTTTTTCCCTTAAGCATATGATGGACAAACAGCTTTTTCACTGTACATTTAAACCACTTCCATCAGTTGTACTCATCTGTCCAGAATAAATTATATAGGAAAAGATGTGTAGGTGATGAAATTGCCCTCCATTTTTATCTGTTGTTTTTTTAACTAACAAAGGAGAGACAATGGATGAGGTGTGCGTTGACACAGCAGCGGGTGGAAAACATAAATAACTTGTGTCTCCAGAAGCAAACCCTAAAAGCCAACTTGACTGTTTGGGGAGTGGGACTAGCGGCAGTCTGCGATAAGATGTTGGCATTGCTTTCTTAAAGCTTTCTATATAGCTTTGCAATCTCTCAGCTATTTTTTGTGGGTTTCTTAAAAAACAAAACCAAACTAAGATCCCATTTCACAGGGATTAGAGTTTCCATGGAAAGCTGTAGCCCTTGGCGCCTGTGGTAGGTTGTGGCATGGCTGTAATGACAGCCCTAGCCCGGTCCCGCCAGCCCTGAGACGTTAATGTATGCACAAACGCACACACGGAGGAATATGCGCAATTCATCTCTAATGGGGTTTTAATTTTGTGCATGTAGGAAGTACCAGATAACAACCTTGGAAGCAGAACTTTATTGATCGTAGATCTGGTATGGCATTTGGGTGGCACCAACAAGGCTCTTGGTGACCGTGCTGGTCTGCTTGTGACGTCCCAGTCTCCACAGCTTGGTTTGTCATCAGCATCTTCAAGAAAATGACCTTTGAGGACCAACAGCACCAGTGGTTTTTCTGATGTGGAGGTTGACCACTGAAACTAGAAAACAACCCTCTTCAAACTTTCTGTGTTTCTTTCTCTGGCCCTTTCATGCCTTACTCTCCAAGGCTTCTGGCCAAAATAAGCCTGAAGCCAAATGGTCGTCATCTGAACAAAATTACAAGACTTTTAAAGAGCCTGACTGGGTGGGCAAAGGGCCTGGCTCAAAGGAGGAGTGGAGCAGAGTGGGTAGAGACCAAGAGACAGGGACTTCTCAGGGAGCTGGGCGCCAGATAGGGGAGAGGATGGGAAGGGGATGCTCAGATCAGATCAGCAGGAAGGAGGTGGAGATGGAGACTCAGGGATGGGGCTGGAGAAGGACTAATGCAGGGGGTGGGCATGGTGGATGAGGCATCAGAAGGATGCTACAGGAGGGGATCTGCTCCTTGCTTTTCTAAAGCATTCATCAATCAAAAGGAGCAAAGGGTCCAGAGAGAAGCACCTCTGTGTCAAATATTACCTGGGCAACCTTCACTGGACTTTGTAGCACATACATGCTAGAACACTATGTTTGATTATGTGCTTACCTATGATATCATGCACAAGGGGGGCTCTGCCTCCAAGCAGACCAGGAACACCTTGGTGTGCAGCTGCCCTCTCTCAGAAAGGTGTTCAAAACCTCACTGGTAGTGAGCACTCAGCACAGCCAGTGGCTTGTTTCTGCTGCAATGACTGTCCCTGCTCACACAAGAAAGCACTCGAATGAAAGGAAGGCTTCCCTGTGTTATTGTGCCAGCTCTAGAGCTGTAGTGGGTTTTATGGCTAAGGAAAAGAATCAAAGTTTGGGCATTGATTTATCTTTTTTTCACACAAACTGATTGCACTCTTCCGAGCGAGCCTGTGTGAGCAGCGGGGGACTCAGGAGCTCTGCTGGGCTAGGGCAGCGGAGGGAGGTTAAAGGGAGACTGGGCTGCAGCCTCTTTCGTCTCAAGGCAGGATATCTAAAAAAGAGATCATGGAAACATGCTTGGAGAATAGAAGAAAAACATTATTTTACCCAGCCTAAGTTGAATTGGAAATTTGTGGAACCAAGTGACTGAATCCACAAGTAACAAACTAGTGACCAAAATAGACAGACTGGGCTATGCTATGCTATTCATTTCTTGGTATAGGCTTGTCACAGCTGCACCATTACTTAATTTACTCATTTTAGAAGATATACATATTATCTGCATAACACTTGTAGTCCGCTGTTCTCCTGCTGTGTTGGCTTCCTGAATACAGGCATACCTAGGTCCTGGTAGAAGGCAACGGGGACTCTGACAGTAAGGACTAAAGCCAACTTGGGGTTTATTCTGCTACACTCAGAATGTATTAGGGGACATTATTTGAAGCACAGTGGTAGTATGTAACTCTTGCAATGTAGGTAGGCACATGTGTTTGGCAGCTGAACAGCAGGAAAATTAAGACTTGATCTGGTTCCGTTTAAGACAAACGTGATTTTAGTCACTGACTTCAAATGGAGCAGGAGTGAGACCTGAGAGCAGAGCCAGTCTGGCAGTTTGTTGTTTGCCTACTGATCTCATGCCAATATTGTCTGCACGGGTGCGGGGCAGCACAGAAGCCCGGTCAGAGGCAGGGGGGGAATAATTAGCAGCGCTTATTAAAAGCTATGGCAATTATTCATTACAGCTGCTGTTGGCCACCCTGCTTCAACAGCATGAGCTCTGGTGTCAGAGGCAGGGGGAGGGGGAAGGAGAAGTAAATGGGGGCCTCCTTCACTCTGGTGTTCCAGTGGCCGTCTCTTTTCCAGAAGACGGATGTTGCGCTCTAAGTACCTCTCCAGAGAGCTAATGGCCGACATGGCATTATTACCAGCCTGCAATGAGCTCCATTTTTTTTTTTATGATAGTAATTTGTTACACCGGTTTGCCACATGCCCGCTGCTTCCTTGTTAATCCAATAATCTATATGAGAAAAGCAATTTGACATTCCTCCTTCCCATCTGCCACCCATCACCCAATCTATATCTTAACTATCAGTGATTTATTAATGGTGTCTGCATTAAGCACATCTCCGCTTCATTGGCGCCCTCGATTCCCTCTCTCCTAGAGACACTCTCTGGATACATTTAGAGAGCAGAGTCAGCATGGAAGTGAAAAGCAACAACAAAAGCAACCAAGTCAGGGGATTTTGGGTGCTTTGGTCAAACAATCCACATGTTCCCAGGCAACGGTGTCCAACAGCCTGAAGCCTGCTCAGCTGAGACTGATGCTCAGATCCCTGTTCCTTGCAAAACATGATGCATTACACAATGCAGAGCCTTACCAAGTTTGTGCCTCTCATACCTCTGCCAGCATCAGTTTAGATCCAGTGTGGGTCAGTGTTCAGCGGCTGTTAGAAGGGGATTTTTATGGGGCTTAATTCAGCAGTTGGGCAAAGCTTCAACAAGGTAAGACCACCAGATCCACCATGTGTGGAAACAGTGAAGTACAGCATCCAATATCCTGGATTCATTAAAAGTCTGGGAAGAGGGGGGTTGTTAGCCTTTCTGTCAGTGGCATAATGAACAGTGCAGCCTTTATCTGATCACCTATTTTCAGGACACTTGTAAGAATGCTGTACCTTCCATACCTTCAACAAAGTTGGTTTGATATCAGCCAATGAGCTCAAAAGCTGTTGGAGGTGAAGGGCATCTGAGAGGCTAATGTACACACACACACGGACACACATAGTCCCGTGTGCTTACACAGGCCTTGTTTCCTTAGAAACCAAGCTAAAAACCTACTAGCAATATTTCAGCTTGCTTGCCAGTACCAGTAAGGAGCTCAGGGACTACTTGAGTCCTGTGAAATGAAATTCTTTTTTCCTTTCTAAGGAATTCTCTGCTTGAAATTAGATTTGGGAAGCACTGATTCTCACACAGCTTGAAGCTCGTGCTGCTCCACCTGTGTGGGTTGCAGGACTGGCATTCCCAGTTATTCACCTTTCATTCTCAAAATTCAGACGGTGTCCTTGCATATGCTGGCTGAGCACTGCTAACAGGTTTCATTGATTCAATTACTCCCCATACGGCCATGGCGTACGCACTTACAATGCGGCTCAGCATCTTGCTGTATTTCTGTCTATGCAAAACCACTGCTTAATGACTTTCAATTTAGCTCGTGTGGGAAAAACAAAGAAGAATATTTGGGTTTACATCAAAGTTTGCCATGCTCATCTCTTCTGCCATACTCCTAGAGATTTAAAGATGCAGAGTGCAGAAACCATATCTTGAGGACTATATAATTTAACATGACCAGATTTGGTCACATTAAAACTCGCTGTTATATAGAAAGTTCATACCGCAGGTTGGATACAGCACACTTAGAAAGCATGTTGTGTGGACAACACGGAAGATGATACCTATATTTCATCAACAGCTCTTTTCAAAGGGCCTTCATTTATTAAAAATAATGTAGCAGAACCTTTTCTGTAATTAATACTGATTTTAAGTTCCAGCAAAAGTCACTAAAGAACAAAATGCCATGAGGAGAGACAGATTCCCAGGAACAGTGACAATGTGAAAATGAAGCAGTTGTAAGAATAAAAGAAGTGGATTTCATTGTTTTTTGAAGCTCAATGCAAAGAATGGGTAAACAGCATCCCCTTGCTCTAGATGTGCAGGGGCAGAGGATATCTGTGCCGGGTGGGGGCAATGCACTATTGGTGCTGCCAAATTGCCTTCTGAGATAGTTGCCACTACCTGGATTGTTCCCGCACATCTTTTTTCCTAGCACAGGAAGGGTAACTGGAGAAACTTTGGATTCACCAGGGTCTGTGGTGACTGACTTGGAGGTCCCACAAAGCAGCTGCCACCCAGCCTTGCAGTCTTGATACACTGAGCAATGTTTAGTATCCTTCTGGATTTTTGCCTCTTGATGCTGGTGAGCTGTGGTTGAAATGCTGCTCTTCCCACCACTCAGCTGCCCAGCCATTCTCAGTGCCTCGGGATGCCAGTCTTAATATTGTTGAAGGCTCCCAAGGTGATTTTTTTTGCTATTCCTTTTCCCTAAGGCTGAGATTTGCATTGGAGTTTTAGAACGTCAGTTAACCCACATTTATCAAATGTCAGTATCATTTGTGCTAATAGGTCTTCTAGACATAATGAAAAATCTTGGGATAAACAGAATGGGAATAACTCAGGTTTAGTCTGAACTAGGTATCTGGTTTGGTGTTTGTATGTTTGTTTGGTTTTTTGTTTGTGGTTTTGTTTGTTTGTGGTTTTTGTTTGTTTTGTTTGTGGGGTTTTTTTGTGGTTGGTTTTGGTTTTGTTGGGGTTTTTTTGTTTGTTTGTGTTGTTGGTTTGTTTCTTTTTTAACTTTTCCACTATTTGATGTGTCAGTGTAGTGTCAAGAGGCACTGATGAACTTTAGAGTTTTAGTGTAGCACTGTGCAGTGACTGTACTGGGTCTCAAAAGTGCCTTCACCAATTCAAAAACCTTAGCATGTAATTCAGAATAAGGCTAAACCAAAAGTTTTTGGTAAATAAGCTATTTCTTGCTAGTCATAAAGTCAGCCATGGCCATGCAATAATTATAACTAAATCTGCTGAGTAGCCAAAAAGAGGTTTGTTTTTGTTTTGGTTTGTGGGTTTTTTGAAAAGGAGTAGAGAAGTTAATTCCTAAACTGGAGGATGATGAGGAAGGTCCCATGTTACCCAGCTGTCTGATGCGGGCAGGCAGTCGCACCAATGGAGACACAGACTCTATCTTTGCCCCTGTCTCATCGTCTTGAAATTATATTTCTACCCCAGATTTTCTGGGGTAAACCTCTTTTATTCCCTTCTGCTGGAGCTGTTCCACTGAAATACCTTTTTTTTGTACAGGGTTTATAAAGATGCTGGTTACATGCATTGCATGTGTAGTATGAAGCAGAGCAATGTGAAGATTGGCCTTAACTTACAGAGGAATCTCCTATAGCAGAGGAGGTAGATCTAAAACGATGAGCACAGTCTTATCAGATGGAGAAAACTTCCCCTCTGTGCTTTGTGTTTTTTAACACTGCATTGCTGAATAAAGCAATGCCTGCCTCTGATATTTACTCCCATTGTTTGTTTCTGTTAAACTCACTGAAAATGGAAAGGGAACATTTCCTTTTGAAGAACATGTTTTGTTTGAGCTAAAATAAAGAAAAAAATTGTTTGTTTGTTTGTTCGTTCACTGATTTGGCGAAAAAAGTCCCTCAAGCATTTGAATTTTGGCTCAGATGAGAACTACTACAGTGTTTTGTCTTTTTCATGTTCATCTGTCAAACAGCAACAATAACTCTCTACAGAGGTCTGCTGGGAATCAGATGCAATGGCTCGGGGTACCAAATGACTGGATAAGGGAAGGTGTGATTGTGTGATAGGACACTTCTAGCTATTCAGACCTGGGGTGTGTATGGCACAGGGATACTATTTCAGATGAAGAGAGTAAGGCTGAGTTGTCTGGAAACAAAAGTGTATGAGCAAATAAACTCCTCTCCCTCCTACTCCCTAGACATATTGCTTGTAGTCCCTGCTGCACTCCCTTCTGGAAACAAAAATATTTTGAGAACTGCATGATGCTGGCTTCTCCAGATGACTTTCTCCACATAAGAATTAAAAAAAAAACAAACCCCAAAACAGAAAAAAAATGCAGGAATAATCCTGGCAACTGTTTTCATAAAGGGTTCTAGAGGCAAAGGGTTCTATAGGCAAAGCACATCTTTGGTGTATGATCCTGCAAAACTTTAAGAAGAATGCGTATGTTTGCTCTGGGCATTCCCTTAGGCTTCTCTTCTTAATGGCACAATCTTAAGTCAAGCTAATGCTGTAAGCAGAGCAGAGTATGGGGAGTGCAGACAGGAAACTGAAGCTAGATCCTGGTTTCATGTATCCTACTCCAGATAACACCAATTTGCTTGACCAGTAACCAGTACAGGCTGGGGCTTTTGATAAACCAGTGGTTTGGGGCCTGGGATTTCTTGAGATTTCCCCTCTCACAGAAGAGTTCTTTAGCAAATATCCCAGAGGAACCATTTAAATCTTCATATCGTTATCTAGAACTACAGCCTCATGTTAGGAAAATATTAAAAGTCAGCGTTTTGTATTGTAAGACTGTCTGGTGCTGCCTATTTCGTGAGTTGCGGAGGGGTCAGGTGATAGATTATTTGCCCTTGCCGCTGTGTATAGAAAAGCTCATCTGACAATACCATAGGAAGAAAGATGTCATTAATGGCTGCAGAAAACACAAGTGAAAGCTGAGAATTATTTGGGGTGGTGGAAAAGAACGGAAGGAGGAAGGTTAGTTTCATATTTGTAGCTTTGTAGATCTCTGCAATTACCTTTTTAGATATTATTTCCTCCTAATAATCTGCTTGTGGTGTGATTTTCCTCCTAAGGAATATTAACCATGAGTAAAATTCTTACAATCAAATGTGAAATAGTAGTGCTGGAAAGATAATGGTTTGACAACAGCCAAGCTGCCCCAGGCTATCATCACCTTGCATATTACTCCATGAGGTGTCTAAAACTTTTTTCAGTAGAAGATTCAGTGGAAGATGTAATTGTAATTATATAATTAATCTTTTTCTTTGTTCTTTATTAAAACAAACAGACAAACAAAAGAAATAGAAAACTCTTGAAAAGATATTTTTCCTGTTTGTACTGAAAACATTTTTGTGTTTGATGAAAGCTCTTGTTTTTACAGTGACCCCTTAGGAAAAACAAACAAAAAAACTCCACAAAACTGACCCAAACTGTAGCAATTCATATTGTTGTAAAACTGTTTCTAGAGAAAAAATATGTTTTCTCACTAGCTTTAGTTAACATGTATTTTTTTATTAAAAGCTCCATGTCTTTGCATTCCTGATGCTTATTTGACAATTTCTGCTTGTCTTTCCTGTACTTGCTCATCATCATCTCACAATCTCTCTTTGTATTCCACACTTCCTATTTTTAATTGGAATTTTCTCCTTTAAATTTCTCTACCTTTTCTGTATCAGAACTCTTAGGCACTAAATGATCTTAATAATACCTGAGCTGGAGCTGGACTTTACAGCCATGGTATATCTGAGCTGTTCTGAGCTAAAAATGATTAGAAAGAAAATGCTAGACATGAGACATTTTTGAATATTTCTACCGGATTTGTGTAAGTAGAAAGGAGATGCAACAGCTTCAGCTACAATAGAATTCTCATTTATCTTCTCTAATAAGGACCAGAGTTTGTTATATGGGAGAAGATATCTATTTTTAATATACTTTCGTATATTTACATGTTTATAATGAGCACTTTGCATTTCACTTCTTTTATTGTCCAAAAATGTGTCAGTGAAACAGCTTGAGAGATGACAGAATTAGAGAATAAAGTAGATGGGAAGGAACCGCTGGAGGTCTCTAGACCTACCTCCTGCTCAAAGCGGGGCCAACCAGACCAGGTTGCTCAGGATGACATGCAGGTGAGCTGCAAGTATCTCTGTGGACAGAGATCACAGCGCTTCTGTCACTTCCAGCAATCTGTTGGGACAAAGCAGAAGACAGCTTGGCTTGCAAATGTTATCTGGACAGGAGGACTGAAGCTGCATTGGGCTAAACCTTGTCTTCTCATCTTTTTGTGTCATGCTCATGCCTTCTTTATCGCTCAGCTTAAAGTAAATCAGAGAAGTAGTTCTGATTTCAGCCTCTCTCTACTATGTGGCATTCAGGTTTAAATTGAATAGATGCAGCTCACGTGGTCCTGTGCAGAAGTCTTTATAAAGAAAGGAGAGGAAAAAACACTTGTCAAAACTGTCAGATGGACTATAATGGATTACGAGACATCACACCCTGCTTTTGTACTAGAAAGTGGCATAAGGCAAGGGGAATGAGCTTTGGTCCTTTTTCTGCTTTTTATGGACTGGGAAGAACTGCAGCACCCAGGAAAGGTGGATGGTTAGGTGGATGGTTGGGATGCTGCTGGCACCAGACAACCATGACCCTCTCACCTTATGAGTGCAAGCCCTTGTGCTGTTTTCAGTTTGAGTGGTCACATGAAAATAAGGTCAGACTCCCATATCACATATTGAGACAGAGCTCTGTAACTCCACAGGGTCTCAGAGGGTAGATGTGCAGCTGCCAAAAAACCAGTGTGTTTTGCTGCATGGGATGCAGCGGGGCCAGAGGTCTCACCCTGCAGGTGGGCCCCATCACTTGCAGACACCTAAAGTGACCTCTGTCAAGGCATGGGCCCTCCATTTAGGGGAGCCTTCAGGATCAAGGCTCAGCTGAGACAGCTTTACCGTACAGACGTCTGTGACTTCTAGTTTACATCCAACTGAAATAACCTCAGCATACTATAGAAAAAAAAAAGGCCTTGTCAAAGTTCAGTAAAGGAGGAGAGATTTATCAGTCTGGCTGACTTCTACTGATACAATTTATATCTGCAATAACTAAATTATATATGTTGAAAATAGTGAGGTCTAGAAGTGCATGAAATGTGAAATGAAACCCAAAATGGAATGAAATTTGACTAGTTTCAGCTGTTGGTACAAGCTTAAAACTCAGGTAGGGCTCATTAGGAAGTTCATCTGACCTTTCTGGCTGAACCCAAGGCTGATTTTATGTCTGATCCATAGAGAACATCTTTTTTCTCTTTTTGTATTTCCCTCACCTAGATGAAATCTCACTGATTATGACTGGTAGCTCCTAAGTTTGTTCAAACCCTTAGTTCAAAGCAAGTTCAAAGTACAGGAAGCATGTAGCCACGAAAATTGAGTTTTGAATCCATGAGATCAGAGTAGCTGGAATTTGCACTGTGCTGAAGCTGCCTGAGCCAGAAGGCTCTGAAAAGATGAGAGTTAAATCCTGATGAATAGAGACGGATGGAGGAGGCCCTTTGTCCTTATCTTTGGCAAAGATGACTGTCTTTCTTAATGGTTTTGCACTACAGATGAATCCTATCCACTAAATATTTGGGTAGAGATTGTTGTGAAATACACTAGAAATGGGTAAATCAGTTCATAGGAGAAAAGAAATAACACTCGCCTTTCATCCTTTAAGTAGAAGTATGGCAGGGCTAGGAGAGGTCTGGCTCCACAGAATGACTAGTTTACTTACAGCTTGTCACCTCAGCAAAAGTCTAAGCTGTTTGCCATCAGCTGTCTGAGGATTCCAGGCTGAACCTATGAAGCAGTGAAGAAATCGAGAAATTGCCTTGCTAAGTTCTGAAGATAAAGGCAGAAAATATGCACCATTGTTGCGAGTGGAAGTGAGTAAAACAGGCATATGTTTGGGTGCAAGACTGCTTCTGTTTGTGGGAATTATAAAATTGAGCAGCTGGAGGACAAGTCTCGTGATTCCTTTCCCCCCTTTTCTGAAAACGTTTTGTGTTTACACCTGCTCTAGCACAAAGTATTTAAGTGCAGAAGCTTCAGTGTTGCATTCTGCTGCTCCCTCTCTTATGCCGAAGTTCAGAGTGAAGCTCCCCCTTTAGCTTCTATGTATTTTCCTGGAATGGACTGGTACTGGAAAATGGGGCCTGAGACATAATAGCATTGATAGGTCTGCTTCTTATCAGTTTGTCTGAGAGAGACTCGTGGGAAAGAGATGAATGCAGTACTTCCGGCTGCAGACACATAGCACAAAGGTACTCTGCAGTAGCAAGTCCTGTCAGAAGGAAGAAAAGAAAAAAAAAAAAGAAAAAAAAGAAAAAAAAGGAAGAAAAAATTTATAATAATTACAAAAAAAAAAAATAAAAATATATATATATATATATGGAGTGGGAGAGAAATGGACCTGGGGAAGATTCACTTCTGAAGGCTGGAAAGATCCATGTGTATCATCTTGCCTGATGTCATTCTCAACAGCAGGCATGGAGCCTGCATCTAGCAACCCCCCCGCCTGATCCAGAGATACGTGGTTGAACAAAAGTGTATGACTTAAAAGTCCTCATCATGTAGTTTAGCACAGGCTTGATACTGACAACATGTAGCTCTGGCTCTGTCATCACGGATCTGGGACAGGACTGTACTGCACTAATGCGACACGCTATATTAGAAAGCTCTTAACTTCTTGTGACTAACATTGAACTTCAACAAGAAAGACAAACTGAAACTTTAAGCTTGCTTGCTAATAATTTTGTCCATTTTGTTGGTTAAATCAGGGTGTTTTCTCCACGGGCTTTTCAGGTCCTCTTCTGTTTGTCTAGAGTGCTATCTTCATCATAGTGTTGTAATTCATGCTAGCCACTCAGCAATTAGGCAGTGCTGCCTACAGCAATACTTTATACTCTCAAGGGCTTAGAGGCAAAGGGGTAAGTCACAGTGGCCTCCTAGCACACTTCAGTATCTATTTCTGGGTCTCTGCAGGTCCCTGCAGCCCCTTGCAACTCATACAAGAATCAACCATATCTCATGCTTTGATGTAACGTGCTCGCTCTGTCTTTGGATATAACATGGGAAGCTCTGGGTGCTTTGAAGTTAGTAAAACAGAGGTTTGGACAAAAGTAGAAAAAGTTATTTTCAGTACACTGGGCAATGGTTTTCTGACTGTAAGCTGCTGCTGCCCCCAGTTTGAGTCACATGTATGCCTGCTAAATGGTATGGGTGTCAGCCATCCAGCAATTGCCTATTCTTCTGGTCTTGCTGGTAACTGAAGTCAGAGAGGTGCTTTTTCTCCTGCTTCAGGTGCAGAGCATTCACTCTGGAATGAAGAAGAATAATGTTGGCTCTCTTCCTGCTTGTACCCTGCCTCCATTTCCCTCCTGCTGCTTCTGAACCCTCTGACCCTTTCAAAGGCAGCTCAGCAGCCTGCTCCATCTTTTATTGAATTGAATAGCAAATCTGCAGAGGCTGAAGTGGGAGCAAACCATCCATGCGTCCCTGTTGTCCCTCCCATGGGACAGGACAGACCCTGAGGAAATGTAGTCAGTGTTTGTTGATTGAGCCCTCTGATGAGATTAACTTCTCTTTTAGTAAGAAGTCAGTCATACGGTCCCAGCTGTGTTTGGTGCAGCCAAGGATCGGTCAGAAGAAAAAAATCTCTGGAGCTCTGTATACCTTAGTGACTCATGGACAGTGTCTCGTCTGTTCAGCAGTGTTACTGGAGAAGAAAAGTTTCAAAGCTTGACTCGCCATCTCTGCTGCCCATTAGGAAAAATGAGGCACTAGCAAGCATCCAACTTTGGACAACACCTATCTGCAGTATAATAAAACCACTTCTGACATGAGCACCCTTCAGCAAATTGGCTATCTGCGTAGGAATCACGGAAGATGGATGAACAGCGGGAGGAGCACCATGACCTGCAGCACATGCTGCAGGGAATTGCAGTTCCCTGATCCTAAGGAAACCAGCATGGACCACAGCCCCGGGGTCTGTGTCCTTACTTAAGAGTTACTAATTCTCCACCCAACTGCCAGAGGTGAGGGGTCAGAGGGAGAGGTCAGAGCAGGTCACAGATCAGTGAAGAGAATACAAATCAAAAAGAAACCCTCGGCCTTTCAGCTTGGTTTGTATTAGCAGTTGGCTTTATTTGCTTTTTAAGGCCCAGCTTTGCTTACCATTTGGAGCAAACAGCTTTCCTCTGAGAACCTGCAGAAGGGCAGTTGAAAAGATGGCAGCCACACTCACAAGGTTTATGCTTGACATCCTTCTGTGGTGACCCTGTGACAACAGGATTTCCTTGCTGTGTCTCCCTGGAGCTGCTCCCACTCCCGTTGACTCCAGTGACAAAGCTCCCAGCCTTTTTAAGCCATACAAGAGTTACAATAAATTGCAACATGTCATTACAGTGGGTAGTTCAGACAGAGCTCTACTCTGTGGTGTGCCGAGTGTCACATCAGCCCTTGTGTGGCCTGCTCCACACCCTGCATTCATCTTACATGAGCCACCAATGCCCCCTTCAGCGCATGGTGGTTATAGTGTTACTTGAGACCATTCTCTTTCACCATTACTGCCATCCCAAGGGTGCTTGCTACTGACTCTCAGGGACTAGGTGTGGAGAATACAGGGAAAAGGACTTAATTCTTCACTCTGTGTCTCAACCTTGGTGTGTATATATGTGTTTACATTTCTCTTTCTTTCAGCGATGGTAGCAAATGAACCTGTAAACTTGTCTCAAAATTAGGATGCATGTGGAATTTTTTTATGTTCGGAAGGTCTTTCTCTAAAGCACAATATTGTCAATCTTGGGTGCTTCTGTACCACAGCCACAGCTCTAATTGTGGCTGTCCTGAAAGCAGTAGTTCAATTTTGCAGCAGATTTGAAGACTTTAAAATTATGTTTGATTCCAAAAGAGAGAATCAAAAGGAGCCTTCTGGTTATTTTTTGATAGAGGGTGCTTTTGTCTCCAGCTGGCCAGTAGCTCTGTGGCACTGACATGTCCTGAAGGCATGGGAGTACCAGGTAATGCAGAGCTTGACCCTGAGCCCAGTCCTCCATGTGAATGGCTGCTCACTTGTCGTGGCACTCATGGCATGCTCTGGTTGGAAGCTGCATGTAGGGAATGTGCTGCTTTGCTTCTCTTGTTAGTGGTTCTTTCTGAGAAGATGGTAGCTCTTTCTCCCCTTCCCTCCTTTCAGATGTGTTTGATTTGGTGGGTTTCACAGGTGCTGTTTGGGGTTTTTCCAGTCTCTTGGGCAAAGATGTCCGGCCCTGGGCCCTGGGGGACAAAACTGTCAAGAGTGCTGCACATTCAAATTACTTTGATGGGGACCAGAAGTTGCAGGTTTTGGCTTAGTAGGGGAACATGTTCTAGCTGTGGAGAAGATAATTGATTGTAAAAAACATATGGCACATCTCTGTGTGAGCAAGGCAGTTGTTATGTTGACAAACTCAGCCTTGCCGACAAAACATCTCTTGAGCATATTACTGTACAGGGTATTCTTTATCCTGTTGCACATTTCCCTGTAGCTACTACTAGAAATTATCATCTTTAATATCCCCCTTGTCTCACATCTGGTGAGAAGTAGTAAGGTCAATAGTCCTACAAGGCATCAGTGTCTCAGCAAGCCCACTCTTGTTTTGTCTTGACAATGGCAAATAACTCTCAGAAGGCTTCCTTGAAATAAAGGAGAGGAATCTGTTTATAGTCTGTATGTTGTTACTTAGAATATTCACAGAATCATAGAATCAGAATAGTTTGGGTTGGAACGTGTCTTTAAAGGTCATCTAGTCCAACTTTCTGCAATAAGCAGGGACATCTTCAACTACATCAGGTTGCTCAGAGCCTCATCCAACCTGACTTTGAATGTTTCCAGGGATGGGGCGTCTACCACCTCTCTAAGCAACCTGTTGCAGTGTTTCACCACTATTACCTGCTTTTGTTGTAGGAATAATCACTTCTAGTTGAGCTGCGGGGAAAAAAACCCAAACAACAACAACAAAAACAAACCCCCTAAAGCAAAACCAACAAAACAAAAACAAAAACAAAAAAACAACCAGGAAAAGGTGGCCTTGTGCCCAGAAATGTGGCGGTTTCCATGGTAGTAGATTAAGATGGGCTGTCTAGGGCTAAATCAGATCCCAGCAAGCTCTGAAGGTGTCTGAGGCACTGGTGCCCACTACAGTCTGTGAGCACAGCACCATGGTTTCCAAGTCCCTTTGTTTAGCTGTGAAATATAAGTTGACTCTGTAGTTTTTTAGGACTTTACATTCAAAATATGCTGCAGCACTGATTCATTTCATCAGTATTGCTGGAATAAAAAACAGTGGTGAAGTTACTGGTGAGGCTTGTGCTTTCATAAGGAGAACAGTGGAGAACTAGTCCTTTAGTCATGACATCTCCTCTCTGTCCTCTCTTTATAGGCTGGTCATGACTCTCAGCATGGGAACGTGGTCAAAGGAGTTTTGGGATTATTTGGTCTCATATGCTTTGTTACAGGGATTGGAAATTTAATCCTCTTACTGCACGTAGGTTTTTGCATGAGACTAAATGGAAACTTGAGATAGAGGCATCGGGCTGGGAATGTCAGTCTGTTTTCATAAGGCACGTCTCTGCTTTGGACATCTGAAATTTGAACTAGCGCCAACAATGGACAGCCAGCAACAAATCATCTGTGTGGGTTTTTGAGGAGCAGTAAGAAGTAGGAGTTGCTTATTTGGAGATATTTTAGTATGCCTAATGTAATCTATCTTCTTTTGTGATTGTAGGTTGTTGAGATGTGTGATTCTTTGCATAGGAAGAAAACTATTTTTTGAGAAGAAATTGGGTTCTAATTTGTGTACTTATTCAGCATCTAAATGGATATATTTTTTTCTGCAGAGTCACACAAAAAGGTAACAAGGCTGCTACAGCCTCTGTCATAAGTTTTTCTTACTCATGACTTCAATGAAAGTATGAGTTTTACAATCCCTTCCTAGACAGGCTGCTCTGGTTGTTTTCCAGAAAGTAACTCCAAGCTATGTATTAGCAGCTTGGGCTATTTTTGAACAACATTTTTTTACATTAACAATTTATGTGCCTAAAAATCCCCCTGTCATTCTTCCCCTCAGAATTGGATTTCTTTTATTAGCTCCCTGTTGAACAGATTATGTTTTGATTTGGGGAGAGATTATAGTTATTCCTTGATGAGAACTGAGACAGGAATTATTGGGAACATCACTGCATTTCTTGCCAGCAGTTGGATGCATTTGGCTGAGCTGATGTTGGATGACATTTTCACTCCAGTGTAAGACAGCACATGTGATTTGGTGCTGGTGTCCTGCTGTGTGGTAGAACAAAATGTAAAAGCTGATACCTCAGCAGAGGTAGAAAGATAGCCTTGTTCATTTTTATGTTTTCAGTATGGCAGATTGTAACTACTGAGGGAAGAGTGCAAGGAAGAGAGCAAGTGGTGAGCAGTGTTTTCTAAGCACACCTTCCCAACTCCCAACCTCTATCAGATATGGAAATTCAGAAGTCACAGATAGACTAGAATGTTGCATCGTGACCAGTGGTGGAACTGTCTATTCCCTTTCTGAATCCAGTTCTACTCTTGACATGAACAACTTCTTATAACAAGAATATATAAAAGTATTTAAACACCATGCAATAGAACTACTCCTATCTAACCCCGACAATTCTGATGATTCTTTATTGAGTGAAACATCAACTTATTCTTCCTTAAGAACCCCTGGCTTGTAAGGTTTGTTCATAGTCATGTTGGATTATCTTTAATGACTTCAACCATAAACTATTATTTAGGCTTTTGTTTAACACTGTACTATTTTCACTGACTTGATGATGGTCCCAGTTTAGTGGGGCCAGTATTTGGCTGCAAACTCACTTCTAAGTGAAACAGTTTGTAAGCCTTCAGATCTAAAGATCTTAACTGAAAGGGTCTTCACATGCCAGTTGCTATCAATGTATCTCTGCACCTGTCTTTTCCATTTTCTTTCCTTTTTGTGAGGAAGCAGGAGGCTGTCTCATTTCCCTTAAGAGCCAAGCACCCCTGCCAGACATCATTGCTCATGATGGCTGCAGCACACAGCTGCAATGGTGATGGAATCTCTCTGCTTGACACCAGTTTGTCTCATGGGACAGGCAATCTACCTGAAAACTTCAATAGGTAACATGAAATAGGAGCATGAGGCATTTCATACTGTTATTCCCATAAGACACCATAATGGCACCTCAAACTAAAAATTTTTATTCTATTGTCAACCAGACCATTTTGGTTCTGGGATAAAATAGTTTGGTTTGCAATAATCGATAAGGAAAACCAAATGGTCTCACTGAAAATTTTGATGAAATTATTTTTCCATTTTTCTCTTTTCATTGAGATCTTCTATTAAAACACCTGACAGCAAATTTCTGATGTTGCTAGGTTGCATCTCTGAGCAGGTGTTTCTACCTTCCCATAGCAATTTCTTGTATATTGAATCAGAACTTTTGGGCAAATTCAGTTATATTGGTTTTCCTTGCTCCTTTGCCGCACTGTCTCCTTGCCTGTCACAGCTGAAAGAAAACTACGGGCAAACAATTTCCAAAGGAGCCAAGTCCCCTGAGCCTAAGCTTTATTCAAGGCCAGTGTGATTAGTGCCAGCTTTAAGCACAGCTAAAGCAGGCAGTTGCCTAGGCCAGCAGACTGCTGGTGGAAGCAAAACAGTCATTCTTCCTCTGCCCGCTTTTCTGTGTCAGAGTCATGGAGACTGAGCTGCCTGCTATGGCCAAGCATGTGGCCAAGGTATGTGAGCCAGTGGCTATGCCTGGGTGTGCATTGTCTCCCTGGGAGCAGTAGTTGCTGCCCACCCTCCTCTTCTTCTCCTGGCAGCACCAGGCATCCCTGAGGATGGCAGCATTCCCAGCTCCTGTTCTGCCCTTTGCTTGCCATCCCCAGGCAGTGAGAGACCATACTTGCTCCTTCCCCATAAGGTGGCAAAATTGAATGTCATTTACACCATCAAAGGGCTTTGAACTGGATCTGCAGGAGGTTCAGCTGTGTAAGGTATGCCTTATTTTTACAAATGAGACTTAGGTTCCTCAGTCACTCATATTCTTAGAAAACATTACTACAGAGAGAGTATTCCTATCCTGGATTTTCAATAACTACACATAAGTCATTTGAAAGGTTGTAAGGCATGACCTTGGTACCTTCAGAAAACTTTAATTTGTTTCTGCACTTTTTTTCCACTTGGATGCATGTGTACATTTGTGTGTGTGCGCGGCTGATGGGAAGAATATACATTTTACACATATATTTTTGTGCAAGCATCATTTTGACCAAGTCTGTGGTTATTTAATCATGTCTGACCATGGTTAACATAGAAGGCTTAAAACATATATGCTGAGTATGTATTCTGAAATGTATTGAGAAAGGCCTCTCTGTAGCTGAGTTTTGCTTAGTTCAGAGAACCGAGGTGCAGCTCTGGCTCCTGCACTCTGTATTGCCTGACTCTACTGAAGGGAGGGGCAGCTCCAATTCCTGACAGGGGCTGTAAGGCATCATACATCAGATGAAGAGGGGTCCACTGTGGTTAAACTCTGCAGTACATCTGGTGCATTGCCTGGGCTGGACCTAATAAAGGTGATGTTGGCATATGAGGCAGCTACAGTCTTCTCCAGATGGAGAGTCTTCCTTTTGCAAGAGTCACTTGAGGTAGATATTTCTAGCCAGTGTATTACCACTTGTGCCACCTGCATGGTGGGTAGTGGCTGCAGTATGGCTGTGTATGTATAGCTACAGAACATTGCCCTGTTTGGTGCAGTGCCTGTGAATGACAAGTGATGTTGCAGTTCAGCGGCAGTGTTTCAGTGCTGCACAAAAGATACCCTCATGTTCCTGCGCTGCCCCAACCACAGGTGTGGACATGGTGGGCAGAATGTGCATGGGGAGAGACACGATCCAGCTTTTTATTTGTGTTGCTTTGTGGAGTGGGACATACATTGTGTGCGTGCTGACAGTGTGAGAGTGGACACGGTGCCTGCAAGATACTAATCTGGGCAGTAAGAGGATTACGTGCTCAGTGTCATTTGGATGGCAAGCATTGTGCAGTGTGCTGGGCCTCAGCAAAGGACAAGAGCAAGTCAAATGGAAATGTTGCTGTGAACACAGCACCAGGCAGAGCTGTATCTTTGCTTCAGTCCTTTGCATTTCGCCCCCTTGGCTCTTTCCCATTCGTTGTTTTCAGGGCAGAGAGAGATTCACTTCATTTGCCGAGTGACCTCCCCATCCCCTGCCTGCAGTGATGGAGATTGATTAGCACAGATGAGAAAACACAGAAGAAACCTGCTGGACCTAATATGGGGAAATCTGTGACAGGAGGAGAGAGCAGCAAGGTGTCTGAGCATGGCCAAGTTGTCTCTAGGGGACACAGACACAGGACGGTTTCAGGTCCTGGCGCCACTGCTCCAGTGGGGAATTGCAACCACTTTAATTAGGAGCTAGCTTTAGCATTTCCCCAGAGCAGTGGGAGAGGGGGAGACAAGAAGCCCTTGGAGAGGAGCGGGAAGCTGGAAACAAGGAGCAAAGAACACAAAGTGAAATAGATTTTCTAAAGGAGGTATCCCTGCTACATCCATGAATGCCCTGTACCTGAATATCTTCTAGAAGAGCATGGAGAAAAAGCAGGAGTGGTTGCAATTAATGCAAAGAAAAGCTGGTGGGGAAAGATTTTCTTGTTCCAGATATCAAGAGCTCCCAAGTCTGTGAATTATCTCATGCTTAAAGCATTGTTCCCTTTTGGCTATGAGGTCTGCTGTGAGCTACGTAGGGATTACCTCACTAGGCATCTTCATTTGCAGTGCAGTGCCTGAAAAATTGCTTCAGGGCCACTCTGAGCTAGTATCAGACTGAGGTGAAAAGTAGGGCTGTGGGATGGAGAAGTTGGCCTATTACCAGAGCCCGCAATGAGATACTGGCAATGAAGACTAGGACCACAATTTCTGGGGATAGAACTGGTTCTAGGCTTGCAGAATACAACAGTAGGTGTGGGGAGGAGAAACTGGATCATGCTGGGTGAGCCAGCAATGAGGGATATCTTGCAAAATGGGCAGGATACGACTAGACTTCTCCCTGCAGCCGGCTCTTGTCTTTCTATCACTGGACATAACTTGCATAGAAACATCTATTCCCCAGGCCCTAGCCAATATATTGAGGGTTAATGCATTGCGTAGTGGCAATAAATTTTGCTTGTATGACAGAGGAGTGGGCCGGAAATGTCTGTGGAGGAGAAGCTGCTGTCAGCATTGTGCCTTTTAATAGTCTGTACATTCCTTCCTTCCCTCTAATGAAATGGCCACTGACATTTATGGTCTTGTTATCTGGTGAGAAGGCCATTGTCACCTCTACACTGCCACTTCTCCCATCACACTGGGTCCCACTCTAGCACTTGAAAGTCATTATCATCTTCCTTTTATATGGACAAACCTTTCCTGGGTGGGTTTTCTTGCCTTTTGAACCAGCAAAGATTACCTTGAGACAGCAGCAGAATGGACCTCTATGGTGTTGTTTTCTGTGAACTGCACTTTTTCTGGGGACTCTCAAGGAGCTTGTGTTCATGGGCAGTGGCCATTTTGTTACCTTACATGCTGTAGCCTGTTGTAAAGGATCCAAACACTCCCTGCTCTTTATTGACTTTTACTCTCCCTTACCACTGTCTTTTACCTGCTTTTTTTTTCCAGATAGTTCTTGATCCTGTTGGGTTTTTTTGTGGGGAGTGCAGGTCTCAAAGACAAGCTTTGTACACTGAACAGACAGATAAGAAAGACCATCTCAATATCTCAACAAGAAAAGTACAGCAACATGAGTTCAATCGTTATTAGCCATCAGAAACTCTACACTAGACAGAGCCCATGAACATAACCTAGATATGGAGAAAACTTCTTAGTTTCCATTCAGTTACAGGATTCAGACAGGTCACAAGCTGTGCTTAAATAGTAGTGGTGTTTATGGACCTACTTGCTTTATTCCAAAGTAATAGTTATTTTACACTGAAGGTACATGGCTGCTTTGTGTATGCTGACAAACAGCTACACAATCATTCTTCATGTGTCTTGGTCAGACATGGAGTCATGGAGGTTTTTTAAGAGAAAATCAACCCCTATCACCTACCATTGAAGAGGTAAATAATTAGCCTTCACTCAGTTGTCTTTGGTGTCTTTCATTATTCTTTTGTGTAGTGGGAAGATTTTTTGGCTTTTTCTTTCAGGATTTCTTCAACATTGTTAAACCCCTTAGCATAACTGGGCACCTACATCCACAGCTGGGAGGGTGAGATCACTGAAATCTTCCATGGTCTCTCAGAGGAATTCCCAGGTTGCTGGTAGGAGTCTATGAGCAAGGAGAAGGCTTGATGCCAGTACTATCCTCTCCTGCATGTGCAGCTCTAACTATCAAATTTTTCACAGCCATGGGGGAAGGTGTTTTAGTCTCAGGTCCAAGTGTGCTGCCCAGGCAGCTGTTTCCCACCTCCTCAGAGGAGACTTGGTGGGCTGGAAGGAAGGCTGGTTCAGGTCTTCAGGCTGCCAGCTGGACCTCTCTGGCATCGTGTTTACATCTGGACAAAGTACAAATCCTTTATGTTCTCTTCTGATGATTTATTTCTGACTATGAAAATGAACAGGAAGAACAGCTCCTAAGTCTGGAGGTGCACTGGTCTCCCTACTTCACATGGGATCTGAAATAAAAAAATCTTTATTCCTTCATAATGCTCCTTGCATCAAAGGTGAGAAGTTTCCTATGAATTCAAGTCATGATATGCAAGAGTTGCTTCATCTTGTTTCAGTTAATAACATGCATACACCACACTTAATGAAAACAGAGCCTTTTATTGATGTAATCTTTTGGCAGATCAGTATTTATGTCATGGCTAAAACCATCTGCAAGAAAGGACAGTTCCTCATCTCTACCCTGAACCTGGCTTCACCAGCAACATATTCACTTACATCTTCCTTAGGACAGTAAAGAGAAGAATCATTTAATAATTTTCTTTCCTGTAACTCAGGCCTTTTCCCCTCTTTGAACCTTTGTCTTATAATAGCTGAACCATGGGTCATTATTATTTTTCTTTCAGCCTTTTCTAGGTGTAGCACTGGCTCTATACCCTTTGACAACACATACTTTTCCTCTTCTATCTCTGTTTTGTTATTCCATAGCTAACTTTCTGGTCTAGACATAAAACCCTAGAAGACACATATTGTGGTTTATTTACTCTGAAGATTTTTTTCTTCCAGCTATTTTCATAAATCCAATACAAGTAAATAAAAATTACTCTGTAAAATGGTGGTTTAAAAATAATGTAGAATTTTCTGCAGGGTCAACAGCAGCAGAAACTTGTAAGATAGTACACTTAAAACAGGTTACTATAAGACTATCCTTGAATGTTTATTTCAGGGCTCTTTGAAGGACTTGCACAAAACTTGCTGTTAATCCATTAGATGCTAGGTCACCAGCAGGCAGTGCATGGCTGGATTTCTTTGAAGAATAGTTTCATAGAATCATAGCATCATAGAATCATAGAATGCCCCAGATTGGAAGAGATCTCCAAAGGTCATCTAGTCCAACCCCCCCTGCAATAACAAGGGACATCCTCAACTAGATCAGGTTGCTTAGAGCCTCATCAAAACCAGACCTTAATATCTCCAGGAATGGGGCCTCCACCACCTCCAGTATTCCACCAGTTTGAAGTTTCTCAGAAGGTAATGGACAGTTGCTACCAGAGGCAACACTTTAAACCTCATCCTCAGTGAAGTTCAAGGCCTAATTCCCATTGGACAAAATTTTACGCAGGGTATACAGGCAGGCCATAGGCAAAACCCTATCATCCCTACAACATCACTTCATAGCAGGGTTATTTGTTTTAGTGTTTGTTTATTTTTTAATAAGGTATTTATAGTCAAATAATAAAGACAGTGTTTTACATCTGCAAGAGTAATTTCTTTGCTCGCTAACTTACAGTTTTAGGGACAGAAGGGACTAATATACTATCATCTAATCTGACACATGCCAGAGACATTTATCCAGCTGTTTCAGTAATAAGCCAAATAACTTGTGTGTAGTTAAAATAATGTGTCATCCAGTAAGGCATCTGATCTTGATTTGCGGATTTAAAAAAATGTGCCAAAGGCGGCATATTTTTCTACCTCATTCTTATATTTATTTTTAAAAAGAAGTCTCGTTTCCTGTTTGAATTTGTCTGTATCTAGCTTAACGTTATAAGTTGCTGGCCAGTTTTTCTCTGCCATACTAAAGATCCAATAAACACTGGGCACTCCTCTTAAGGTATTTACAAATGGCAATTTAGACACCTCTTGGTCTCTTCTTTGATATGGTGAAGAGACTGAGCTATTGATACGCTAGTGTCCCTGCCTTTTGAGATGTTTGTGCTTCCTTGTGTTCTCTTCTTAATCCAGCTCTCATCCCACAGCTGCGTACAAAAACAAACAGGCAGCACTGAGTCCCTGTGCTTTGCCGATGCCACCTTTGTTGTCTGTGCCTTCCCCAGCTGGGACTGGGACTCCCATCCTACCCTAGACGTGCTCTCTAGATTTGTTTCAATTTGGATTGTATTCACAGGTTTTTTTGTGGGGGATTCCTTCATATAACTGAGCCCAGCAGTCTTTGCATGTTCACATTTCCTTATGTGAACAATCTGCAACCTTTACCAAGAGACGGATTCCGCATAGCAGCAGGTTCTGGAAAGCTCTCTCACCCACTTATAAATTTGAAGAGATTTTATCTTTTTCTGGAAAAAAACCCAAAAACTTTGAAAACAGCTGTTGTCTCCATTTGAAAGAAAAGAGCATAGATAAGCCATCTATGAAACTGCACAAATGTGGAAAGCTGAAATAATGTTTCTAGACATTAAGAAACCAATCAAATATTTGGACTGTGCTTGGTGTAAAGTTTTGTGAGGGATGAGGAGGTTGTTATTTTGTTCAGACCTAGTAATCAGTTCAAAAGTACTGCCATCCAGTGTAAGAGGACATTCTTGCAGTAGCCTTCCTCTGTACTGCAACTGAAGACTACTTTGATCTTGGATTCTGGTCCATGTAGTGGACCTTTTATATACCTTAACCAGTCCCAATCTCTGAAACACCCTCCAAGGCACCTCCTTTTTGCAAGCTCTGTTGTGCAGTCTTCTTTTTCACTCTGTTGAGTCTTCTCATAGGAATTCCTGAACAAGTTTGTCTTCATTTTTACCAATAAGTGATGCTCTTTGTGATTCCCTGTGGAGCTGTGAAGCTCAGGGTAAGTACCTGCTAGAGAAATACAGGCGTCCCTGGAACAAAGGAGATTGGGAAGAGGGCCAAACAACTCAGATGTGATGCATTTGTTGTTATGGGGCTGTAGGAAAAGCCCTCTTTCCTTTACCCATCCCAATTTCCTTTTTCATTAGCCTCCTGACGCTAACCTCTGAATAACTTCTAAAGTAAACAGCCCATAAATATTGCACGAGTCTCCAATACTAAAAGCTGATAAAGTTTATAGCACTTATAAAATAAATAGAAGGAAATGCTTTTCAGTTTCCTATTTATAGGTCTCAAGAGGGACCTCAGGTATGATTTATCACTTCAATTTTATCTGTATTAGTCTCCCCCTATCACATACACACAACTCTTTTCCTTGGTCATTCTTTTTTTCTCACACACAGCTGCTTCCTCTTTTCCCTGTAGACTTGCTCACGCCCACAGAGCCATTTGCCCTCCACATCCTTTGCTAACAGGCAGGAGACTGTGTGCTCTTTTTACAGAGTGTTGAGTGCCATCAGTTTTCACCAGAGTCAGCAGGTGTTGAGGGTTCTCAGCATTGAACAAGAGGCTCTCAACCACACGTAATCCAAAGGAAAAACTACTTTTTTTTCCAAGTCAATGTGGCATAAGGCCAAGTAAGGATTAAAAAAAAAGGGAGGCAACATTTTGGATGTGGGTGGATCATTAAAGCACAGAGTATAGTTAACATGGGGTATGTTTCTTTTTAGGGCATTCCTATATGCTTTCCAAGTGTTACTGTTTCTAAAAATGCAGCATTCATCCTCAATTGCTAGTGCATTGCACTTCAGCAGATAAAGGGGCTGTGGTTAATACCTTTTTTCCTTGGAGCAAATGAAGATAATTTCTTCTATTTTATAAAGGGGGAGGCACACTTAGGGCCACATATCACGTGTCTGAATCAGTATTCTATTTTGGTGCAAAAGTGCACTTCTAAAGTAAATCTCCTGGTTGTCCCCGATTAGTTTATTTTCCCATTTAAATGGAAACACTTGTTTCAGAAATACACCTGCTAACAGGCATTCAGCCCATGGAGCCAGACTACAGCTAGACCAACTTAAACTCCTCAAAATGTGTAAATGTGGACATCAGATCCTCAGTGCCAGCTGCTTTGCTTTACAGCTCCATTCCTGTTACACTGCAGCAGTTGCTAATGTGGCAAGCCACAGCACCATCACAGCTTTTGATGCCACTGCATCCTAACAGCATTTTTCCTGTCCTAGTTCTGTATTAAAAACCAGACAAACAAAATTGCCTTTCATGATTGAGATTGAAATAAATAAGATTTATGCTTGAAATTCACCCAGACTATGCTTCCATGGGTTTCCTTCCCAAGAGCTTCAATTGATACTAGAACACAAAGAACTGTGAAAGAGAGATCACCAAAACCAGGAGCCTACGGAACTGGAATCTAACTTGCTCCAAGGAAATAAGGGAATTAAAACTGCTTCTTCTGATATTGCTTATGTCAAGTTGCCCACCTCCTCATTGCAGAAGGGAAACTGCAGTTTAGATGATGTGAACCTGCTTGCTAGAAGGACCCTGTTGGATGGGATAGGTAAGGGGGAACAGGTAATGGAAGAAAGGTTCAATAAAGGATGAAAACAGAATGACAGCTGCAAGCAACTGAGAGTCAGGGAAAGCAGAATTCTTCAACACAGAAAAAAAAAATGGTTTGGGGTGAAGATGACTCTGTAGTCACACAGAGCTTCTCTTCCCATGTGTCCAGAAGTGGCATTTCTGTTTGGAATTTGTGAGGCCCTTCTTACAACTTCTTCATATATCTTCTGACACCAGTCTGTGCATGAAAGACAACTGAGATACCTTTGCTCTCAGTGAATCGTGTTCAATTGTTTTGGCTTCGGTGCTGTGGCTCTGCCTCGCTGATCCTCCCTGTTAAGAAACACTGCCTTGTCAGCACTGCCATTCATTCTCTGGGGCCTGTCTCCTTCCTTCTCCAGTACTTACCACTTTGGCTAGGACTATGCTATTCTTGATGAGTGAGCTCTCCCATCTGATCAAACTATCACCCTTTTCTTATTCAGTCTATTAGGTAGCATGAAAAAAACTTTCATCCCACTGACTGTGCTGTTGTCTCCTATTGATAGCAACTACAGACACACTTTTCTATCTGCTCAGGCCAAAGGCAACTAGTCAATTAGTACCAACTCAATGCCTTTTCAGTTCAAACTTTACTCAAACTCTGTGGTCGCAGAGAACCATTTCTGGACACAAGAAGTCATATTCTCAGTTTAACTCATCTTTCATCTTATTTGACAAATTTGATCTGCTGGATAACATTAAGATCTATTCATTACCTTCAGGAAATATTGAAGCTGTAAGAAGGCAACTGTAACTTCAGATGACATAAACCTCCACCATTTAAAACACCCTGTTGTCATCTTTAGACTGTTAAGCATGAGGTTTGTTTCAGATGTGTTTAGACATCTAAAAGACAGGTATATAAGCACTAATTCAGGCTCCCTCTATAATCAGTGGAGAGACACAAGTGGCTGCACATGATGTTGCTTCCATCTGTTAGAGACATCTCTTAGGATGAGATGAATGGTGCCTAGGTTAGGAAGCTTATTTGTCCGTGTGAGCTGTATCATTAATGAAACAGGAGGGCTCCTTCAGAGGGGTGATTCAAAGCCATATTTTGCTGCTTTGGGATGCAGGGAGAGGCTGGAGAATGCATTGAGAAGGCTAGCCTGTAGTCACAGGTCTGGCATGCAGCTACCTTCCTGTGCACATGGTTCTCTTACTACTGAGCATCTGAAAGGTAGTAGCTTTTGTTTTTTCTCATCATCTGGTGCATGTTATTGAGGATTTTCATAGCAATAAGGTTGTTCCCGAGCTGCTTACACAGTAGCTGCTGGGTAATTCTTCCTTCTCACCCTCTGTCTTTGCAAGGCCTTTCTGCAGTGCATTTCTCCTACAGCAGCAAAGAGGTTAATGAAAAAAACACCTAATAGTTTGCCTAGCCTACCGACAGACTCAGATGTTGAACTCCCTGGCAGATGCTGCAAGGCCAAGAGCAAATGAATATAGGAGCAAAGAAGAAAACGTGCCTGCTTGCTGAGGGAAATGAACAGGGCCTAGGGATGGTTGGTGGAAGCAGCCTGACAGATAGCCATCAAAAGCCAGGTGGATATATTAGCCTGCCAAGAAGTGATAGGAGAAGGGTGATGTGGTGAAAGCAATATGTAGAATGTAAATGTCAGTAAGAAATATGAGCTACAGAGCTCTGTGGTTAGCCTCTAAAGACCAAGCCTGATGTGCCAAGGAGCCTTTATTTCCAGAGGTCAGTCCTCTCACTTGTCACTGACTAGGGAGGATGGAGTGAGCTTTGCAAGTCCAGAAAATGACATGGTTCCTTCTCTAGAGACATTTAAAACCTGCCTGGATGCCTTCCTATGTGACCTGCTCTAGGTGGTCCTGCTCTGGCAAGGAGGTTGGACTAAGTGATCTTTTGAGGTCCCTTCCAACCCTTAACATTCTGTGATTCTGTGATGGTTCTGTGATTCTGTGATTCCTATCCAGCCATTTTATTCTGTGAATCCTTTGTGTGACTCATGCCTCTTGATGACCGTATCTCTGGCCACAGAGAACTGCAAGTATTACAGAAGAGCCCAGTCAAGATAACAGCTTCCTTGGTTCTGCAGAGAGATTGCTGAAGATCACAACAAACAGAATTTCCCTTCCCGGAGCCTGACAATCTGGGAATGAGATACAAAGAACTAACATTGGGCTTAAATTCTCCCTGGTTTCTCTCCTGGAAGAACGGGCTTTTGCAAGCTCAGTAATCTTCCTTTATCCCCCTTGGTCCACAAGCTTTCTTGCTCTGGCTGCTGAGCCTTGTACTTTCCTGACTGTGCCTCAGCACAGGACCAGCAGAGCTTCTCTGCAGGAAGAAACATCAGCATGGAGACTGCTCCATGCTCCATTCAGCTGTGAGTCTCTCCGCTGAGTTTGCCAATGAGAGCGAATGCAACTAGCTCCAAAAGAGTTGTGGTTTTAGTGGTATGGGCACCTGTCCACTAGGAAGTGTGCTGAAACCTCTGGCGCATTTCACAGGTTCCACCAGAGACCAATCAAATGCTAATAACATTCAATCACTGCTAACCAAGGCTGATTTTGGACCAGATGCTTCGAAGTGAAATACTACCTATCCCACCACCATCCCTGCCATATGTCAATTACACATTGTAGTATTTGAAACCAATAAACCAGAGCTTTTTATTATATGCCATGGCTTTCTTTGGAAGGTATTGCAACCACAGCTGAATTTGGAAACTTCACACATAGCTTATTTTATTTTCTTTAATGACTTTATACGTATATATCTTGTTACCAACCCATTTATCCACATGATGTTATTATTTTTCTTTAAATTTTAAAGAAAATTTTGTTTCCTTCTGTTTCTGTTTGGCAATGCACTATATAATCTTGTTCTTTATTTAGATGCATTTGTTCACTATTCAGACAACATTAACACTGCCCACAGTCGGAATCCAGTCTAATTCAAACACTGTCACTTATCACACCCCAGCCCACAGAATAGACAGTGCAGTGGCAGAGACATTGAAGCATCTTTTGAGATAACCTAACACAGGAGTCTGGACCGTGATTTGGACCCATGCAGAGAGCTGTATCAGCTCTTATGGTGTCTAGTCACTTTGGTGGGCAGTCAAATGCCACCAGATGAAAATGTAAGCCTCAACTCTTACATATGACCTATGGGCTAACTGTGTTTTGTAGTGATTTGGCCTAATCCAGAGTTAGTTTCATGTGAGGACAACCTACTTCTGGGTTTGTCTGGCTTTGAAAAAGGCCCTTGGGTGAACAAAGCAGATCTTGACTGGAGCTTAGGTAGTTCTGTATGGTGAATAACTGTATAACCCTGATGTATCCCAGAGAGAGATCACCTGTCAGCATCCCATTAACTCCAAGAAGAAGGCAAATTTTGAGTGAAAAGACAAAAAACCTGTTGTTTTAGTGTCATCTGAATTTATAAAATGAGGTACATCCACAATTTCAGTGCTACAGTGGAAAAGAGTAATAGTTCTTAAGAGAGCGGGAAAGCAAAAAGAAGAGATGTATTTTTTATTACAAGAGGAAAGGAAGAGAGGGGTGAAAATTAAATTAAGTAGAAAGTATCATGTGAAAGCACACTAAATCAAATGAGAGAGATCCTACCTCCTGCCCAGATATGTTAAAAAAAAAAAAAAAAATCAAGGAAAGTCATTTAGTGATTTTAAGAAACTGCAGTCCTGAAAGGTACAGGGAATCAGGGCTCTGTGGCAAGATGGGAAACAACCCCCACCCCACACTCTTCGATCCTTCCTTTCTCCTGACCTTCTCGCCTCCCTCCCCCCACTCTGCTTTCCCACTCGGCAGCCTCCGGCCTGCCATCCTTCAGCTGCTGCTCTCCTCTTATCCTTTGCTGTCTTTTTGACTTTAAGCAGTTCCCTAGCAACAGCTGGTTTCAGCTGAGAGGAAGAGCCATGGACAATTTTCAGGCATAGTGGTGGGCAGGGCTCGGCCTTGGCTCATGGGTGATGGCTGACCCCAGGACTGGGTGGGACACAGCACAGCTCCAGGGCAACAATTTCTGCATTGACCTCTGGTTATGACCTGAGATGAGGGGCTGCACTCAAGTCTTATTCTTCGACTGTTCTTCTTGTTGGTTAACAGAAGGTTACTCATTCTGCTTCATTGGAAACACTTACTACCTGATACCAAATGCTGGGCTTTGCCCAATAGAAAAACCTCTCAGACACCATTAATGTGGCAATCCTGTGGTAAGGACATATGGTTCAGACATAGCACAAGGGTCCCCATTCCTCCGGATGAAAATAAGAGCTCTGATTTTAATGAGTCAGATGCTGTCCGGACACCCTTGCTGTCCAGCCCTGGAACACTGCTGGAGGCTGTTCTCTCTGGAGCAGAACCAGGAAATGTGTGCTCACAGCTCAATTGCTGCACTTCACAGAGGCACGTGTCAGCCAGAGCCATCATGGTCTGTGTTTGGGGACAGCCAAGGACCACGCACACATCTCTTTCCACCCGCTCTGCTTCTGTGGCAGCTATGCTTTGGCAAAAGGGAGGATGAGCAGCTGAGGGCAGCAGCATCACTGCAGCAGTTACCAGAGCTCAGCTAAAAGTGATAACCTATCAATGTTATTGATGATGTTGTTATTATTGTCACTGTTATCATTACTATATTATTATTTTAATTTGGGCCAAAGAAACCAAACCTGTGCTACTTTATATAACAGCCGTTCCCTCACCACCCACCAATGTCTCCCTTCATAAGAGCTGAAGTTACTCTGGAAAATATGATGTAGTTTTTTAAGCCATTTGGTAGGGCTTCTGAAAATTGGACCCCAAGTCATCACACTGCAATAATTTAGATACTCTAGAATAGACTAGTACACTATCTAAATTTGTAAAGTGGGAACATACTTACATAAACCTATAATGCCAAGTGATCAAAGCATCTGACAAGACCCCACAATGCAGTTATTCCAGTTTAGAACAGAAGAAGGAAAAAGACAAGGTTTTCTCCATCATCCAACAGAACAAGTGACCACTGTTTTGGACAGACACTGATGTTTGAATTCTGTGATAGTGCTTTGAAAATAGGTTTTTTCCTCCTGTTTCCAAGCTTCTTAACTATCATGTTGAATAAAAGTGCAGAACTGTCTTGCATGGTGGAAATGAAAATGTCTGGATGTGTTGAGAACCTGACCTCATTCTCAGTCTTGTCTCTTTCTATTGTAGTGTTTTGTCTGTGCCTTGCTCATCCCTGTATGGACAGGGGCTTGGCATCCCTGCCAGCTGGTGTAACTTATGCATGAGACACATCAGTTGCCCACTGTTTCACCCCACCTCCTACCACCTGGCACAGCATCTGCATCTCCTACCTTGCCTGTTCAGCACTCCTAGCAGTGTCCCTCTCTGGCACCCTGTGTGTCTGCCAGGCAGCTGTGTCCAGGGTTGGGGGTCCCACAGAAGAAAAGAGGTTGCCACTCTGCACAGCTGCTGCAGAGTATGTGTCTTCTGTGGGGATCTCACACTCAGACGAGTCCAATGAACATATGCTTTCAGTAGAAGTACACCCTCTCCTGCCAATCTCCATGTGACTTGGCATACTGCAGTGACTTAAGACTGTAGTATGTAAGATCGAAAGCAGTATTAGAATGAAGCTTCATAAAGGATAAGTAGGTGCCTTGGCTCTACCAGCCTGCAGAAGTCTAATCTGTACCCTGCCTTTGCTGTCCTCTACATTAAGAGCAACCATCATCTACACTTATCTCCCCTTCTCTGTGCTCTGCCTCTGCACCTGCATCCCTATGACAGCAACCTCTGCTGCCCAGAGAAGCTCTTGTGCAGAGTGGGATAGGGTGTGGATGGATGATAGATGGAATGGAGGAAGTACATGTGGACAGAAGGCTGCTCAGGTAAAGAGAAAGGACTGTGGGGTGTAGGGAAGGGGGCAAATTGGAAATGAAGCCCATGTACTCCAGGGAGTAGGGAAGGAATAAAGGGCACTGGGGGTAAAACTAGCAAGAGAACCAGAGGGAAGGTGACAGACACATCTCTTATGGTCTCTTATAAATCAAAAATGCTACTGTCATCCCCTCTTAACCACACTCTTCCTGAAATCCACTGTCCGTTCCATCATACTAATCCAACCCGAAGTACCAGAGAGACCTAGACAGGCTGGAGGGTTGGGCAGGGAAAAATCGAATGAAATACAACAAGGGCAAGTGTAGAGTCTTGCATCTGGGAAAGAATAGCCCCATGTACCAGTATAGATTGGGGATTGACTTGTAAGAGAGAAGCATAGGGGAAAGAGACCTGGGAATCCTGTTGGACAGCAGGATGACCATGAGCCAGCAATGTGCCCTTGTGGCCAAGAAGGCCAATGACATCCTGGGGTGTATTAGAAGGGGTGTGGTTAGTAGGTCGAGAGAGATTCTCCTCCCCCTCTGCCCTGGTGAGACCACATCTGGAATATTGTGTTCAGTTCTGGGCCTCTCAGTTCAAGAAGCAAAGGGGACTGCTTGAAAGAGTCCAGTGCAGAGCCACAAAGATGATTAAGGGAGTGGAGCATCTCCCTTATGAGGAAAGGCTGAGGGACCTGCGTCTCTTTAGCTTGGAGGAGACTGAGGGGTGACCTCATCAATGTTTATAAGTACGTAAAGGGAGAGTGTCAGGAGGATGGAGGCAGGCTCTTCTCTGTTATGTCCAATGACAGGACAAAGGGCAACGGGTACAAGCTGGAGCATAAGAGGTTCCGCAGAAATGCAAGGAAAAACTTTTTCACTGTGAAGGTGATGGAGCACTGGAAAAGACTGCCCAGAGGTGGTGTGGAGTCTTCTTCTCTGAGGACATTTAAAACCCACCTGGATATGTTCCTATGTGACCTGCTCTAGGTGGTTCTGCTCTGGCAGGGAGGTTGGACTAGATGATCTTTTGAGGTCCCTTCCAACCCTTCCAACATTCTGACTCTCTGATTCCTTCCTGAGCTCCCCGACTATTCAGCCTTTGGTATCACCTCCCTTGCCGTTTTCTAATGTTGCAGAGACTCGCTTTTCTAACCCCAAACTTGTTGGAAGGAGGAAAATTTTCTGAGGCTGAAAACTATTGAGCTGTTGGGGCTGTGACCTGATGTCTGGGAATTTATCTCCCAGGCAACCTCACACCTTCCTCACAGGAGCTGAGCTTTGTCTGCTCTCTCGCACCTCTGTGAGCTGCAAATAGCATCTCCTTTGGTCCTACCCTCATCCCCAGCTGAGAGACCTCTCTGCTGGGGTGAAAACATTCCCACTTCCTATGAACGCACATTTTTGCCTTTTGTGTCCTTTCCAAACCTACCTTTTTTGGTGGTGGTGGTGGTCCCTGATCTTCTGTATGTCTCTGCAGCTTTTTTTCTTTATTCATTTCCTTCTTTTTGGCAATAAACAGTTTTTGTCTTATCTCTAGTCCTAAGCTTGTCTCTTTGTCGATTACTGGGGCTTAGCAGCAAACTAGTTAATTTTGACTAAGTGCCTTCATTAGACATAAAATGAGATTAGTGGTAGAGTACAGGAGTTTGCACTTCTCAGGCGCTGCTTTAAGCTATCCATTGTTTCAGGCAGAGACCTGAAACAGGCTCTAGTTATACCAGTTCATATTCGCTCTCTCACAAATCAGAGGCAAAACTTCTTTTGTTTTCAAAGGAATTCTTATATACTTCGAACTTGAATATGCCATTTGGGCCACATAAATGTATGTTGGCCAGATGTTTAATACCCCTGTTTCAATGTGTTTTGCTGACAATAAACGAATAATGAATGTTCCTGCAGGATAGTTTGATGTAGATTAGGATACAACAAATGCATTTTGACATTTGAATGTGTAAAAACAGCAGAGACAAACAAAAAATGAATGAAATGTGAATTCTGTTCTTATTTTTCCTCTGTGAACTCGATATTTTATCCATAAATCTGAATATAACATACATTATGAGTTGACCAGCAATATGCAAAACCAGCAAAAAGACAAAAACCCATCCCAAGCCCAGTCATGACAAGTGCTGGATAAATCACCCCTCATCATAGGCCTATGGAATCTGCCCATCCTGGCTATACTCAGCAGGTATCATCAGTTGCCTTCCACCAAGCCTGAACTCAGTGAAGTAAGTAACAATCTGGAATATTTATCTGTTCTGCCTATTGAAAAGATGAGTGTTAAAAAATACTTACACTAAAAGGGATCAAATTCTGTTGTGATTTACACATCTTAAAATCCTTCAGGAGTTACTGGGTGTGTGATGGTGCAACTGAAAGCAGCATTAGGCCTACGATTTATGGAAGCAGTTTAGTACAGTGATAAGCATATCAGAGATTAACACACACACATACAGTTTCTGCATTTTGTAAGCTGCCATCAGTCTCCAGTACTGCCACCAGAGAAGATAATGTCTTCTCGTCTATGATAAAATACAGTCTTTCTAAATTTGGTACCAGAAATGTTTATTCCTTGCACAGATCAACCATATGAATAAAGAACTCAGAATGGCTAGATCAATTCCAACACAAATCTGTTGGTATGCAATGTATTTTATGTCATATGGAGTACTTCAAGTTACATGCCCAAATATGATACCAACCAGCATATTGGGAACTTGGAGTATTAAATCCTGGTTCTGCTAAATTCATGGTCTAGTCGTGCCACTGCTTCCAACAGACTTTGTCTTTGGGCAAGCCTCAGTTGTATCATTGCTGGAATTCTTTTGCAGGTCATGGACTACAGATGTAATGTATTGTGCAGCTAGGACTGGTCCCTGATGGTATATTATCTTCTAACTATTTAGCTCCTTTTGTCCCTGATGGCACTGCAAAAGGGAAGATGGACACAGTGATACAGAGCTATAACCACCACCAAAAGCTGAGCTGCTGTCTATTATTGGAGAGTGGTGCTTTTCACTAGAGGAAAGGGCACTCAGCCATTAAATCAGAAAACACTGAAGAAAATAACAAAAAATATCATTCTGACTTTGGACTTAAAATGGACTTAGAACTGGACTAGATGACATGACATGTGAGGTTTCCGGGGCTTCGTTTAGGTGTTTAAGAGATGTGAACGGTTTTTCCAGCAGTTCCAACGAGTCCACCTTCTCCCCAGCTTGTGGTCCTCCTCTGTTCTGCTGTGACTCCTCTTCTATTTATCTTCTTTTTATGGCATCTAGTCCTTCAGAGGAATGACTCCTCTCTCTTCTTACAGGACACTGCACATTATGATAAAGACCTAATCTCTGTTGCAACACTAAAATCACGTGGCAAATGAAATAAAGGGTAAACAGATGAAGTGCAATTTCTGCAATGAGACATAGACATCCACTGTCATTAAAAGCTGATGTTGCTAAAAGTCTCTTTAGAAAAAGCCTCTGTTTCCCAAAGTTGGTATTTCCCTGCCAAGTATGTAAACCCAGAAGACTCTAGATTCAGCCTGCGTTATGTAAGAATATATAAAAACAGATACAGCAGATGTAACCATTCTGTGTAGTCTAGAGTCCTGCCTCTGATAGTGACCAACAGTGGCACCCTGGTAAGAGTGTTGAGCAGGGCCAGCATATAGCAATCCTTGCCCTCTACACTCTTCCAATCTCCAGCAAGCTTTGGCATTAAGAACTCCCTGTATAATCAGCAGCAGAGCCGCATCAGGTAGCTTCTGATGTTTGTTTCTTCCAGGACTTTATTTTATGACTTTTGAAACTCATATGAACTTCCAGCACCTATAAAATTGTAAGAAAAGGTACTCCAGAGCTTAATTGTGCATTACATAAAGAAGCTGTTTCTTTGCTCCACTTTGAGCTGGCCACCTGCAGGCCTTGAGCACTTCTGGCCTCTCCTCCAAGCTGAGGTGTAGGAAATCATGTTTTCAGACTCAGCAGTGTTATATAGCATACAGCAGTGTCAGAGAGACACATAGGATATGGTATTATTTTCATATCACTCATCTTGGGCTTTCAAGAACCAAAAGACTCGTGGTCTTCTGCTCCACCTTCTTGACTGGTTTTGCCTGTCTTTTTTTTTATAGATAGATGGACACGATGGCAAAGCTTCCTGGCATAAGGAGTGTGCTGACTATAAAAAAGGATTTTGAAGAGAGTCTGCCATGATTTTCTTCCTTCCTCTGATTCATAGTCATATTTCATTTCACCAGCTAAAAGCCCTGAAGTGACACAGGAGGTTATTCAGGGCCATTCTGTGGCAGTGCTGCTGAGTAAAAAGTATGGTTTCCAACCTTACGAGCAGCTGAGCATGCTAAGTACACAACTATCTCTCCAGCATGAAGAAGTCATGTGCCTCCAACAGCTTTTTCACTGTAAAGAGGATGGAATAGATCTCTCAAGCTGTGCACAAAACTGTGCAGTACAGCCTCCTTCCTCCCTCTGTATCACTCTGCAAGGGGTGTAAAGTAACACATTAAGCACCTTTATAGCCATGATAAGGCCCTTCTGATTTTCTGATAAAAGCTGTTGGGATATATATATTAAAAAAAAAAAAAAAAATATATATATATATATATAAGCCCTTGCATGCTTTTTCAGACCAGAGTAATGTTTATTGCACAAGTGCAAATGCAAGCTCAGGTCTGACAACACTGCTGCAGGGCTTAATGAGAGGAGTGCATGGGGTTGTGCCCTCTCATGTCCACTCATGCTGCCTGCCTCAGTACAGGCAGGTCTCTGCAGGGACCATGACAAAACAAAGGGTAGCAGAAATGCTAGCAAGTGCATCCACTTAGCGTTAAACTCCTACTGGGTTTTTTTGTTTGCCCCCTCCCAAAATGCTCTCTGTTCCTCTCTGAAAGGAATTATGTTTCCTCCCCTCTTCCTCCTGAATATACCACTCCATGCAGCAGAGCTGTTCCCATTGCTTCTCTCTCATGTGTCCGCCTCTTGGGAGTGCCACCATCCTACAGCAGGAAGGGATATCCTTGTGCCTCACCCTTTGTGTGAATGGGCTCTTCCTTATTCCTCTAGTGCCTCCTGAACGTATCCTCTGCCCACAAATCACTGAAACAGCAGAAGTGCAATGCTGCCTGTATTTATTATCTCCTGCATTGCCTGCTGCTAGCAGAAGCTGGATGTGGCAGGAGAAAGGCTTGTCTCTGGCTTGTGAGTGAGCTTACAAGAACAATATGACAGTGTGAGCTGTTTCTTCCCTGAACACGCTGTCTGTGCCATGTGAGCAACTGTCTCAAGCTCCTTCTTCAAACTCAGATGAAAAATAGTTCTATTCTGCACCGGGCATGGGGCAATTTCTGCGTCTTCCACTGTGCTAAGCTAGCCTGAGTATTAAAGCAAGTCCTTCTTAACAGAAGCAAAGTTGTGAGTATACTTGCATTTTATCTGCACCTCATACACAAGAACACCTGAAGTTCTTTCTGTTCTGGAATATTTAGGAAAATATGTGAATACAGAACCAATCAGGATCTTCTACAGGTTTCCATTGTAACACCCAGGATTGCTGCAGAGAGAGTGAGCGAGAGAAAGAGGGTTGTATATTTGATGGCTGAAATACTGCCAGTCTCTCTCCCCGCCTCAAAATATGTTCATGATGCCTAGACATAAAGTTCAGTGTTTCATTCTATCTTAATAGGGATTTTATGACTAAAGTGCCAAGGATAAGAAAAGACCAATTTGTCGTTTTATTGATCAGGCTAAAGGTCAGGGGCAGACGTGTAGGTCATGGTGCTTCTTCTGAACAGATGCAGGACCTTCTGAAAGCTGAAGAATGAGGCAGGGGAGGGGGAACTTACACTGATGAAACATGGCAGCTGAGATGTCAATCATTACCAAATTGGACAGCCTTAGAGAAGGGAGGCCTCACAACAACCATAACTTGGCCGCATGCCTGTACACTCTGGCAGAGGGGCTTGTACTATATGCTTGCTGAGGCAGCGATGTGGTGTATGGGCAAATGCCAGGACACAATTTAATATAATAAAAACATAATTCATGCTGATGAAGTTTATGAGATCAAGATTCCCAGTCCTAGCTGAACCATATAAAGCATATACTGTCACTACGGGCATTTTGGCTGAAATGGTAGGGGTTTCTGCTGCATGGAGATAGCCTGGGAGGTATTCATCACCGTGGCCCACCCTGGGCTGATTGCAGTAGTAGAATAACACAAAACTACATTGATTTATTGTCAGGAATTTACAGTTTAGATTTAAAATGTCATGAAGTGAAATGGTTCCCACAGCAATGTCAGTTTTTCTCCCCTCCATATATTAATTTTGTTCTCATTTGCCCCTGTGAATCACCACTGAAAGTGAGACTTGGTCTCTGTAGTGTTCTGTTCCTGGTTTCTCTGTGTTACGTTTGCAGTGTAAAGCCATTTAGAACTGAGACTGTGGTTACTGTAGAAGAGAGAGGATCCAGAAGAGCTTTAATTCAAGATGGCTTAATCTAACTTTTGTTCACACTGATTCTGAGCTATAGGAAGAAGTCATCTTCATGCTTCTGGAAGACCTCCCTCCCGTTCTCCCTGCTCACCCCACCAAGCATAGAAATAGAAAGAGGCCTTCACACTTTCCTAACATTTAGGATACATACCAGCCAGGTAATCATTACTGTAGGTGGCTTAATTTAGGCTTTCTTGACCTTACTTGTTCAGATTTAATCTGTACAAAGCAAAAATGGAGTTTTGCTTTGTGGTAGCCTTAACCTTCATGTACAAAGGAAAAAGTATTCCTAATTCATAAGTGACAGACTAACACAGTTAACCTCTTTGAAGTGGATCCAGAGAGTTCAAATCTCCCCTGTAACTTCCCTTCCCTACATTAAGCTGAAGGCAAAGTAAGCTGGAAAATAGGCAAGGCTCCAAGTCCCTGAAGAAGGTATATCATTACATGTACAAAACACCTCTTAAGTATTTGTCCCATCACTCAGGCTGTGAGATGGCTTGATTAATATCCCACTATTTCACTAAACTTGTAAGGAAGGAAAAAATACTGGTCACTTCTTGGTATCTAGTCCTGGCTTGTGTTGGGGAAGGAAGATGACAAGGTGTATTAGTATCTCTTTGTGCCCTTTTTCTCTGAATTTGGAATTAACAGACAGTTAAATAACCTGAGAAGTGTAAGTTTAGGAATGGTGTATGTTCCACATTAGGTCTATCAGGAACTAAGATGGTCTAGCATACACACCTGCAAAAACTGTATTCTGGAATGGAGAATGGGACTACTTACACTTACACTTTCTTATTCCACATGGGTGGAAATTTTCTCTGCCTGTACCAACTTCATCCTGATGGTTTCTGAGATCCAAACAAAATCTTTTTTTTATCACACACATAACCGCTAGCAATCTAATTCCTCATCTTCCTTTTCATGCTGTATTTCTTTCTTCTACTTGTCAGTCAGCTGAGAAATGAAGTTTCATGGTAGATTCTGGTGATTGTGAGACCTGAGGTCTAGTGTCCTGAAGCAGAGTTGCTTAGCTAGTTACATAGCTTGGTGGCTTCTAGATGCTTGCTGTCAATTGGAGCTTCTTCTGGCCACAGCAATTTCATGACTGAGGGCAGCTGCAAGAGCCATAAAAACATGGATGTCTTCACTAGAAGCTCATTCTAAAGAAATGCAGTCATATGATTAGACAAAATCAAATAATAGATATCTATACCTCAGCAATCTTTATGCTTAGAAGACTTGAGGAGTCAAGTGTAACTCTTAGCATTCATGTCCTTCTGATTTATACCTTTTCTCTGGACCATAGAGTTAGGGAACCATCCAAACATCAAATAACAAGGACCGAATAGCCTACACTTTGTGTGTATGCAAATTATAGCCTCAATGCTCCATTATTGTGCAGTTCTATCACCTTCACTACTTATATATTTGAATGTCTGGTAAATAGGTTGTTCTAATAAGGAAGAAGGAAGGGTCATATTTCTTAGTGTAATAAGAAAATCTGAGAGGAGCATAAAAAGGGAACCACCAGCAACTATACCCAGCATTTTGCAGCTGAAGGTGTTTGCATCTAATAGCCATGCCTATTAGACTACATCAGATCTTACAGTTAACTGACAACAGTAGGAGAGAGATGTTCCCTGGGTGAAGCTGCAGTGTCTGTACTGTATTGTACTGGGGAGCAACCCCTGAGTGTGAGGATTTGGGAGGACAATATCAAAAAAGGAGATCCTGCACTGCAAATCACTCAGTCTATGGAGAAGATGGGTAAGAGGCAGAGATCATTAGAGGGAAAACACGGGGAGAGAAAGCTGGAGGCCAACAGGCATGTTTGATTTAGAAGAGCAGAGGCAATAGGGTAGCCTCATGTACGCAGGCAAAATCTTAGTCTCAGAAGCAGTTATGGGTATGGAGAAATGCTCCTTTTGATCTCTGATGTATAATTGCTGGTTAAGGACACAGTGAAATATTACAGAGAAATCGGGCAGAAGATTTCAGCAGCCATGTAATCAGGGACATAAGTGAGAACAGGATGAGATGTGGGAGAGTTTAAGATGAGGGCAGAAGACAGGTTTGGGGCTAGAACAAAATAGAGTTATGATTAAGTCCAAAATTGGAGCCCTACTTTGACCTTTCAGGCAGGATATGTGTAATGGATCTCTCAGAGCTAAAACTGGAGATGATGGTTTGCTAGCCAGGAAGGTGCATTTGAGATAAGTGTGGTATGAAAGACATGATTCACTATGCATAGTAAGACAGCAAAGCTGAATTTCCTATTTTGTTTCAACCTGCTTTCAGGACATCCTTTGGCATATGTTTCCACCACCAGGCTAACTCTCCAGGCTGGCACACAGATGAAAGCAAAACCTGACCTGTTTCCCACAGGATCCGCTGTCACCTGTGCATTTTATGGGGGCTTCTGGAGCCATTTCCTACTTGTTCTGCACAGCACAACTCTTTCCCAGGGAGCTAGGAGTAAATTTGCCTGTGTGGGCACACATGCGAACTGTGCAAAGGGAGCTGGGGACCAAAGGAGCTTGAGTGGGCTTGTGGTAAATTTTGCCGTAAAAAGGGCGTGTTACAACTGCATGTAAAAGTAGCTTCCATGTTTTTATCTTTTATCTCAGACTAGATCAACTTGATGGAAAAAAAAAAAAGAAATTAATGTGTGTGAGAGGTTGTGGGGTTTTTGTTTTGTTTTCCTGTGGATGAAGAACAGTTGCCACACCTGAGGAAAATCCTGGTTTATCTCCCCAGAAAATAAGCCTCCATAGGGGTGTCACAAGGGTTGGCTATTACCACCATATGTTTGTTGGAGGGGCTACTGGTGGCAATGTGTGATATGTTTGGGGAGCTTTTTCATCTTGGAGGTGAACAGAGAAAATGAAGCCCTGAGCTTCCTTCTCACTTCCACATCCCACTTCAGGGCCAGCAGCCGTGCAGCCTGCCTCAAAGGTGCACCCACTTCGCCTAAAGCTCTATTTTCAGGGTGTCCGCTGGTGCTACCAAAGACAGGTGGTAGTGTCCCAAAAGTGGGGTCGTTTACCTGGTGTGCAATGAGCCAACCTCATACACTCAGCCCAGATATTGCTTTATTACAAAGATATGCCAGTTTGGGCGCTAGGTGGTTTTCCACAAAGCTAGCACACTTTGATACTTCCCAGAGTTGCTTTTATACATAAAGCTCTCAACTGGTAAGTTCCCAAGAACTTCTTGCCAACAGTGATTGGTCAATAATTTACATATGGTTACACAATCACCTATTTGTACTACACAGGAAGGAAGAGGAAGTGTCTTCACCTGGGTCAGGGTCTCCTGTTCTGTGGGTGTGATTTTTAGTATTATAATGAGGCTAGTTCACTTAAGGACAGCACTAATCATCGTTTAGCAGACTACATGAAAACAACAGAAGCGCTAAATACACATGGTTTATGTATTTCCCAGGACGGTTCTTCTTCAAGGACGGCCAATTCTGGCCCAAAGAGTTCCTTAACTAATCATTTTGACAACTTCAAGGATGGTCATCTCGTCCTAGACATCGTGTACATAACTATCTCTTTCTTTATATGTGCTAATGGTTATGACTTAACTAAACTCTTAAGCAGTATTTCACGAATCTTTAATTCCTCTTTTGTCTGTAGGTATCAACGGAACACGCTGGGACGTGAGCAGCCCCCACCCTCCCTTCCAGCCCCGCCAAAGGGACCCCCCTGAGGGGTGCTGAGGAGGAAAAGGGGGACTGGGCCCGTTCCCTCCCGGGCCCAGGGCCGTGGCTGTCACCGCCTCCCCCGGCGACGCCGCGGCGACCGGGGCGCGGCCGGCAGCTGCTCAGTGCTGGTTTCCATGGTGATTCCGACGGGGGGGGAAGGCCGCGGCGGAGGGGAGACGTCTGTAGGGACGTGAGGGGGGGAGCGGGGGCGGGGAGAGACGGCGGGAGGGAGCGGGAGGGAAAGGCGAAGGCGGCGCAGGGGCGGTGGCGTTAACCCTTCGCTTGGGAGGACGATCCCTCCTCGCCGGCCTCGGGGAGCGGAGGGAGGGAGGCCGGACTAGCCGGGGTAGCTGCGGGTCCTCTGCCGCCCGCCGCTCCCCTCAGGCGGCGCGGCTGCCGCCCTAGGGCGAGGCGCCTGCCCCGCGGTGAGCCTGCGGCTCGGCTCGCTGCTGCGGCTGCCCTCGCCAGCCCACCCCACACGCCACCCTCACCCAGCCGCCCTCGGACTGGGACAGCTGGGGAGGGACAGAGAAGTTGGTCCAGCCCCCCAGTGCAGGACAGTGGCAGGGCGCGCAGGGGAAGAAGAAGAGGATGAAGAGTGCTTGGGGACGCCGCTGTGGCAGGCTGCCCCCGACGCTCGCTTCCATGGCGGTCTTGGCCTGGTGACTGCCAGCGGAGCTCTGCAGCTGGATTCTCCGAGGAGCTCTCCTGCAGCAGGCTTGGGCAAGGCACCAGCCATTCTCCCTGTAAAATATTTAGTGGGTCAGCCCAGACTCATCCTCTGGTGGGGGTACCGTGGTCATCTCAGAAATGCTCCAGTGCTAGTGCTTGGTGAAGAGCAGAGCTTGGGGTAGCGGGCAAACCTGCAGCTGGGCTGCGCAGGCAAAACAGACTGCATGTGTAAATACACAGACTGTGGCTTTTTCACACAAGAGTAAGTTGCAGAGTTCAGGGTGGTGGTTACCGTATAGAAAAGTGCTTGTCACCATGGTGACCAAGCAATGCCGCATCTTCCTGGGAGGGGAAAACACTAGTCCTGGGGATCTGTGACGTGAGACCAGTGGGTTAAATCTGGCTAGGTTTATATTTTGAAGACAGAGGTTATGGGTTTTTGTTAAAACTATGTACCCATAAAGCGAATTGTGTGGAATTAGCCTGGTGCCCACCCAATGGCTCTATGCATACAAGGAGGACACCACAAGTGTACACTGGTGTCCATTGCAGGCAGTGTCTCCAAAAAGAGCCTTGCTAAAACAAAGGCAGCAGCAGGGAGTGCAGCGAAGTGGGTGAGTGGAGGTGGCAGAGCTATTGTCTATCTAGTACTTTGAAGAGTAAATGTTTTATCTGAAGTCTTAAGATGTGTTGGTGTCACTGGGTAGCGGTTGGGATTCACTAAATTGTAGCTGACCGGCTTGATGCCTACCAAATGCTCAAACATGTTTTAGGTAGTTATAACAGTGTATAGTTACGTATAAATTTAACATAAATATGTTGAATGTTAAGCCCAGAAGGATCCAATGAAACTTTTGGTTTTATTTGTTCATGAGGCATTGAGATAAAGCTTCTTGCTGTGCATCTCCATATGTACTAAGACTTTTCCTGGTATTTTGGGGGTTGTTGTGTTTGGGTTTTTTTGTTTGCATGTGTTTTGTGGGGTTTTTTTTTTGTGTTGGTTTTGGGTTTTTTTGTATATTTGTTTGGTTGTGTATTTTTACCAGCAGCATAAATTAATCTGATAAAAGTTATTACTGCTCCATACAAACTTTGGTCCTCTTCATGAATTCCTAAGTATTTACCCCAGAAAAAAATACCTCTGTAAAACCCATGGTCATTGGAGGCTCCCAAGAAAGTTGACAATAAAACCTCCCCGATCCACTGGCGTATTTCTCCATTACTGCATGTCTGACTTAGAAGAGGATAGCTCTCAACATGATCTAAGACTCAACATTCACTGGTTCTCATACCTGGAAACTCAAAGGCTCCAAACCAGGAAGAGTAAAAAAAATAAGAATGAAACTCAGTGGATTGTCCCTTACCCGGGTCTCCTTAGGGTCACTGTGAATGAAGCTTGGCTGGTGGAAGTAGTGTCAGATTCCTGAAGCATTTTGAGAGGATTTTGTTGAAGATAAAAGGGATTCTGAGTCCAAGAACTGCTTGCACCGTGCATGGCAGTGCCCATGAAGGAGGTGAACACAACACTCTGGGATGAGCTACCCAAAGTATGTTCAGATGGGTAAGATAGTGCTGTACTGTGAGTACTTCAGCATACATTCACCAGCATGAGCTTGTGTATCTGTGCTTACCCATGCAGAGACATGAGCCCTGGAAGGAAATTAGCTGTATTAGCATACTGTGACATTGAGGTGAATTTCCCGCATTTCTGAGCAGAATTCCTTGGGTCTGGAAGCACATGCGGCTATATTGTTCCCAGCTCTGGAGTTACGTAGGGCAGAACTATCCATGACCAACTCCAGGAAAAGCAGGCAGTAGCTACACGGGGTACTGAAACACCTCCAGCCCTACTGTCAGATCTGCCAAAGCCAGGCTGGCAACATCATTCATAGGAAGGCTGAGTTTTGTGTAACAATGTTTATGTCTGAAGGTACTGACCTCTCAGAAATGTCATTGTTGCCTCTGTTCTCTTCCTCCTGGAGCCTTGAGGGACTGCCATTGCAAGTTCCTTTCTTCCTTTTTTCCCTTCGTAATCCTTTTTCTTCCTCCTCTTCTGACACAGGAATAGTCCAGCTGAAATCCCCACATCAAAACTAAATCTTACCTATGCTTGTGAGAATTCACCAGCCACCTCTGGAATTGTGTTGGGGGATTTCTGCTTGGTGTAGCCACATCCTTTGAGACCCTCCCCCCCAGATATGGTAGCTATAGCTAGATCTGTCAGAAAGCCCCTCTCCTTGTCACCCCTCCTCCCTTCCCAGGATACGATAGCGATGGCAGCAGCAGCAGAGTTAACCTGGCTGCTTTTCAGAAGAACATACACCAGAGCAAAGCAAGAGAGTGGCCTCAACCACTCAGTGTAATTAAACACAAGCATAATTTTTTGTGTAGCCTGTGCCATGGCAATCGCAGCAGTTACTCTCATTCAGCTGGAAGGTTTAGAAGGCAGATCCTCCTTGCAAGCCTTAAACCACTTCATTGAATGAAATACTCTCGTGGAGCAAAGAGTGCTGGAAGGGCAAGAGGTGGCGGGAGAAAAACACGCTGGATAGAACCACAGCATTTCTGGCCAAGATTCAGTAACAGCTCTTGGGGCAGCAGCTGATAAACTATTAGGGTGAAAAAGGCTTTTTATACATAGTGCTTTGGCACCCTTATAGCATCTCTAGTTTTTTATCTTTTTTTTCTCCTTTGAGTTCTCCAGAGAGGCTATATATTGTCTTCCCTGCAGTTAAAGAGAGAGGGGTCTATTTGCATAGACAGGTCACTTTGTTTCTCTTGAAGGTGAAAGAAAAGGGCTGGCTAATTCATGCACGCAGACAGGAGGATATAGTACTGTACTGTCAGCCATTACAGGAACCGTCAGTGAGACAGGGTGAAGCAGCTCAGCACAGCGCGTGCAGCAATTGCCAGAGCGAATCTTTGGGTCAGGGTAGCAGAAAGAGTGATGCTGATAAAGAAAAGCCAGTCAGAAAGGAAGGGAAAAGCAGAATGAAAGACAAGGAGTCGGATTTTTTTTTTTGCTGCTGTACATGACTCTAAATTCTTCTGGCATCATGGTGGGGACAGAAAGGGTGTGGCCACAGTACTTTGACTTCCCAACTGTGCTGGACTCTAACACACTCAACACACAGTCAGGCGGTGACATTGCTAAGGGCAGAGTAGCAAGCACAATCTGGGACATGCCAAGATGACTTTGAGATCCTTTGCCACCTAGGATGGGCTCTGTTATGCTGGAGGTCCTCATATGGACAGCCAGAACCTGGGTCATGATTTGATGAAGAGACCAGCAGAATTGAAGAGTCTGGAGTTGGAGCTCCTTCAGTTCAGGCTTGGATTTCTTCAGAGATTAAGGGTTGGATATTGCTGCCATTGAATGAAAAGGAGATTTGGCAATCACTCTCATCCAGTGCAGAATTATATTACCCGAGTCTTACACAGTGCTTTTCATCAAGAGATCTCATGTCTGGATCATTACTGCTCGTTTTTCATGTCTTAGAAAACGGGGAAGTGGAGAAGGCGGGTGGAGATGTCCAAAACTGCCCAGTAGAGTGGTGATAAAACAAACAGAAAACGTGCTGGCTCACACTGCCAAACAGAGTTCAGTTGTCACACACAAGGGAATGAAACATAAGGCTTCTGTCTTCCTCTCAGTTGTTCTGAGATAAAGCAGAAAGCTCTCTTGGAGGTTGTGGATACTGAGGTCTCCCGTGCCAGGATGGCAGATGCCTGCACTGTGTGGCTCCCATGCCCTGTGAGGATCATTGTCCAGACAGCATGTCTCACTCTGCAACTGGTTTGAAGTGTTTGTTCGTCACATGGGATGGCAAATGGTGGGGAGGTAACTAGATTGATCTCCCTTGTAGGCCTTTGCCTGGGACTTGGTACCAAGTTCCAGATGGTACAAAGCCCCTGCTGCTTGGATCTGCACAAAAAGCTGCATCTTCCTCAACCTATTTCACAACATATTTGGCTTGCTCTCAGTTGGTTGCTATTTGTACGAATTAAACTGAGCTGCCAGGAACGTTTGCAAACAGTGAAAAGCAAAGTGGGATGCACAAAGCAAGTCAAAATAGGTCTCAGATCTGGCAAAGTGCCTGCAGGTGCTTATAACATTTGACTTACTCCAGACCATATATTACACACCCACACACTCATTCATCCAGCTTTTTCTTGCCCTCACGCCCACACACACTCACCCTTCATAGATTCATTCACCTTCTCTTCTCCCTCCCCAGTTTTTCTTACAAACACAGTCATTCCCCCACACAAATCTACCTCAGACACACTCTTTGTTCCCCATATACAAGCACACACACATTTATGAGTGCTGAGTGCAGTGTCTGTAGGTGGTATATATACATTCATAGAGCAGACGATGCTGTAATCTTATACCTATGCTGTGAAAAAGCCTTTGGGATTAGTGAGCTGAGAGCTCTGATTGCTCTCACTTTCACGTAAAATACCACTGATCCAATCTGTGGGGCTGGCTGTTTCCATCCTTCTCTGCCTCAGCCTGGACTCTGCCATCGTTTTCCACAGAATGTCTCTTTGCTCATCTTCCCCTTGCTCCCTTTGACTCTCCCAGTGCTTTTCCTTTCCCATATTGCTGCCCAAGTCTGTGGCATTTCAGAGAGCTTGGCCATCCCTGTCTGTATCCATCACCTAACACTAGCCCTGATTATCTCACCAGGAGAGTGAGGAGGGATGAGCAAAGAGCCTGCCATGCAGTGGTGAGGCTCGAGGATAGAAATCCTGTAAGGTGTGGTGAGATCAGAGGCAGAGACAGTAAGCTGTGGGGTGGACTGTGCTGCCATCCGAGCAGTGCTGAGTCTGCCTGGCATTGAGCCTGCCTCTAATGGAATGTGACCCACCGCTGGGAATGAGCTCATCTGTAATCCACTTAATTGAGTTTTATGGGCAGGGCTTTCACACTGGGGAGACAGCCTGCCTTCTTCTTAGCACTCACCTTCCTTTGCTTGCCACCTGGGGAAGAGAAAGGGAGTGGGGGGTGCATGTGCTTCTCCACCATGCCATTGACTGTCAGGTGTCTGATTTTCTGCCTGCCCTGAGAACGTGCAGGGAGCTGGACAGACATGCTCTTCAAGAGACCCACTGCCTCATAGTCTAATGTTCATTCCCTTTTTCTGCAGGTAGTGATGCTCAGATATCCATGTGAATATTGGTGATGCTATCAGGACTGCAGAGGCTGAAGTTCTCCCAGATTTTTCATCTCTGTGCCAGTGCTGGGCATTCAGAGGAGAGGCTTTGATGTGCTGCGCAGATCTCACACATGAACTATTGTACCTGGGAATTCAGGTGGGATGGGGACAGAGGCACTCTGACCTTACTCCTGCTTCCAGTGTGCAGTGATCTCAGTGGTGGAGCTGCCAGGATCCCGTAAGAGCCTTTGTTTACACTGTAATGTCTTGCCATCTTTAGCATTTGCATCATTGTTTATACTATGTGAGTTGGTCACATAAGGGCCAGCAAATGGAGAAATCTGTCTGCCAAGGGATTTTTCAGGCTTGACTCCGCTTGGTGGAAAATGCAGCCTTTTCTCTTGGTAAGCCAGAACGCAGGGAGAAAGAGAAAGTGAGAGAGAGAGCCTTCTCCCCAAGGGAGTGTTAGTCCCTTTGGAAAGGTCTACTAGAGACCCTCTGGTATATAAATTCGGGATGTATTCCCTCCAGTGCTGGCATAAATGTCTGTACCTGAAATAAATGCTGGGTGCAACTCCTGCTGCTTTTCTCTTGCTTCTGGTCTACCTTATAGGAGGAAACTTGGACATGGTTTTAGTTCTAATGTTGTATACACATTGCAGAGCAGTAGCTCAGCAGTTCCAGAGATCCATAGCTTTGGGGAAGGGGCATGGCATATGGAAAGGAAAATGTTCTGATGCATTAACATAATGACCATAACAGACCTGTGCTGGGAACAGCAGTGTCACCACTGTGCACTGAGTGATACTTGAGGTGTTTCTTCAACTCTTCAGACACCGGAATCATGGAAATACATCAGAATAAAATATTTCATTTTCTTAAATGTGTGCTTCTAGTCTTCACAGATATAGACAATACTGAAAAATCGGAAATCTGAGGACTCAAAACCTAGAGAGGAAATAAAAAGAAACCATATTATATTGTTTGGTTTGTTTGTTTTTGGTTTTGTTTTTATTTTTCGTTTTTGCGTGGGTTTTTGTTTGGTTTTTTGTTTTTGTTTTTTTGAATGGCACAATTTTTAAGCCAATTTCACACAGAGGGTGCAATGATTTTCCATTGAGAACCCAATGCTGCAACACTCTTAATGACTATTCAGGGTGGTTCATTGCAGCCGTGCTACAGCTGAAGTGCCCGTTTTCTTCCCTTCTGCTTTCTGAGGTTCAGGACTCCCTAAATCATAGAATCATAGAATGTTTTGACTTGGAAGGGACCTTTAAAGGTCATCTACTCCAACTGCCCTGCTATGGTGCAAGAGACATCTTCAAATAAATCAGGTTACTCAGAGCCCTGCCCAACCTGATGTGGAATATTTCCAGCAATGCTTTATCTACCACCTCTCTGGGCAACCTGTGCCAGTGCTTCACCACTCTCATTGTAAAAAATGTCTTCCTAACATGTAGTCTAAGTCTCCCCCCTTTTAGTTTAAAACCATTACCCCTTGTCCTATCACAACAGGCCCTGCTAAAAAGACTGACCCCATCTTTCTTATAGGCCCCCCTTTAAGCATTGAAAGGCTGCAGTAAGGTCTCCCCAGAGCCCTCTTTTCTCTAGGCTGAACAACACTAACTCTCAGCCTTTCTTCAAAAGAGAGGTGTTCCAGCCCACATTTCTGTGTCCCTGCTCTGAACTAACTCCGACAGGTCCATGTCTTTCTTGTGCTGACACAGTACTGCAGAGCAGAGTAGAGGGGTAGAATCATCTCCACCTACCTGCTGGCCATGCCTCTTTTGATGTGGCCCAGGATGCTGTTGTCCTTCTGGCCTGCAAGTGCACACTGCTGGCTCATGTCCAGCCTTTCATGCACCAGTGCCCCAAGTCCTTCTCTGCAGGGCTGCTCTCAAACTCTTCATCCCCCAGCCTGTGTTGATACCAAGGATTGCCCTGACCAGGAGCAGAACCTTGTAAGTGGCCTTGTTGAACCTCATGAGGTTCACATGGGCCCACTTCTTGGGCTCTTCCAGGTCCCAGTGGATGGCACCCCTTAGGTGTGTCAACTGCACCATGCAGCTTGATGTCATCTGCAAATTTGCTCAGGGTGTGCTTGATCCCATTGTCTATGTCATTGATGAAGACATTAAATAGTACTGGTCCCAATACAGAGCCTTGAGGGACACCACTTGTCACCAGTCTCTATCTGGACATTGAGCCATTGACGTCTACCCTCTGGCTGCCACCATCCAACCAATTCCTCATCATCTGTTGCTTTTGAAGAGGAAGTCTTCATCTCATAGGCACCTAGAATGTGAATCCATCTGTATCAGCAATTCTCTTTCTGTTTTTGGTTTTGTTTTTTTTAAGATTCTGGCAAAATGAGCATTGCAGGACTGCAGGGTTCTTCCAGTACCTGGCATCTCACCTTCAACTCTCCCCTCTGCCCCAGCTCCCACGTACACATATGTGAGGAAGGGCTTTGGAGCAATTACTCTACTACTATACTATTAGCAACATAATGGACAAATCTGTTGGAAAACAATGCTAAAAGACTGGTATTCAGTTGGACAGACTTAAACAGTGACTGCCTTGGAGTCAGCAAAGGTACTTTTTGGGTTTTTTCCCTTTCACACTGTTTAATCTATACCTGAAAGCAGGCATCCCAGCATTTTTTGAAATCCCTAAATGGCCGTGCAATCTGGATAGAGGTATTACTCTTCCAGTGAATCCAATCATGGAAATATCCTCTCCCAACCTAAGTACGTTCTTCTACTGTGTCCTTTCTCTGTGAAACTCCTGACATCATGTTTGATACTATTTTATCCCTTGAGTAGTAGTTAGCTTCAAAAATGGCAGGAGACCCTCAGTATTGCCTTCGGCTCTCTCTATTTACAGGATCTGCACACAACATATGGTACATGGAGAAAGGAAGAGCTGTTAAAAGGATGAAAGCTGTTCCAGTTAATGTGGTTGTTAGGAGCTAGTGGAGTATCTCTCATTGATGTGAGCAAAATATTTTAGGATATTTGTACTTTATGGCACAAACTTTTTTTGAGAAGTTTTGTAAAAATAATTTTTTGGCAAAGTACCCTGTCCAGGAAATTGCTTCTGTCGTATCTCAGAGCACTAAAAATGTCAAATTTTCTGCAAAGATCTGCACAGTATTTCACTCCACTGCTGCTTCAAACCCAAACTGAATCTTATGTGCTTCTTCTCCTCCCTGTCCATAGCAGTTGGCCTAATGAAGGATACTGACCCTCTTTACATCATTTGCCTCATGTTTAGATATTCAGGCAGTAGCGGAGACTATCTTTTTCACCCAGGGCAGGCAATCTTGAAGTAGCCAAGTCTGAAATAATTACTGCTCTTTCCTCTTCCTTCCCCCACTAAATCTCTTCCTTCCCAGATTGCCCAGATTTGCTGGTGGAGCTGAGCTAAAATCAGAAGACAGAGTGCTGACAGGGGCTGTGCTATGCTGTGGAGGTCCATACCGCGTCAGCTATGGAAGGTCATGCATCTCTCCACTCAATAATAAATGCACAGCTTGGCTCTTCAGCCTAGCCCTCCTCCACTGAGCTCTTCACATACTTCTCTCACCCACTCACATGTATGCGTATAAACAAGCAAACAAATCATGCCACCTAAAAAAACTAATTGAACAATTCCTCTTAGAGCCTGGGAAGGAAAAGAATAAAGAAGGACACTGGTTGTTTCCATTTCTGAAATATTGAAGAGCTACTTAACTACTGTTGTGACAGAAAGATAGATAACTAGGTTGAATATACAGTAAGAAAAGAAGAGGGAAAGTGTGGAAGAGAGAGAGAGGAAGAAGCTTTGTCACATGGCTCTGTCAGCTTGATTAGTGGTTTTCTCCTGAATCCTCAATGGAGTGGCCTCCGTGGGTCAATCTCATTAAAGATAAAAACGGAAGAGCTGCAGGAGTCCACACTGAGCTTTACCTATAAAGTTTGACAACAAGGTTCTGCTCAAGCTTGGAGGAATAGCAAGGTCAGGAGGTGGCTAAGATGGAGGTGGCAGTGACAGCAGCACCACTGACCAAGCAACCTGTGGAAAACCTTTTGTTCAGCAGGGCACAAAACCCTCAGGTTTGTTCATAGTGACAAACCTGTGGCCAAGACACCACAAGTAGATGCTGAGCAGAAAATTCTCCAAATGCTCTGACTAACCCACAGGTGACATTTCCCTACAGGTCCTTGGAGACTTGCTTAAGTGCATCAAAGCTGATTTTAAGAAGTAAACCTGTCCCATAACTGGTAAGCAGGGGTTTAAGGCCAGCAGCCCTCATGGGATAGGGCATTGTGAGGCCTACCAAATTTTCTAAAGCAGGAATGACATCTAAATAGCATTCAAATGGTCAGGATCCCTAATGTCAGGGTACTTGATGCCAGGGAGAAGCTCCCTCTGGAGCTGCTGAGGGCAGCTGAATCTACCTCACATGTTTTCTGAAGAATATTTTCCATGCAGCGTATCAGGTGGCTATCAGGTATCTTAGGAAAGGGGTCACAAAGCCCATTAGGCTTGTTGTTGCTACACACAAGTGCACTGGGTATCTCACCGTAGACAGGGTCTTAGTGATGCTTTTCCACCTCAAGGGCAGAGTGAGATTGGGTCCTGCTTGTGAAACACTCTCTTATCCTCTAATGCAGCACAGCGTGCCAGTGCTATGATTGGCCTTACAGACGGGACTGTGGACACTTGGCATGTGTTCCAAGGGGCAAGAGGGGAAGAGGCACATGACGGTATGTGGTGTGTGTGGGAAGTTTGCAGTGCATCTGCTCCTGCTTTATCAATTTTGTGGATAGAAGGAGGCTGACATTAACACTCGCTTTATGGATTTTGCAAGGTCTGTGGTGATATGTGCTTCCTGCAATTTCTGTCTTGTTAGAAGCAGTTAGAAGTGGTCTAGTTTTGTTATGTGCTTGGCTTCAGGTATTTGTGTGGTAGTTGAAGGCTGCGTTGGCAGTGTCAGGAAACCACCACTTCAGAATTCCAATGAGATTGTAGCCTAACAAGGGCCAGAATACCACTGGGCATGGGGGTTTCCCGTGACCTTTTCCATGCTACTGACAATGCACTTGTGCTATCTACAGGTGTCATAGCCAGGGGTACCACAATTCCACCCTCATACCCTCTGAGAGCAGTTCTTCAAGCTCCAGGCTTTCATGCTCCTACAATGGGATATGGCATCTTGCCTCTTCTTTGCCTTCATCCTTCCACTTCAGTAGCCTGTGATCCCAGTTGGTCCTGGCTCAACAGTCTTTCTGTCGGGAGCTGTGTGGCCTTGTGTTGATACAGGTAACCAAACAGTGTTCTCAAAGCAAGGTATTATTAATCAGAGCAGTATCATAGACCATAAAAGGAAAACCTTTCTTTCAATCCCCTCTGGTAGTAGGACAGCTGCTTCTGCTTTTCCAGTCCCTCAGTGGATCTTTTTTTTTTGCGAGTTTGGGCTTGACATTTGTATTCCCTTTGCCGTGTCTCCAAAGAGGTGCTTTTAAAGCTATACTGATGCTTTGTCCCAAATTCTTAAGCAAAATCCACCTTATGACCTAAAAGTAGCATTTTTCCCAGGGATTATAGCAACTAAATGCCTGTTAGTGACCCTAGTTGTGTTTAGCCAAGAGTGCTTATTTAGAGCTAAGACAATACCTTTGAAGTTGGTTTACTGAGATGATTTTATTTTTTTTAAACTTTTTCCCTGTACGGTTTTTCTCTAAAGCCTGGTCTATGGAGGTAGTAAAAATCCTTGTAGCCCAACATGGCCCTGCAAAAATTTCCCCTTTATCTACACTGTAATATCACTGATCATCTCCAGGTCCTTCACTGCATTTTCATTTTAATATTTTTTTTCTGTTATGAGGTAATTTGGAGACTGGAAATCGGAGTGAGAATATGAAACTCACTTTTGCAGAGGTCCCCACAAAACTATCAGCTAACTACCCTGACTCAGAATCAGTGATGTGCAAGAGAAGTGCTCTGTGTTGCATCCTCTACTTCTTACTGTTACCATTGTGTAAAGAAGCTCAGAGGCAGACATTCATCTAATATTCCCATTAGAACAACCCTGCTAATACAAGTGATTTAAGCGTAGACTTTTGTTGTAGAAATAATAGCTTAAGTGGAGGTGGGAACCTCCTCTATACATCTTTCTTTTTTTTTCTTTTGAAATCTCAGGGCTTACAGCATATTATATGTCACAGGGAGTATCGGTGTAACTGCATATTGTAATTTGCTTGCAGCACTTATTACAGAACGTATCAATGAAGTGTTTGACGATAGCAATACAGAAATAATCTGCTTTTATGATCTGGCAGAGATTTTTTTTTATCAAGTAGTTTAAGTCTCTTACTATTTATTGGTGGTGTAATATCATAACAAGCACTGTGTAACTAATACTACATCCAAAGTGAAAACATTGCTTACAGCGTCTTCTCCCTTGTAAAACAGTCTTGCCAGAAAAGGCCTCTTTACCTGAGCACACAGTGTTTGCGTGATGAAGGACTTCCCTCTACATCCTCACATCTCTACAAGCATTTGTATAGTTGCGAGTGATGGAGCCTACAAATGAAAATGTCAGGCAGAAAGTGTCTATGCAGCTTTGAAAATAATGTAGATACCGTAGTTGAATCTGAGAGAGATAAGATTACACCGTGCATGTCTGTTTGTGTGCCTGTGTGTATGAAAGAAAGTGAGCGAGCGAGAGATTACATTGTGTTAGAGAAAGGAATTACAGTGTGTATTAGAGAGAGATAAAATTGTGTTTTCAGGGCCTCTCTGTTAGAAAGATTTCCTTGTGCAGGTGTGTGTAGCTGTCCTTACGCTAAAGAGAAGATTTGTTTGTGTGTTTAGAGGGTGAGATTACAATGTATATGCATTTCAGGGATGCAATGTGCTGTAGTATGTATGTATGTGTATATACGCATAATGAATGAGAGAGCCTACACTATAGGTTAAAGAGAAGAAGGTCATACTGTGTGTCTTTGAAGAAAGATAAAGTCACAGAATATGTCTATTTCACAAAAAGAAAATGTAGGTATAAAAATAACACAGAATATATGTTTATACGTATGCATGTGTCTGTCTGTGGTTTAGATAATTTTGTGAACCCTGTTTCAACTTTATTTACCAAACAAATCACTGTCAGTGTTTTAGAAACATTTTTTCAGAATTCTGGAATTTCCTGGAGCTTTTTATACTTTTTCACTCAAAGCACTTAGCCTTTTTTTAAATTGCTATTAAAATATTTGTTGAAGAGGCAAAACTATATCTAGGGAAATACGACTTATGAAATTTCCCCTGAAGAAAAGAGTCAATTGGAATAAGTGTTCATTTCATTGATGAGCAGCACTTGGGGCAAACAGAAAAATCAAAAATTATCAGAACTTGTATTTTGCCCAAAGCAAATTTTAATGACACTTGTTGGGTACTTGATAATATATTCATTCAAAACAGTAAGTTACCAAAAAAACCGCATCTTTCCCTCCAGGAAACATGAATATGTACTGGTGATTCAGAAGCTGGAAGTTGTGATATAACCATGCATTTTTAAAAAGAATGCATTATATCCTTTTTCATGAGTAATCTGTGAATCTAAACTGCCTGCTAAAAGCAGTCCTCCTTTATTCAGAAAGAAGTCGCCTGAATAGTGGTTTTATCTGTGTTGAGAGAAGATAACATTTTGGAATGCTAGAACAAAAGTATGACTGAGCCATATGATGGAGAATTAAGATGTTCCTTTTTATGTGCTGAAGAGAGAAGTAAGACTTCTACCGTCTTCTCCCTGACTCAGACCTCCCCTGCATTTTGACAGCAATACCTCTGCTTCCCTATGCCTTACCCATACTTAGCTTTCCGCACCAGGCACCCCCTCTCTTTACAGCTCTACTGGGATGAGATGATCCCTTCAGATGTGCCCACACTGCATTGTGCTTCCACGGCCAAGAACCAAGTCTGCAAGGAAGCGTGGCACCAGGACACACAAAGCAGAGGCCACTTTCCACGGCCTTCAGTTTAGTCACTCTAGGTATTGTTGCGTTACTCAGGAACAAAGCTGAACCAGATCGCCGACACCTGCTTAAAATGTTTTAATCTAATCTTGGCTTCATCATTTAGATGATTTAGGCAGTTTATGTTCCTGCGTTTTCATATTGCTGCGTACATGTGAGAGGTTGTCTCCTTGTCCTCTCCTGATTACAGTCCCTAAGGTGACTGGATACTCAAAATCACCTTGTGAAGAAAGCAGTGTGGTACTGGATGGTCAGGACTTGCTTCTGATAATTTGAACACAGCATCTGCATGTAGGTTGGTGTACTCCACAACTGTGATTCATATGCCTATCACTTCAATGTCATGGCAACCTTAGGAAAAGCTGTTGGACTTCCAGGACTCTCACCACACAGGTTTGGAGAAAAGCACTCCTCCTTTATGCCCGCTTCTAGCAAGTGAAAGAAAATCTGCCTCAAAGCAGGTAGAGACTTTTCAGTCTTTCAAAGGCATGTGCCCATGTGCAGGGAGAAGGTGGTGGGGGGCACAAAGAGATGTTTGGCCAGCACTGGTTCTTCTCTTCTACCTGGCATGAAGTCCAATCCTTACTGCTGGCAACCTTTTACTATCAACAGCCATAAATCATTATTTCTGTGGCTATTCATCCTGGATGAGCTTCTTTGATATTAATGTGGTTCCATCCCTCAGTGTCATTCTATTAAGGTCCTCATTGCGATTCAGCAATAGCTAACTCTGTCTATAAGTTTGCCTTTTTGACCTACAGCTACCTCCCCTCTTGCTGCAAGGTTGATGACAGGATTGAGGTGTGAAGAAGGGTGAGACTCTGTAAATACTGAAGAGAAGAAAGTGAAGACAGAGCTCTTTCATCTGTTTCATCACTAACACAAAAACCAAGCCATACTGCTATCCATGCAGGATAGCCATTAAACATCTGCGCCACATTGTACTATCATATGATTAAACCTTCCCTGCCTCCCACACTCAAGTAAGATGATATGCAGACATTCACTCAAACAGTTAATCTTCTCTATGCTCATTCCCCAAGATAGCTAGTGCATCTAATTCTGGACCACACTGGTTTCAGCACTTGTGGAATCTGTCTCTGCTGTGCATTGACAACACCTGTACAGCTTGTCTTGGTGGCCATGTCCCTCTGCACAGAAACACCCAACAAATTCTCCCCTTTGGACTTACTCATGCACTTTGGAGCAGGTGCATCTGCTGGTTCTCTTGTGTGCTCTTGTGTTTCTGTGCACTGCCAGGCTTGCCAACCCTCAGCACTGTCTTGTCATTCTCCTTATATTTGCTATTTTTCTGCAAAGACACAGCTCCTGGAGTCAGGTGTTTGCATGAAAATGCTGGCTGTCATTTAAAAGGGGATGCAAATCCGTAGCTTTTCTGGTTGTGGAGAAAGCTTGTAAATGTAGCACAATAATGGTGAAACAGTTGAAACAAACAAACAAAAAAAACCCGAAATAAAATGAAAGGACAAACTTTTTTTTTTTTTTTAATAGTTTTTATTGTTTAATTGCTTGATTTCTAAGTTAACTTAATGATTTTTGTGAGGTGCACAAATCAAGTTTTTGACTATCTAGCATGGATTTAGATATACCTTTGTATATACATGTCTTCTTAGCTGCATATATAAAAATATACATGCATTTGGGTGTAGATGTGCATGTGTACACCCACACCTGCCAACTGCACATATCCCCTTCTCACAGAAACCTTCCATCTCACTCTGCCTTTCTTCCACATGTTTCCCTTTTGGCAACTTCTATCCACCATCTTTCTCTGAGTTATGGAACCTCCACTGTTGCTTGTACCAAGTAACCCCTCCCCCCCTCCCTCCCTCCCTCCCTCCCTCCCTCCCTCCCTCCCTCCCTCCCTCCCCTCCTTCACTCCAGGAAAGCTCTTTCTGATTCTCTTTTCACTGATGTCTGGCATTCATACCTCTGTAGATAGAGAATGGCAGGAAGACAGTGACGTGAGCAGACAGAATAACCGGGGAATAAAAAGGAGTTGGTTGAGAATCTGTAATTAGAAGCCCAATTTCCATTTCCTTCTCAGGCACTTTTAAAATCCCTTTCAGGGGTTTCTTTACTGTCTCAAAATTGAATGTCATTGAGATTTTTTTCTTCTTTTTTTTTTTGCATCCTCTTGTTTCCTTGGCAACAAGTTGGTGATGCAGGAGCTAGAAATGTGCTGTGTCTCCGTGGAGATGTTGGCGTGGGTGTGCCATGGTGACATCTACGATGGACGCACAGCTCTACCAATCCTACCCCTCCCCTTGCAATAAACACAACAGGCCCAACCTCAGAGGTGACGCTTTTATTTTTAGCTTCATAGGTGTTAATCTCCTCTCTTTTCATTGCATATACAGCATGACGATGGGTCGTAAGATCCAGATGCCTCATTAGTTGCATCAGCAAAAATTGACTGACTTGAGGAGGGCTTTTAGGGCCAAATCTTCAGGTCTGTATTCAGGAACTTCTTAACTTAGAAGAAAGTACACACCTATCTTGGAATGGCACTTGTTGCAATTACTTAAGTCTTTCTCCTTCTCTTAGAGAAGAAAGAGTTACCAGTCATTAATAAATAGGACTGTGAATCAGAGCTCCTATGTTTAATTTTATTCTAAATGAAGTTGTACTTCAAGGGCTGCTCATTTGGAATGCAAAAAAGGCTGCTGTCGCTCTTGGCCTGGGGCAGGGGAGATTAAATTTTATTGAGATGTTTAGCTGGCAACTTGCTTGCATACTCCCATAAGACAAAACTGTTTCCTCCAAAGAGTCTGTTGCTCAGATTACTTATCCCTTGCTTGGGTCTGCCCAACAGCATGCAGGTATCCTATAGAATTATTAATAAAGCAATAATAGTATGTAAGTTTGGAAGACATCTGAGATTAACTGCCCCCAAACGACTCAGTATAATGCTCTCTCCCTCTTGTCCAGCGTGCTCAATATCTTTACAATATATGGTTTTATTTTGCACACAGCCTGTTCAATTTTCTTATTCTGTATTTTGCATTCATCAATATTCTGGCTGAAAGCCAAAACCTAAACTCTCACATAGTTCTTGATACGTGCAATAACAAAGTAAGGGCTATCCACAGTCTCCTCAAATATCCAGAGGTTCTACTGCTTTTTTTGTTTTCTAGGGGGCTTTATGACATCACACAGAAACTGTGATGTCAACAAGGAACCCTCTGGGTAGGCTTTTGAGAAGTTGCTAAGGATCGTCTTGCTGCCAAATAACTGTAACTTCATCCCAATGGGATTTGCGATAGGGCTCATCCATGCAGCAATAAAGCCAAGTATCAAATTCTTCTTGCCAGAAAGACCAATTAAAGGATTAAATTGAAAAGCTGAAACCCATAACATCCATGGTGACAGGGTTTTCTTTTCTTTTTTAGACTGTAATCATCTTTGCAGTGTATTGTTCTGGGATCGGCACCCTTGGGGATACATTAGTACGGCGATTGACAGAAAGAAGCTGGAGAGGGAAACCAAAGTGAATCCAGCCAAGGCAAGATAAGCTTCTCTTCCAGCCATGCTGGCAGGTTTCTTTTGCCTTCTTTCCTATGCTTCTTCAGGCACAGACTGAGTTTATTCAGCTTCTAAAATGGCAAGGTGCTTGTTCAAAAGTTGTTTTATTGTGTGAAGCTGGGGAAACATAAGGGACAATCAGACACCAGAGACACATTACAAAGATGTGTCATTGACACATTATGTCAATGAGAAGGAGTCAATCTAGGTTCTGTTTTTAGGGACATTATGTTTTGAGGCAGGCATATAAATCTGACTCAAATGCCTTGCTTGTTGGATCTGAATCCAGAGTTTATTCCTGACTGCCACTGAAATCCAGGTCAGATTTTTCATTTTATTTGCACTTGTATTAACAGATGAAAGGAGCTGACACATCTGTCTAGCTCTAGCAGTATGCTCAGCACTATATCTAATGTTGTCTAAAGGAGGTCTCCTGCCTCAAGAACTAGCAGCCCATAGGTGTGATTTGATATGATGCAGAACACCATACAAGAAACACTTCTACTAGCTTCCATGGGGAAAAAGGCTGCATGTTTTCTGGGAATGGAAGTGACACAGCAGTGCCCGCAGCTTAGAAGCTATTATGTGATGAATTACCTGGAATCACCAGTAAAGGCAGGGGAAGCTGTTGTTGGAAGATTCAGTAGAGGGACTATGTCTAAAATCACGTGAATAAAACTAAATCGAGAAAGATGATCTCAAAACTTAGGCAAAACTAAACTATTTTTTTCTTTTTTTTTTTACTTTATAGATGTACTAGCAGAAAGTACCTACTGTCTGCAGAAAAAAATTAATTAAAACATTACATTGTTTATGTTTCCAGACCAAGAATTGTTACTGATTTTGCAGGAAGAGTGAAAATTTTCCCTGAAGAAAACCCCCTATTCTTCTGCCTCCTTTTCCCATCTTCCATCTCTGCAGCTGTGGGAATGAACCCTACACTCAGTAGGAACACTGCAAGGAAGATCTGGCCAGCTCAGATTCTTCTCCATTTTGAGTAGTCACAGGGAAACCCCAGAGCAGCAGAGCAGCTTTCCTTATACCCACAGCAACAGATTTCCCCATGTCATTTGAAAAGCAGGTACAACATCAAACAAAGTTCAGTCCAGGCACCTTCTTCTGCTGTCTAGTTCTTGTGTTTGTTAGCAGCCCTTTGTGCTGGGTGCTGTATGCACAGAATACAGGAGAGACCTTACCCTATCTCTTGCCTCCAGGAGATTAGACAAGCATGCACTGAGTATGTGATTGCTTTTGATTTCGCTTCCCTTCCCTTTTTCCTTCTTCCCCTGACTAAGATTCAGCAGCTTCTGCAATATGACAAGTTCCTGTCAGCTGTCAGGGCACTAAAATAAACCTTTATCTTGTCTCCACAGCCCTGAGTGACGGGGCTGGCAATAGGTGCACTGCAGCCAGACAGACATTTCTGCCATATGCTCTTTCACCCTCACTGCGCTCTAATGCACCAAACTGTAGCCAGGCAGATTTGCTGGTTTTCCTTGCAAGACTCACAAAAGGAGGCAATCCTGCTTCCTACCTCTTCCTATTGCAGTATCGTATTATGCTGGGTTATAACATCATTTCCTCTGCCTTCTTCCTCCAACGTTGGGTGAGAGTCAGAGCCACAACACCAGACCTATGCTAGAGAATCAAAATCTGCTAATTTTCTTAAATTAGAATTGTCTCCAAAAATGGCCTTGGGGCACACATCATAAATTGAGTTGAAACCATGCACCATGCAGCTGGAGTGGGAAAAAAGTCAACTATTTTCCTTTAGGAAGAGAAGATGCTACATATTCACACTTCAAGCATGCACACTGTTGCCAACTAATTCTTCTTATGCCACAAGGCTAATTTCAAAATAGCATTTATATGGCATGGTTTGCTGGGGAGGGCACTGATGACTCAGCTGCCCTTTATAATAAACTTTGCACAACTGCTTCCTAGGCTGCTCTTTTCTACTGCCTTGTCTTCCAGTCATCTCTGTGCCACATGCTCCTTATTCAAAGGGCACCTGTTGAATAACCATGCACCAAAGTTACTAAGCAGGGGCAATAAATAAGGTGGAGCAGAAATACACAGTACAGTTCAAGCCACCAGTTTTCTGTGGTCTTGCAGTAGGGACATGGGGATTCTGCTGAATGGCTGTGCTGATGCTTGAATGAGGAATGGTAAGCCTGTAATTTACTTGCATGGCTGTGCAACTGCTTCCTGCTGAGTAGGAAAGCCTAGAAGAGTGTTGTTAGCCCTAACACTGCTGCAGCTCAAAGCAGTTCTTTGGCACCGCAGGCATCACACATGTCATTGGCTAAATGAGCCCTACACCACAGCATTTGATTAAATATTGCTGCCCAACAACAGCTGGGAAGTCCAGAAATTGCAGAAGACATAAGTTTGCAGCCAGCTGCTGTAGGAGTAGCTTCAGATGGTTCTGAAATGCTTTATTCATTGATTTGGAAACCTACCTGTGGAGCAAGTTATATTAAAAGTGCCCTACATCAACAAAGAAACCTACCCAATAAGCTGGTGGTTCTGCTGGCTCAGAGTGTTGGTCTGTCCCTGTCATGAGGAAACTTAAACTCACTACCTTATCCCACCCATCTTTGACAAAGAGACAGTAGCCACAGAGATAGTTCAGTCTCTAGCAGTTTCATGAATATCGTCTCTGCATAAAAGACAGTGAAAGATTCAAATGAGCGAAGGAGAGGCAGGGAAACTCAGGCATTACTCAGTCTGTTTGGCAGATTGAGAATGGCCACCCTTGGGCAGACCAAAGGTTCATCTAGTCCATTCCTTTCAGTCATGAGGCAAAACCAGGGATGGAGAGCAGCAATGAAACAAATAGCAAAGATGATTCCCCCAGACAGTCTTCCAGCCTCTAATGGTTTGCAGCTTTCATACTTTCTGAGGTAGAGAGTATCTAAATAATCAGTAGACAGTTCTGAAAGAGCCATGGCAAGTTCCGTTTCTTCCCTTATGGCTAGGCCAGAAAAAGTTATTAGGGGCTGCAGGAGTCAAATGAGGGGACCATATGGGTTCAAGGACATGGCTGTGTCAGGGAGAGTTTACAGAAAGTATAGTAGAGAGGAAATTTTAATAACATGTGGTATATTTGGGCCTACTGGGTGCCACAGTGTCATGGAATAAGAATATGTTTTGCCTCTTGTGACTTCAAAAGGATCAAATTTGAGACATTTCAAAAAATGTCTTGATCACATACAGTAATGTTAATTACCTTAACTATAGATATGTTCAGCAGCGACTAATATCAAAGATAAACTGTGATGTATTTCAAAGGGACTTAAAGAAACATAGGTGAGGATTTTTTTTTTTTCCTCCTTTAGGAATGTGGTAATTGAGTAGTAGAAGCAAATTTATCAAGGTTCCAAAGCATGTTAGAAGAAGTAAATATCTCACTGCAGTGAAAACCAGACATGAATTTATTTGAATTTATAAAAGAAAGGAGTAAGTGCTTTCTCATCACTGCAGCAAGTTTATATAGCTTTTAAATAATATGAACTCTAGACTGAGCCTTAGAAAAACAGATAATACTGTTGCCAGGTCATAAGTGTATATGTTTGATGCTCAGCTTTGTACATCTCCCTATTGAAGAATTGTTTCCTAAAGTCCATGAAAGTGTCCACTTTTTTTCAAGAGGTGGTGTTTCTTTACTTCAGACTTTACTTAAAAGCAGTTGAACATTGAGACCAAAAGGAAGCAACACAGCCTATTAGGTCTCTGACTGGATGATGGAGGAGAGAAAGAAACATGTTCGAAGTTAAGTATAAGTAGATTGTGTTCAATAGGATGTTTCAAAGAATTCTGAAAAACTGAAAGGAAGTAATTCTGCATCCAAATTTGAAAAAGACTTGTAAACTGATGTTTATTGAGGCATCTTTTTGGCCATCTGAGGTATCCTAGCTTTGATCCTTCTATAGATTTGACCCCTGGGAAGAACGAATAAGGATCCCAGAAAGACAGAATTCACATCAGAGCAAATAATTAACCAGAGAATAATAATAAAAAAAAGATTATCATGAATAGAATATTTGGATGGATTTTTACAAAAACACAAGATTGCATTGGATATACTGAAAGAATTTCAAATCTTCAGTAAAGTTATTAAGCTAGAGCAGTTTTGCATCTGTGGTTCAAAAAGCAGAGAGTGACTACAGAGCAGAATTTCTGTTCCACTTATTAACATTGCAGGAGAGGGAATAAAGATTTGCCATCTCTTACACCTCTTAATAATGTCTTTGTATAAACTGTTGTGAAATTCTCAGGATTAGGTGAAATGACATGTCCAGCACAAACAACTTTGATACGTAGGTGACCTCACTGCTACAAGACAGACAGAAAATTTTGTACAATAGAAAGTTGGAGGAAGTGACAGTAAGACAGGATTTAAGATCACTTTTAAGCTCAATGAAGGTAAAACAAATGCTTCATAATTTATTTTTGTGTGTGTGTGCAAAGAAATAGAGCTGTACTTTAATGCTGACTGATGACTTACTTTTTCAAAGTACAAAACCATCCTCTAATTTTCCTGGGATATGACACCAGTGTACTTGCACAGAAAGGACCCACAGATGTCCTGGGAAATAACGAGACAGATCTGGGGCCAGTGAGGTTGGACTGTGTGTGAAGAAGATCTAATAAGAGCCTGCAGGAATTTGACGAGACGGTAAAAAGGCAGATGCAGCAAAGTCCCATTTTCAGTGGGCACAGTATGATCAAAATTAAGTCAGACACAGTAGCTCAACATCCCTTGGGAGACCATTTTGACTTCTTGGATGACTAAACATACAAAAGAGGCAGTATTCACCAAAGATCTAAGAATTAATAACGTTCACTCGCTTCCAAGCAACAATACTAAATGAGTGCTGTGTTTCAGCAACTTTCCTCTCCCTGTTGGGCTCAGCTTTAGCCTATTAATTCCCAGGGGTTGCAGGAAATGCTGGAAGAACTTGAGGGCATCACAGTGCCTCAAGTCTTGGCTTGGTAACTGTTGAGCTTAATGCAAGAACGAAAATGACTGGGTGGCTCTATATTCAACATTAGTGGCTAACAGCTAAGCAGAGGGGGGTTGACATCTATCATGTGTAATATGGAGATTACCTGACACTGTTGGGTTTTCACCTTTTTGTGTTGGTATTGCCTGAGGACTCAGTGTTTTGTTTGAATTTTTTTATTTTTTTTTTTAGGCTTTTGTCCCTGAAAAGCTAATTAATGACATTTAAAGTTTTAGGCAGAACTCAGAACTGTTCTTGAATAGAAGAGCCATGCCAATCTTATCTTTGTACTGTGACTAACTGAGAAAGCTGGACATATATAGTTTTCTTTTCTAACATAACAAAGACTTATTTCCATTTTTGAAAGCACCCAGGGAAATAGCATGCAAAAAGATATGCTGAGAAAACACAGATCCCTGATTTGAAAAAAAACTCTAAAATGAGGAAGCTTGGAATTAGAGTTCCTGAAGCAGCTGAAATTGTGTTCTCTTGTATCTATTCTTAACAATAGAACCTTTCAATATATGATCATATGATACAGATAAGATTGTCAAACTCTTCATCATTTACTATTGAACATTGTTCATACTTGAGCTTAGCTTTCATAACAAACAGAGAATGATCTTTTTCCTCCTCTCTGGCTGAATAAATTAGAGTAACAAGGAGGAATTACCCCTCACATTTTATAGTATACAGTATTTAAATAAAATTTAATTTGACCCCACTGAGATGAATGCACATGAGAATACCAACATACTTGTCTTCTCTGATGTGGTCAGTAAACAAATAGCTTTTTCCTTTCTCCCTTGAGCTGAAGGAGACCTTTCCACCTCCACTGAGCACTGCATCTCCTCTCCCATTACCTGAGTAGACATAAAGCTCCCAGTGCACTTGGCTGTGGGTCCATGTCACCTCCCTTACTGCTTTCCACTGCTGCCTTCTGGCCTCTGCTTGTGTCAGATTGTGCCTCACCTACTGGATAGAGGGGACTGGCAGCTGTGCATGGCAACTACAGCAGGAGGATGGAACAAGCTGGATGAATTGTGCATGCAGGTTGTAGGGCAAAGAAAGGGGTGCAGCAGGTGTGAAACAGGACTGGCTTCTCCAGCGTATCGCAGTTTCAGGCACGCATGGTATAAGCCACTTGTAGTTGTGTAATACAGTTGTGTCATGTAGCAACAGGGGGTGTATGCCTGGAGAGAATAGGCTGCCCCTCTCCAGAAAGCTTCTCTTTTTCTCCTTGCCACCAGAATCACTTGGGGAAAGAGCTAATCCCCCAGATTTATACAGTAAGAAAATTCACTGTTATGCTTGGAGCAGCTTCTGAACCTCCAGAAAAAAACACTCCAGAAACACAGCTCTGTATCCTGTGGAGTTGAGCTAAAACATGGCCTTTTGCTGCAGTGCTATTTCCAGGGATGGGGCAGCAGGTTTGGATTCCTGCCTGCACAGTCCTGGACTCTTAATAGAATTCCATCTGTGTTTCCTGCACTCCGGGGTGAATTCCTCTGGCTAACAGTGGGGTCTTGGAAAAGAAATAATAGTTGCTGTACTCAGGCATTATTATGAAGGCTGGGCATGGCGTGGCTCTGGCAATGTAGAAGACCCTTTTATTTTAATGCACACACCCAGCAAAGCACAGCTCTGATGCTGCTGGAGTGAGGTGATGATAGTCAGAGCTATGGGAATCTTAACTATGAATTTCCATTCTCCAGTTTTGATGATCTTATGGACCAAATAGAGCACTTCTTAGCTTGTAAGAGTGTTTCAGTCCCTACCTGCAATTCATAGTAGATTTGATACTGAATCACATCAAAATCACTATGGGTCCATCTCCCACTTCTGTCAGGATTCTACTTAAAGAGCACTGTAACAAGATTTTGGACATGGTGAGACTGAACTACTGACCAATTGTCTGCTCAAGCCCTGTGCTCTGTGTTTTGGACTGGGGAGCTCTTCCACTTTAATTGGAGGCAGTGAATTTTGTCTTCAGCATCCCGGTCCAAGGGAACAACTCTGTGCATATGCCATTTCTGCCTGACAGTCTGAGGGATATGGTATTTTCTCTTTCCTCTCAGTGTCTATCTTGTGGCTAATATAAATGAAGCTAAGGCAAGGAGAGATGCTTTTTGGAGCTTTAAGGCAGGTGGATGTTTACAGTTTTCCTGACTATTTAATTCCTGGTAGATCTTTGCTGTTAAAACTTCTATGTACAGTTCTGCATAAGTGAAAGTGTCCTGTCAGCTCACTCCACCACCTCACTCTTCTCCACCAGAAATACTCCTCCTACATCCTTTAACCATCTCGGTGGTTTGTGGAGTCTGCTGCTGTGATCCTGATCAATAACCTAGTCACCATTTGCCTGTGAGCAAAGCATGGCCACAATTAGAAATTCTTAATGCCTTTCCCTGAAAGTCTGAAGGCTAGGCCATATCTGATCTGTTGGAGGGGCTTCATCCCTGGAAACTTCACCCCATAGCTGACATTGCAGTGCCAAGTAAGGGCATAGGAAGGCTTTCTTCAGCTTTTTTTCCCTCTTGTCCATTTCATGTCAGGGTCTGGGATACTCCATGTACTTTCACACATGCAGACAGATTCAACTCAACTCAGCCATTGTGCCATAGAGAAAAAAAAGTCCAGTCAGCTGAGGGGACAGGAAAGAAGGAGGATGAACTTATGCCTGCCTACCCACCTTCCCAGTTCTGGAGCCGCCAGGCCATCATCTTCACTGTGTCTTGAATAAGGGGAATTGTAGGCAGGCACAGAGCAGGCCCAGAAGTCCCAGAGAAGGCTTAGGAAATTGTGACTCACACCATAATGCTGTCATGCCATCATACTGGTATCACTGGACAGCCCTCAAATTCAGCACCGCAGTGTTAGAGGAATGGTAGTATATCACTGAAGAAGCCAGGAGGTGAATGAAACAGCACTGAGATAGACTCTTCTTCTCCAGTCATACCCTGAAGTTAATGTTTGTCTCAGTCTGAATATCGTCACACCCTGCAGCATGGACCAGCACAGACATCCCCTACATGGCACTGTAAGGTTGCGAGCCTGGATGCTTAATGCAACTTGTCACGGCACTGCAGTACTTGGAGTAAATGATGGAACCCCCTCTGAGAAGCAGGGTAGATTGGTCCATACTGAGCTCCTGGTTGCCAGTGATTCTTGTTCAAAGCTTGCTTGCTGAGCCTATGCTCCAGCAGAAGGGACTGCTGTCTATACCCAACAGCATATATTGAAGGGTCCCTGGAGAAGAAGGAAGGGGCTTCCTGGGTCATCCCATCTCATATTTGCTTTGGCTTCTAAAGTATCACGTTCCCCCATGGCAGACTATAACTACACTGAGAATAATAGCTGATAGGTTGACTGCTTTCTGTGATGACATTTTTCTTTTTGACAGACAAGCAGATGAGATTTCATTTTATTGAAGAGTTACGGTCTTCAGCACTAAGCTGTGCTGGGATTTAACTGTTGTGTTTGCATTTTTGATGATTCTGAAGCTCAGTAATAATTAACACTGACTTAGGGGCTGTACAGACCATTCTTTATGCATGTTTAATATCTTCCCAGCCATGCTCCCACCCAGATATTCTAGTTTGTATATGCCACACAATTTACAGAAAGCACATTTTTTCTAAGAAGGATAAAACCAGGAAAATTATTGATGCCATTTCTTATTATGTTCCCTGTTGTAAAGTCAAGTGTCTTCAGTGCTGCGAGTCCAGCTGTGCAGGCATGGGAGGCAAAACAGAAACCAGAGGGAATAAATGCAGAGTACCTGGGTAGATGTCTTTGACTAGCAGGACGGAAACAGGTGCTGAAGTCATGTGTGTTCAGTGTCATTACAAGCACTGAAGGAATTAGAGGATTCCTGGACTGGCATATTCTGAAGCCTCTGCAAGAGTTAAGTGGCAACTGTGGCTTTTGAAAATCGTAGGTTTAAAGCCACTTATTTCAACCTGTGGCATATGGGCAGTCTTAGGTCAAAATAAGTTAGGATCTCCTTTTCTATTATTGATAATTCTGGATTAACTGAAATCCAAGGTAAATTGACATAAGTAATCTTTGTACTTAAAAATGGGTACTCCCCCAAGGAGATTCATGACTATGTCTAAATCGTTTAGAAAAGGAGTTTGATCATAGTGTTGCACTGCACTATTTTGTGTCATTAAGTCACAGATGACTGAAAGTGAGGACAAATGAGACCAGAGCTTGAAAGCCACCAAGGAGACTAAAAATGCAAGTGGGCCAAGAGTGGAATTTTCAGGAATGCCTATTCAAATGAGGAACCTAAAAAATCTTTGCAAAATTGGCTTTTTTCCCTTCAGCATGAAAGTTGGCTAACAAAAGGCGAGGCTACCACTATATGTGGAACATATGAATAGAGAGAAAACCCAGTCTATCTCCCAGTGAAAGCAAGTCACTCACTTCAGTGCTGTTTATACTGAAGCTTTAAATATCCCTAGTTACAGGACTTTCACAGTACTTCTTTCAGAGACGCCTCTTCAGTTTAGAATGCTTACCACTGGGACAGCTCTTACAGGCAAACTATCTTCCTTCTTCTTGGTTTTATTTAACTTCTTCTGACCAGGGAATCAACCTGATTACAGTCCCAGAAGCAGGCTTAAACTAGGTGGTTCTTCAAACAAAACCCGAATCTAAGTTGTTGCTATTGAACTTAAATTCACTGCTGGATTGAAGACGCTTTTTCCTTGAACCAGTATGGACCTCAAGCTGCTGGGGTAACTTCAGGCACTGATAAACCTTGCAGCAGAACTGAACAGGAAAGAAGCTCTCATTTGTGCCTCTCAGTCCATACACTCTATGCTGTAAGAACTACCAATATGTCTCATTAGTTTGAAATGATCAGGACACTTTTAAATCAAAGATGTGTCTTTGAATTAAAAGAGACATCTTAATAATTACTTTATACGAACCATGACCTCCTTCACAGTGAAGGAACATGTAGCATACACCAAACACTGGGTATCTATCACTCCAAGTGATTTTTTTTATCCCTTCTTGAGGCTTTTGACTTTTGATAATACCACACTTCTCCACCTCCTTAGCTGTCATCTAGTCAAGTCTCACAGATGAAGCTTTTAAAATCTATGGACATTTGTCCACACTCTCCTTCAAGCCCTCTTCCCTAGCCCCATTCATGTTAGTCTTTGGAATGGATCTTTTTTTTAATTGTGTAGATTCAAAAGCCAAGGTCAAAGTGGCCTTTGAGGGCGTATCTACACTGTGCGATGCAGTGTTCTCCAGAAACTCTGAAGAAGTTCTGGATGAGCCAGTGCTGGCAGTGCAGTGGAGAGACAAAAGTTTCATTTGGATGGAAGCATTCTATCTTGACTTGGTGACTTCAAGAAATGGAGATTCACTTCCTCTTCTTCCCTTGAGTTTTGCCTCTAATGTTCATTAATTCCCTGGCTGAAGTTTGTACCTTTAATTCCCTCTCATTCCCTTCAGTTTTTTTAGTTGCTGTGTAATTGTCCTTTTTTCCTTCTGTATTAGCAGATAATTTACCTTACAGGCTGAAGTGATAACATAGCCAAAATGGCAGGGCAAGGGGTGCTGGGATATGATTTTTGGGACCATGTAATTTGCCAAAGAATTTAAAATCCAACTTTTAAATACACTTAAAGAGTCCTGATTTGAAAGAAAGGGGTGTTAGGAAGTGACGTGCCCTGAAAATTTGTGTTTCAGGTTATGGCTTTTCTGTGTAAGAAGATTAATTCAGAGAAAACTCCTATGTGACTCTTCAGTGGACTTGCCACTCACCTCTAACTCTACATGCATGGGGAACCTATTAAGGTTTTTTTGTCTATGTGGCAAAAGCGGTTTGCAGTAAGCTAGAGTGTAGAGTGACCATGAAGCTGGACATCAAGAGAGGTGACTCTGCCTTTGTCTCTGACTTAAGGTGGTGAGCACTGCCCTGGGTGTGCACAGAAAGGTGGCTTGACCCCAGCTGGCTGCACAAATGCAGCCCTGCTGCTGCCAGTCTGCTCCCTCTCTGAGTGGGTGTCTGGGAAAAATGGGGGCTGGGAAGGCTTTCCTTGGCAGGGCTCCCTACAGTAAGGAGGTTCCCTAAAAGGTCTCATCAGTGAGAATAAAACAAGCTTCTAAAAACCTTCTGAAGTGTCACTTGTCTGACCTAGTTTAGGCTTTAGGATGATCTGAATCACACCCTTCAAGTTCCCATTTCTTTTTGTTGTCACGAAAGGGAGTCCAGGGTGATGTTCTCAGATGGGGACATGTGTGCATGACCGGAGGAGTCCCATCTCCTAAGGGCATAAGGAGCAGCCGTGTGGGTCAGCAAGTGCTCATGACACACCAACTTCATCATGAAGAGAAACCCCCCACAAACTCCTGGGACTGGGGCAGAGGCTCCTAAGTCCCAAAGTCGTATTCCAAAATGCCATTGCACTGTTCCTCAGTGCCCTGGTGTGGTGTTGCCAGCAACGGTTTATGTCACAGACACTCCTTCCCAGAATTTGATGCCTATTGCTTCTGCTGTTCCACTTCTTAGCTGTCGTCTTTTATGACCGAATAGTTTGCCTTCTTTTTCTCTGTGAATGCATATTCTGAAGCTGAATATGATTTTTCTTATTTAATCTTTTGCTCTACTTCTGCATCAGCTGGTGTTTGCAACTCTTCCCAGTTTAGCATCTCCTCTGAATGTCATTATCATATCATTATTTCCCTTTTTTAGACTGTAAAGTCAGGACTAACACTGATACCTGCTTGACACTAAAAGGCACTTCCCTTAGATTACATACAGATGTAGATAGCTAGCTAGATTCCCTTTGAAATGCTGTTTACTGTCCTTAAAAAAATATGGGGTACTGGGAACTGCAATGATGTCATAGCAACTGAATATGATTATGTAGGAGTCTGCGCTGAGGGGTATTCCAGAAACTGTATCTATATTTGTATGCATTTATTTGTATGAGCGTGCACATGTGTGTGAATGTTTGTGGTAATAAGGCATTTATTTATATTTAAAGAGCAAAGGCCTTAATAATAGCCTAGAACAATGTGGTTTTTTTCTCTTTTGCAAGCAGTTTTACATTAAAAATAAATCAGAAATAACTCCACGGTGAGGCAGAGAAGTTGATGTAGTGACATTAGAGCTAAAAAAGAGAAGAGCATCTGACTGAGCCTCCCTGACACAGTAAATACAATAAGCTAAATTTGAATTTTGGTAGATGAAATCCTAAAAAATCCAGCAGTCTTTTTATAATTTTAACATGCTCAACGTTGTCATACTTTGCTTTAGCTGTTGTCTGGAATATGTTTGACAATGCATACATTTGACAATACAGCTATCCTGCCTGCTCACATATATTCCGAGAAAACATGGTGTTACAACTTTCAAGACGTGTGCTCGGGGATGTGTGCGCGCATTAATGTTTGCTCTGGCTCACGCATTGCCATGATCTCCTAAGCATGCGGACCCATACATTCTTGTTCCCCATGCGTACACGGGAGGGGGGTGGCTGTGTGTGAACACACATGTCTTCCTCACAATAGTTTGCAGCAATTATCGGGCAGGGATCAATAGCCGTAGAAATTACTTTAGGTACTGAAATAAATCGAGATCTGTGCAGAAGGGAAAGGGATGATTTCCGTAGGTTTCGAAGCTATTCTGAAAAGAAACAGTCTGTTGCAGTGGTATCATCTTCTGTGCCTGTGGAAGGATAGACTCAGGGGACAAGGGAGAAAGTTGTCCCGGTCGGTGCTGCAGGACGTCACCACGCAGGGTTTATGCCTGCACTTACGAAGAAGGCAGCATGTACATGTATGTTTGCAAGTGTGCTGGTGAGGGGAAGGGGGGGGGGGGTGTTTAACAGCCATTGTAGCATATTTTCTGCTTCCCATTTAGCTCGCAGCTCCCACCTATGGTACGTCACCTGTGCATGGCATGTACCGCCTGCAATGGCAATACCCCTGCTCCCTCTTCTCCCCTCTGCGCTCACCCCACCCCATGCTTTCAGCACGTATAAATCCCTCTCCTGGGTGCTGGGGGCTTCAGCTGTTCTGGGGGGGAGTGGGGCTGGAGGCTCCCCACCCGCCCGGGCCCCCTCCTCACCCGGAGCCTCCCAGACACACCCTACCCCTCCCACCCCCTCCGCAGTCTGCAGTGTCCCCTCTCCCCTGTCGCCTCTGTACAGTGGGAAAGTCGTTGGGTAATTGGGTCCAGATTGAAGATTTTAATTATTCATGAGGCTGGCAAGGGACTTGGGGGGGGGGGGGGGGGGGGGGGGGGGGGGGTGGCTGCTGGGGTGGGGGTGGGGTGGGGAGGTGACGAGTCAGGGAGAGCTGGTGAACAATTCTGGGAAGGGTAGGGAGGGAGGCAGGGAGAGGCAGCGTGTGCATGTGTGATGAGCAATAGCTGTGGACCTTCCAGTTGCTGCTAACTGCCCTGGTGTGCGTGTGTGTGCGTGTGTGTGTGTGCGTGCGTGTGTATGTGTGTGTGAGAGCGAGAGAGAGGGAGGGAGGGAGGGAGTGGAGAGGGTGGGGGGGAGAGATAAGAGAGAGAAGAGGAAAAGGAGAGAGGAGAAGGAAGGAAGAAGAAGGAAGGAAGGGGACAATACGATCATGCTGTGCTGTATGAGAAGAACAAAACAGGTAGAGCTGAAGATTTTTTGTATTTCTTCCCGTTCAGAAATCTCCCAGGCTGCTGGGTGCCCGTGGGGTGCGTGTCTGCCTGAGTGTATGCGGGGCTGGGGCAGGGGATGGGGTGGGGGGGGAAGGAAATTTCAGCTGCTTTCGGCAGACGTCCCTTTTGCAATTCTTTAGCATCTTGCGACTGAAGGCTCTTTTCACACCCTGCAACATGACTGTTTTGCCTTTCCGGGGCTGGTGATGTGGGGAAGGGGGGTGGCTTCTGTTCACATTTGGGGAGCTACTAGAATCTCCCCTCTATTCTTATTTTTTAATAGTGAGCAGATGTATTGCCTAGGATTTTCGGTCTGGGGTTCTGAGGGTGTGGATAGGAGGGTGTGTGGGGGGGGGGGGGGGGTAGTGCGGCTGGCAGAAAACGTGATGAGATCTGGCTCTACCTTGGAGATAAAGGAAGCAGTTCTTCATCTTATGCCAAAAAAAGAAAGGATGCCCAGTAAGCCTTGATCCCTGGTCAGAACTCTCTCTCTTCCTTCTGGCTCTGATGAATGGGCGATGCTTTATGTGCATGTGCTGTGAGGTGGCTCAGAAGACAGGTGGATTCTTTTTTTTTTGTGTTACAACAATCTGAGCAAGATTTAACGTCAAGCTTTTTTTTTTTTTTTTTTCTTTTTCTTTTTAACCATGCTATAGTGAAAAATGCAATTAATTAATAACAAAAGCATTAGCCAGAGGAGGGGGAGAGTCACCCTGTTTGCAATACCCTTCATAGTACAACCAGTTAGACAACTGTGCACCAGCTGGTAAAGAGACAGAGGACCACGCCTCTGTCAGCTCCGAACTCGGGTGGGATAAGAGAAGCTCACAGTGTGAACCTGTTGGAAACCAGTTCATTCCCTTTACTGGTACCACCTGGCTTTTCCTGTAAGGGAACTGGGATGATGAGAAGGTTTGAGTGATAGCTAGTCTTCAGTACAATGTTTTTAATGTCTAAAATGATAATGAAATTGAAAAAAAAACCCCAGCTACTTAGAACATGCCCCCCTTACCCATCCCCCTTTTATTTTGTGTGAAAGCCCAAACCTGCTCCTGATTAAGAGACATTATTTTGGCTCAACCTCTTGGACTTCCTTGGGATGATGCTGGATTTATGCAGTTTGAACTTTGCGGCAGGAACTGGCCCCAGATATCTTTGTAAGGCATTTTGGAAACTTCCCAGAATTACGGATTTATAGGTAGCAACAAGGAGCTTTGGTCCTTGTTCTGAGCACAAAACTCAACTTGATCTTAGGTGTGGCACCATACTGGTTACTTTCCTAATATATGTGCACATATATATATATATCTTACAATATAGCACTGCAGTATTCTGGAAAAGAAGCCTAACACACTGTTGTGAGTAACTCCAGTTACCGTAGAACAGCACAGTGTTGAAAGAAGACCCAGGTTAAAGCGTGTTTCTGAATGGAGATGTGTGTGTTATCAACCGAAGCAGCAATTTTGTAGAATAATGGGGAGGGGCAGGTGAACAGGCTAGAAAGAGACCCTGCGTCATCCTGTGTTTTTCCCCATGCAGGTTTTTCAAATGCTTTACAATTAATGATACGTTCACTAAAATCTGGAGGGAGGTGGTGATGGCTGGGGAGGGGGAAGAACACATTGCAGCCAGCCAGCAGAGCACGTTGAGCTGGCAAATACGGGATGAAAAGAGCAAAGAAGGAGAAGGAAAGCAGACAGGGAGGCAGAGTGACAGAGTGGTGGGTGGAGGTGCACAACAAATTTTAAAATAAAGTCAGTAGCTCTGGGAATCTTTGGAGTCAGAAGAGAGCTGTTGGGGGAGGGGGATAATTTTGCCCAGATGATCACATTTTGAGCATTAAAACACCTGAATAACAATACTGCAGTGTATCTGTTCTTTACATCTCTACGGGTTTACTCCTACCATGTTATATTCTGACATATTTAGAAAATGCGTGGCATGCAGGCATCTTGATCACGCATAGTCCTCTCTTCCCACTCTGTACATTAATCCACCGCATGGTACACACCCCTTTGCGCGTGCATGTGCAGCACAGATCTCCACTCTCTGGTCACTCACATCTGTACTACACATATATGCACAGGCACACATGCACTTGCTCGCACATGCTTTCTGATCATCAGGCAGCGATACGACCTGAATGTGCCTGCTGATGTATATTTGGAGAATCTTCCTGGGCTCAGAGGCCAACTCCTGCTCCTGTACCTGAATACACACAATTGCCAAACCGTCCGTACAGCAGTTCGTTCAGCAAAGCTGGTGATACACTGGAGGAAGCTTTAACTTGGGGAGGAAAAATACCTCAGTTTTCAGCTTCTGCTCTTCCTCTGTCCCCACCCAGATCTTTCACAGAGAGAAAAAGATGGAAAGGGTTCTTCACCACAAGCAGGAGTTTCCTTCCCAAAATACAGATAGCTCTACTCAAATTATTTTTCAGGGGAAGCCCCTGGTGTCCCGCCTTGCTGGCAGCTAAAGAGCAAAATGGTGCAATTACAGGCTTGGGCGTGGAAGAAATCTCTTCGCATTTGTGTCTAGGTGTGCCTGTATGTGTCTGTCCTCCCACCTCTCAAAGGCAAATATGTTCACACGCTTGTACCTTGCAGATTATTCTTTTTTGTGGGTGCGATGCCAATGTGGAGTGAAGTATCTGACTGACTGTGCCCACCCATGAGAGATGTAGATAGCTTGGTGTTGGCATTTCTGCCTACAGTTGATTGTAGCTCTGAAACTGTGCCCACAAAATATTCAGCTAGAGGGTGGCATAACCAAAAGGCCGGGTCAAGCGCTTTCTGGAAAAGGGAACTTAACCTTTACTGCCAGCAAGACATGCAGTCAGTAGTATATGGAGCTGGATAGTTAGATAGGTGGCTAGAAATGCAAGTGTTGCATGCGCCGTGTACTAGAACAGATGGGCGTTATGGGGGTATGTGCTCAGTATTGGATTGCATGAGTGATTAAACAATAACCCGCAAGCAGGTTTCCCACTTGTGGGTGAGATGAGTCTCATTCATCACCAGCCATATCTGACGGCTTCCCTCCCATTCTGTTCTCTCCTCCTCACCCCAGTGCCGGAGAGCCAGCGGCTGCAAAGGTTTAAACCTGCCACACCCATCAAATCAAAGGAGGGAGGGGGGAAGAGGCAGTCTGCATTTCTTTCCCCTTCCACAGGAGCAGCATGAATAAACAGCGCTGTACCTCTAAAGATGCAGTTTAATGCAATTGGAGAAGGAGAAAGCATTAGGGAACTGTTCTAGCAATTACAGCCAGCCAGTGAGGTGTCTTGTCATTCCAGGAACTGCAGAGGTATGCAGGAAGGAGGAAATGGAGAAGAAGAGGGAGAGGAAGATGCAGACAGAGTTAAGGTTTTCTTGCCTCAGGATGGTAAAATGCCTCAGACCTCATTTAGAATAACTTAATTATGCCTCACGATCCAGATGCTTCAAAATTTGCAAGACATGGTCTTCCCTTTAAATACCAGTGTGGCGAGAGGAAAAGGGGTATTTTAAAGGAAAGGTGTGTACCCCTCCTTCTTCCACTTGCCAACGTGGTGTACGTCACCACAGACTACTGACTTCTGGGCAGGGACTCTTCATCTGCACCTGGGGAGAGTCTAGTTACTGACTCTGCCTTTTTGAGAGACACTGAGCGGCTTCTGTGCTTCTTCCAGTAAACAATTTCTGCATGGAAGTTTAATTACCCCAAGACCTTACTATTTCTCTCCCTGGGGCCATGCCTCTGGGACTTTCCTGAGAAGAGTGTCTCTAGAGAAACACCCCTTCCATCACCCTGTCCTCCTCTGCTGCCTTTGCTGACTATTAGAGACATTGATTTCTTCTAGATCACGTAATGTAACTGTTCTTAATGGCACAGACAAGCCCCCTCCTAGGGAACTAATTGCAGGCACAGTTTCCAGAGGGAGGATGACAGTAATGCTCAGTAGGAAAGAAACCAGTCTGTTGACCCAAATTGCTTATTGCCACTTGCCCCTGAATGAAAGTCCCAGCAAAAAACAGTCAGGCCGTACCCACCAGTATGTAGGGGAATCCCTGCTGAGAGGGCTGTGCTGAATCTTGTGTCTGCCTGTGCCAGGCTGGGTATGTATGTGCAGCCCAAGGAACCAACATGTATTGTCTGAGGGCTTGTCCTGGCCCAATGCTGAGAGTGTCCGAATGATCTCAGATCTTCTCCTGCCTCAGGACAAGAAAATGGGCTGTAGCTCCAGACTCTGCCCATGCCATGCTGAGATGGTGGGCATCACTTTGGGATGAGGGATGAGAGGGACCCCTCCTCGACTGACTAGAAGGAGAAAGTGCAAAGAGGTCTCACCTCAAGTCTGCTGTCATTTCAGGACAGGTGTCATGGGTTCTGTGATGCTGTCCCAGGACCTAGTAGCCATCCTGCACAGACATTTTATTTCCCTCTCCCCATTTCCCAGAGAGCAGGAATTCTCCACTGATGACAGCTGCCAAGTTGCAAGTGCTCATGGGACTTCATGCTTTTGCCCATTAGACAATGAAGGCAGGCTGATAGACTTTCATGACATAAATCAAGGATGTATGTACTTGCTTGGGTTCACTGGCCTTGTGCTGTGGGGCATGTGTTCCCCTTAGTGACTCCTGTCTGCTCCACATGCAGAAGACATGGAGCGTTAGTGGGCTCTGCCTAGTCTCTATTGAGCAGGCATATATTTGCTGAGGGATCGGTGTACGAATAAGAAAAACAGCCATAGCCCAGTAGCTCTTCAGAGGGGAATGCTGGACTGGTAAGAGAAGGTCAGTCATCCAGAAAGTCCCAGTGGGAGGTGCACATGCCTTGCTGGTGGAAATACCAGGCTACCTTGCTGTGGTAATACCAGAGCAGGTATCTGGGTGAAACGCCTTTCAACATCTGAAGTCCAAAGTCAAAGCCTGGAATCCATTCACATTCATTTCATCTATAATTCCAAGATCCTCCTGAGCACGCCAGGAGGTGACATGTAACCTCAGAGCTCTGATGGACTCATGTGGAGAAGGTGTTTATATTTCCTTAGGGCTCTCCCTATTGCCTGCTGAGTGTGTGTGTAAAACTCCATGGCTTTTCATGGTTGCAAGCATCACAGGCCAGTAGTTAGTGTATATGAATTGGTTTTGGGAGACGGTTTCTCTTCCTAGTAGTGCTATTATCCTGCTTTCTGATTTGATCTAAGCACAGTTTCTCTGCCTGTCATGGCCATCTCTGCAAGATGCTTCTTTAATTTGGAAATTAAATAATTAGTGTGTGGGGAAAAAAAAGGATTCAGATGCCCTCAGGTGCTTTAGACAGGCAAAGCATTGCTTTATCCATCCTCAGTCACTTCTGCTAGGATATTTATTAGCCATTTGAGTTCCTTTACCACAAGCCACTGATTTTCTTCCCTGACCCAGGCTCAATTACTATGGGCCAGAGCCTGAGAGTAGTGCTACAACTCAGTTTTCTCCCTGCTATTCACCAGTGTGCTAGCTCCTCCTCTACCTTCATAATGATCCAGCCTGTATCAACCTACAGTATGTGTATGGAGTAGAGGGATGGTGTAATGAAAATAGTGATTTGTTTACAGTATAACAAAAGGAATTTGTGCTTTTGGAGTTACACTGATCCTGCTGTCTCTGGCTGTTACTCATTTTGTCTCCTCTCCCCATCTGTTCTGCTCCTCGCCTTCCTCCTGCTCTCTTGACCATTCCGTCCTCCTGCTGCTTCTCTCCTCCAGATGGGTACCAGCCCTTCATTAAGCTGTTCTTCTTGGGGACTTCTGTGGTAGCGTCAGCCACTACCACCAGGGCCTGATTCCCTTCACCCTTCCTGGCCCTGGTATCAGAAGGGAAGCTGCTAGGGGGGAAACCTACATGGGTTCTTCCCCTGTGCTTCCAGTTGCTTTTGCACCTTCCCCAGTTCTCTCTCCATCACTTGGGCAGCAGTTGCAGCTACTGCAGATGAGCAGAGGCAGTGGAGTGGTGCATCTTCACCTATCACATTGCTGTTAGCGTGGGTAAAAGGCTGCCCACCCACAGCAGGCAGCTGGTGAGGGGTATAGCTGCCACAGAAGCAATGCACACAGTACTAATGAGTATCACCTTGCCTTCTTGAAGGTTTATACTTCTGGGCTTATTGCTTGGGTACTAATGCCACTGTTGGGTGGCAGGCTGTGCTCCAGCTGTCTTGTTGGCTCCAGAGAGGATGTCCTGAGCCTGCTTTCCTCCTGCCATGGTTGGTTGGGTTTGATTCCTCGAAAGGGAAGCCAGGATGTACTTACATTCTTTTAAATTATAACTAATAAATGTCAGTCCCATTCATTACTCATCTTCTAAAATTCCTTGAATTAATTCCAGACATAATCACAGTATATCTCTATTTATAGAAAGCCAAGACATCTCACAATATTTAAACTTTCTCTGTGTAAGACACCTTTCTGTAAGGGCTGGTAATTATAAAAGCTAATAGGGTCTGAAAGAATCCTGCTCACTTGGTTTGAATGCCCCTAAAATTTAGGGGTGCAGGGGAATGTGTTTGGATACGAACCTAGCTCTGAAGTTGCTTTTATTCTACTCTTCTCATAATTGCCTAGGAGTGAAACTGTGGTCTCAGGAACTTCTGTTTTTTTTATGAATTGGGATAATTTGTAATAACTGATGATGTCCAAAAGAATTTATAGTTTTGATTACTCTTGTAAGTGTTAAGACTCTTTATCAATTGGCAGCCAGTTCATCAGACTATTGAATGGAGTCTAATCTATTTATTTCATTAATAGTATCCAATGACCTTATAAATCTGCATTGTTAAGTACTTAAGGGTGGGCAGGCTGAGGCAGCTCTTTTGCACAAGGTGCCAGTAATTTATATTAGTTCAAATTTAAACTGGAGGACTGTAGACCACAATGGTTTTGAACTGACCATTGTTCTCATTGTATCATTCCTTCTTCTTCTCACAGCTTTATGAGTAAGGTATTCAGTAGTGGATTTATGAATAATTTATCAAACATCATCTAGGTTTGGAAGTGTAGACATAAAGAAAAAAAAGTGTCACTTGCTGATTTGCTGACAGTGAAATTTGCAGCCATTTAGTTTCATGTAAGAGTGAAGTCCACTGCTGGAAATCACCTGCTGAGAAAATTCAAGGAGGGCATCACTTCCTTGACTGTTCATGAGAAGTGTGGTACAGCTGGTAGGTGGTACTGGAGCAATGGAAAACTGGAGCAAGGAGAAACTGAAGCAAAGACACTTTTAGAAGCTGGACTGAAAGTTTATCCTCAGCAGATACATCTCACTGTAGGTTGGAGAGTTACAATGAAATGGCCTTTGTGTTCCTCAGAACTGGGGGAACCTTTCTTAGATTCAACATCTTAATTCTTAGCTTGTTATGTTGGAGAAGGCAGGCTGGCAGTTTGCAAAGACCTGGATTGCGCAGGCTGGCAGTTTGCAAAGACCTGGATTGCACAGGCTGAGTTGGAATCTGCCAGAATGGAGACTTTGCCTGATCAAAGATGAAGAACAGTGGGTTTAACCCTTCCTGCTCTTTGCATTTCCACTGGAAGACACAGAGGCACTTCAAGCCCTACATAGGTTTAAATTGACAAACATGTTTAATGTTGACTGTTAAAATTGCAGTCAAAAGCATGATACGGATACAAACAGTCACACCTAGAGCATAGGATCTGACAAGCAGCCTTTCCATTATGTCCTAAGTTCCAGTCATAATGCCAGCTAGAAGAGACTATGTACTAAGGCAAGGATGAACAGAGCAAGGCAAAAAGAACTTCCCCAAAAACAGCTGAAGAACTGAAGCTAACCAAAACCTCCATGAAGTAAACAGAAGTTGAGCAACTTCCAGAGGATAGTTAGCCAAGTTAGTAAGTGAATCATTACCTGAAGCTCACTCTGATACGGTGAAGCTAGATATGCAGGAAAAAGAACCCTCTGTTATAATGTCAGTGTACAAGACTCTGTGGAAGACAAAAGAACTGACAAAGTAGTGAAAAATGAGCCCTAATGGCTTACAGGAACTTTTAGAAAATCTTCTTTTAAAGTTCAGTTGATTCTTCCTTACGTTCTTTGCTTTCTTCCTTTGAGCCCTATGATTCCACAATTCAGGAAGAGATACCATAAAGACAATGCCTTATCTTGTAGAATTCCATTACTTTTTAATTAGGGTGTGGCTGACAAGAAGAGTCTAAAATGGATACATTTTATTTTACCATTGTTCTGAACTGAGAAATAAGGGATTGTTGTAGCGGTGTCTGTCACAGGCTGTAGATCTTTAAATCTTCCTTCCTTTTAACTGTGGAAGTGCCTAAAAGTCCTAAAATAATTAGACTGACGTCTGTGAAGTCCCCTAAACATTTAAAGGCTGCTTTTATGGGCATGCCTAGATGATCCTTGGTTTTATAAGCAATAATCATCTCAATTACATACTTAATAGCTAAGCTACCATGGGATCTACAAACCATGTATTCTTCCAGTTGCTTTCCCTAGACAACCAAAATGCGTAAGTTCATCGAAGTGCACAGGTCAAGTTTCTGCATAGAATGCATCCAAAAGGAAGGCAATGCGCTACCTTTTATCCAGAAACACTTTGGTTAAAGTATTTACCCAGAGGTGTAGTGAATATACCATATCTGCCTGAGTGGACCTGTACCACCACTTCTCAGAAGAATTTGCTATTAGGCTATAGAATATACCGGGACCAGTACAGACAAAAAAAAAAAAAAAAATTATTTGGGACAGAGTAAGGGATTGAAAGAATATCATCCTGACTTTCTACCTTAGTGTTTCTGATACTCCTGGAGGTGAGGGAAGAGCTTTAGTTAAACATTTATGTCCTACATTGTCAATAATGCCAAAGCATTTTGTGCCCATTTTGCGTGTCTCCAGTAACATGGTCAACTGCAAGTTGATGGCTGAAACAACTAATAGGAGCCACAAAGGATGAAGATCAGGATCTAGGAAAAGGGAAGAACAAGTCAGGATGTACTGATGTAAAATGGTTGTTTGAAATCATCCTAGCTTATTTACAAAGCTCATGAAAGCAATCTCTGAACCATGAGCTTTCAGTGCTTTGAAGACTCATGAGGGCTGGCTGAGGTGTCAGAAGGCTGAAAAAGAACAAGGAGAAGATAAGAAATTACAGACTACTCAGTTTAACTTCATTCCTGGAAAAAAAAATATATGGTGGAAATAATCAAATAAAGGTGATTATAAGGAGCCAGCACAGATCTGTCAAGAGCAGATCATGTCAAACTAATTTAGCTTTCTTCTATAACAAGCCTTGTGGATACATGGGAAGTAGTTGTCATACCTTGCCATTTATAAGGATTTTGACATTATCTCACAGGCTTTTATCGTAAGTGAAGCAAAGAAACATGGTCCAAAGGAAAACACTACAGTAGGGATGCAGAGCTGGTGTAGATAATCCTACTCAATGGGCAACTCTCACTGATTTCCTGTAGAAATAGAAGAGTCTATCGAGCGGGTTGCCACAAGCTTGAGCTGTGGCCTATTAGTGCTTCTTGTTTTCATTAAATACATTGTACTTTATATTTTAATTTCAATGACTGTCTAGAGGAAGTGTTTTTTAAAGCCTGCAAATGGCATGAACCACATATAGGCTGGTGGAAATTACTGGAATTCAAGACAAGCTTGTCAAAGCAAGGACCTGGTTTGAACAGCATCAGAGCAAATGGAAAGTGCTCTCCATGGGAATGATTAATAAATTGCAGCCAGCTGTCCACGGGAGCCAAGAGACCAGCTAGCTATCCTTCAGGAGGGCGGACAGGGTCTCTAGAGGACCACAAGTTCCATGTTAGTTTAGAACATTGTTTTGTTGTCAGAGAGGAAGACGTCATCTTACCAGCTTGTGCAAATGGGAGCATAGGCTGTAAGAAACATCTAATAATCCTTCATCTCTGACAAGCACATGCAAGTCTCAGCTGAAACGTCATGCCTTAGTCTTGTGCTGCTCTCTAAGAAAGTCTGGTCCAGTGAGAGGAAGTGTAGACTGGGATAGTGAGAATTGCTGGAGGTCAAGAGAAATATGATTTGTGAGGAAAGACTGAAATCATTAGGGTTGCTTAACCTAAAAGGAGTAAGGCTGAGAGGGGTCAGGATTCTAGTCTGGAGAGTGCAAAAAAATATGAATAATCTGTTCTTCCTCTCTGGGATAGATAAACCAAGAAGTAATGGTCTTCAGTGGGCCATCAGAGTGATCCAGGCTAGACGTTAGGAAGAGTCCAAAAGGATTGCGATACAGTGGAACAGGTTGTCTGTTCTGCAGAACTCTGGCAGCTCTGATCACTGAAGGGCTCTAGGAGGTACTTCTGAACCAGAGCATGGGCGAAATGGTCTCTTGTGTTCTCTCAACACTATGCTTAGTATAAAATATTCACTGAAGCACGAACTGGATGAAATCTGTCCTCTTGCAGAAGACTATAAAGCAGTATAGATTTTTTTATATATATATACATATATATATTATATATATATATAAAGACTATATAGCAGTAGTCTATAAAGCTATATTAACTTCTGTGCTTTCTCTGTCTCTGGCCTCATGGATATTTGATTCTTCCATGAAAAATGTCCAAGAGCTTAAGCAGCTTACTCTAAACTGTCTTCTGTGGGAGGAAGGAAAGACTTGAGTTGTTTTCAGGTACAGTAGAGAGTTGAATCAACATGTCCTATAATTTAGGGAAGCTGGTTGCTTCACTGAGATACTAGATAAATGGCTATCTACTGCATGCTGTCAGAGAGGAACTATAGTTGTCTCTTTCTGGGTGGGGTTTCAGGGCTTGGAATCCAAAACAAATGCTTGATAACCAGAGCAAGATGCCTAAACCCAGACAGTTTAGATGTTGCTCTGTCTTCAGCATTTGCTATAGGCAAGTTCAAAAGGCATTTATTTGGTGTACTGTGATACTACCTAGTTCTCCCCATATTTTCTAGTGGACTTAAGACTGTGATTTCTGTAAGGCATCTCACCTTCTTCCTAGACTTAGCTCCAACATCCATCTTCTGAATATGGACATCTGCTGAAATTCCACACTGAGGTTCCCTTTTCATCATCCTCAGGAGAGAATTATTACAAGGGATTTATCAGTTGGTGGCTTCTTCTACCTTCCTGACATGAATTGTCTCAAAGCATTTATATGGCAGTCACTCAGAAATTCCCAAGTGGAGTGCTGTACCCTTACTAGCACTCACCTTCGGTGCTTAATCCCCTCTGCTCCCATTATGATGTGTCCCAGCAGTTGCAGGAAATACTGAATAAAACATGCTGAGATATAATATTCACCTTCACTGGATATATTCTCATGCAGCTAAAGAGCTGCTGCTGTATGAGAATATAGAAGAACTAAAGCTGACCTGTGGTGTCTTCCATTATCACGTGCTGAGTGCATAGAACCCTTGGGAAGATATCCTGTCTTTGGTTATTCCAAAGCCTTTACACAACACAAGATGGGGAACAAGACACTCTGCCTATAGTCAGGATTACCCAACTTTTGGGGTATGAGATGAATGGTAATAGTCAAAGACAATCTTTTCAACTGCAACAAATTTTGCTGAGCTCTCCCTGTTTGGATAAGAATTTTCTTGGTAGGGTTCTTCTTCAAATAGACACTGTGGGTTAAATTGTTATTTGGCTGTATCTGTTGACATTAGAGGAATAAAGCTTTGAAAGTGTAAAGAGTTTTGCAACCATTTAATAAGCTACGGTTGCACCTTTATAATGAAAGAGAATGTGATTTCAACTGATGAAATTTCCTAATTTCTTCCATTTTTGTTTATGCTTTTAAAAAAAGAGATTAGACACTTTTGTTAAGCATACATTGAGTTTTCAGATGCTTAGAATATAGAGAACTGATTAAAAGGGCTGGCTATCCATCTTTCTTTTGTCTTCTTTCACATATAGTCATAAGTATGTTTTCCTTTATTATAAGATCAAATACTGGTATCTATTTTTTCAATAGATTCCTTGTCTCATTCACTGCACCGAATAGAGTATAGTTAGGGACTGAATGAGTTTTACCATGAACTAAGGTGTTTTCTATAGGTCTCCTGTTTTGTTTATTGCCAGGGATGAAGGTTATGTATTGAATACTGCCAGGGATGAAGGTTATATATTGAATTTGGCAGGGGGCTGTTCAAAAACAAAGGAATGGTCTCCTGTTTTGGCCATTGAATACTGCCCTGAAGAATTAGGCTTTTTCCTGCCTTTGCCATGGTTCCTATGTGACATGAATGAGCCATATAAATGAGGTTTTCCATGGGTGGCCACTAATTGGTGTGTTCTCATTTTCTGGATTCTCAGTCTGAGACACCTGGGGTCTGACTTGTGGTAGTCTAGACTAGGACTGTGTGGAGTTCTGCTCTCAACAGGCACAGAGCTGGGGAAATGCTAATCTAAGGCCTTGCAAATTAGAGGCCCAGAATTGGTGGTAGCTCTGGCCATTTTGACCTTAGGCTCTTTGTGTCTGATTTCACTGTCTGTGAAACAGAGATAACAACCCCACTTACCTCCCTGGAAGAACTGAGATATTATGGAAAAATAACACCACAGAAAAAGACCATCAGGAAATTAGTATTCTGCATTCAGCGATGGGTTTGAATGATGTGTGGCAAATAAGGCACTTTGCCATGCTTGAAATTAGAATAACAGGAAAACACTGAATCTCTACCCACTCAGTGAGCTCTGTCTGTCCTTTGTAGTAGCTGGGATGGGGAAGACTTGCAAGAAAAAAAAAAAAAAAGATATGATAAAGACTATTATAAGGCATATGAACAAGGAAGGCAAAGTGAGGTTTCAGAGGTAGTCTCCATTTTACATTTTCTGCTTCAGCCTTTACCATATGCCCAGAAAGACATGTTTAAGGTATGCTTTTTATGTAATATATGAGTCACGCTACTTTGTACTTGTGCCTGTGAGTGGTGGGTTGCAAAATAATTGGGAATAAATGGGCCAAATGTGTTATCACTGAAACTAGTACTACACTTTTCACTGGTGTTGGAAGATATCAGCTTAGATCCTTAACAAGTCAAGCCTGGACCACTTGTTATTTCTCCTTTTGTATGTGAGGAAACTGAGGCACAAAAGAGAATGGAATTACCTGCTGAAGCCATTCTGCCTGTTTTCTCTATATACAACCAATAGCTTTTAAACAAGTATTCACATGGCTTGTACAAAATTATTATAGAAATGACAGAAAAAGTAGGGATGTGTTCCTCTTTTCTTCCCCTTCTGTCTCCTCACCTGGAAGAAATAGTTTGAGCAGTGCAAATTTTTTGTTTGCTTTATTTGACAGTCACTTTATATTCATGTCTCTGAGAGTGGGGCTTGTATCTGCCTATGGGACTCCATGGGAGGATCTCCTGAGGAAGGGGTGAACTGGAGAGTTGAGGCAGCAAGCAGTTCTGTGGTATCTCAGGTCCTATGTCCTGACCTTGCTGGTGTTCTCATGAAGTTCAGGCTCTAGGCTGCTTTCCTGGAAGAGCTCCAGGTGAGGAGGTTGTGCTTCTACCGGGGAGGTGGTCTGCCTGGAACATCAGCTCCAAACCAGGATGGGCTTAAGAAAAATGTTGGAGCCTTCAAACCAGGTTTAACAGGGAGCTCATGAAGAGGAAAAAGCCTCAGTGATACATGCTCATACACTTTGATTAATGAGAGCCTGCCTGAGATTTCTCCCTAGTGTGAATATGCTGCTCTTATTGTGGAGACTATGAATGTCTGTTGTATTGCCTTCCTCAAATATCTGAAGCATAAGATGGGACACAATATTCTGGCCAGGCACAGGTGGGAATTTTTCCCACCATTGCTACATATGCTGGCTATTGATGAACTGATACATTGCCTCATAGTCCTCTTGTGTCCATGAATTATCTCCAGAATAAAGTTTACTTCTCCCAGGGGGGCAGAAAGCAGCCTAACAAGGGAGAGTTTTTCTTATCAGAGGCTGATATGGAAATACAGAAATCTTAGTACAGAAGTTCAGAAGTCTTAGAAAATAAGCAATTCTTTGTCACTCTGTAAGCATGGAAGGAGAGTTGTGCCTATGTCTGTTGTCCTGAGACATGCCAGCGTGGCCTGACACTGTAAACCTGGCAAATCTAATCGCTAGTTGTGGCTTGAAACCTATGCCTCATGAGGAGATGTTGTCTCCTGTTTTGAGGACCTTCTGCTGAGATTGCCCTCCATGGCAGCTTAAGAGACCCTCCTCCTGTTCCTCTAGAGGTAAACCTCTGTCTTTCAGGACTGATGCAGAATTGATGGTCAAGGTGGAGTGATCCATAGAGATACTTCATGATGACAGTGTAGGTGGTCAAAAGAGAAGGTCCTGTTTGCATGTCTGGAGTAAGGACACTGTCCCTCTGCCAGTTAAGAATAGAAGTGGGAGAAGCTGTGGGGGAGGTAGAAAAGGCACTGGACTAGGTCAGGAGATAATTTTGTTGGAAGTGTCAGGTGGCTCCGCTGGCTTCTTCTCCCCATAGAAGGAGAAAAACTGACCACAGCAGATAATACTGCAACTTTTAAGCACCCACTCCAGAACTGAAGGGGCCTTACCAGGCTAAAGTCAGCCTTTCTGTCTCACAAAGTGCAGTAAGTGGCTCTACTGGCAGGGTTTGTTTTCTTCTCTTTCTCTTCCGTGGTTCAGGTCTGTCCCTTCAGAGAGCAAAATATACTCCTCCTTGCTCTGCCTCTTTATACCCAGCCCTATTCAGTTCCATCTTTCACATACGATTAATTTCCCCTCAGCTTCATACAGTGTGGTATCATCGATGGTGATATCCCCAACCTGTAATTTTTCGACTTCTCTCTTGGGTACTTGCCTCTAAGCTTTTCCTGCTATCAGGCACAGCAGATGACAGAGTATACTGAGTACTTCTGAGGGGTACCATGCAGAGCAGTTCTGCTGTTTGGAAATTTGTTGGTGAAAACTCTGAGCAGCACAGAAATGCCTGGAGAAGCTAATCAGAATTGGAGATGGGCACAGTTTTTAAAGAACACAAGTTTCAAGTACTGTGGTGTGAACAGGAGGTCAGTTTGCTGCCAGTGGCAGTGAAATAGCACTCAGTGATACAGAGCACAGGAAAATGCTGAACAGGATTTCTGTCGTTCCTTTGCTCCACTTTTATCAACACCCTGTGCTTCTGCCCTGCAGCACCCCTGCTATTCCAGCTCTGATGTTGCAGGGTAGCTATTGAGTTGCTGAAAACTAGGCAAGGATATAACTGATCCTTTGAACAAAATAATTCTCAGTTCAGTAGCTTTTTGTACATATTAAATGATTAAATCATTAGGGGGCTTTTCCCTGATGTAATAATTGTGCACTCATTAAATTGCCAGATAAGACTAACTTTCTATTAATTTTTTTTTTGGCTAAGAAAAATGTTTCATTTTCCACTGATAATCCTGCCTCACCTAATTCAAGGATGGCCAACATGTGGCTTTTAAGCCACAGGCGGATACTGAGTGATTGAAGTACACAATGGAGATACGTCATGTTTCTGACAGCACACTGCTGCTGTTAGGACTACTTTTGTTCAGTATCTCCATGTGGGGAGGAAGCTCGCAGGGGCTTCCAAGGCCAACAGCTCCCTACAAGCTCTGGGACTCAGCTGGGTACCCAGCCTCACCCCATCCCCCACTGGGTGCTGAGACCCTGGGGAGCCATCGCTGTTGTCTGTCTGGAAGCTACTTGCTGAAAAATCCCTCACCTAAGGTACTGGGTAGGGGTTTGACACCTCTTGGACATCGTAAGGTTTATTTTTTTAAGATACTCATGAGGCCAAGAGTTTTGAGCTCCCATCATCTGGCTAATTGCACTTTGGAAAGTGAAATCTGGGTAGAAGTTGAATTATCCTGCATTACTAGGAGTGGAAATAGATTTAGGCTTCAGCTGCCACATGAGATAGTATATGTGTAAAAAGACCACAGAGAAACTATATTAGAAGAAAGTTATTAAGGCTGCTAAGTCAAGTATTAAAAAATTGGCCAGTATTGGAAATGCAGTTGCCTATGCAACCTCAGCGTGGTCTCCTCTTATAAATGTATTTCAGTATACTTCTAATAACAGAAACACATCATATTTTTCTTTCCAGGGTTTCCTTCTGCATTCAGGTCACAGAATGGACAGTGTTTACTTAATAAGCAGTTACTCAGTATTTTGTTCTGCTGTAATAGGTCAACAAGTGACCCCACAGCTTTGCTCAATAAATACTGTTCAAACTCTGCTCTGATATCAGAAATACTAATTTTCTCCTGAGCTGTCTTGTGATTCTGAGTACATCCCTAACATTACTTAGTAAATCTTTGCAACTCCCCTGTAAGATAACTGTGTATTTTTACTCCACTTTTGGAGATGGACAACTGTGGCACAAAGACAGAGTTTGGTCATCAGGACCCCGTAATTTTATGTGCTGTGAATTTGAGAAACAGAGGTCCTGTCTTTTATTAGTAGTTTTTATTTTCATTTGCACATATCTGAAAACATCTCCCATTACTGTCAGCTGCAGCTCTGATTGCTCAGCACTGCTCCAAATTAGACTCAAGGTGTCTGAAGCCAGTTACTCAGAGATGCAGAACATGCCACTAGGAAGGAATCAACCCATGAAAAGTATGGGCCAGGATAACAGGAATTCAGCAGCAAAGGTCAGGCAGTGCTGTAGGACAGACATCTGTTGACTACCTTAACCCAGGTATCCTCTGTTCTCCTTTGCCCAGCCTCTGCCTCTGCATTTTAACTTTCCAACTTCAAACTGCAAAAATACAGAACCAAGATTTTAGTGTAATCCTTTTATACCCCCGAGTTTCCTAAGCTTCAAATAGCCAGATTTCCTACTAGTGCTTTAAGCTCCTCTTCTTTAAGCTCCTTTGTTTTACTTTGCAATCTTTCAGCAGATATTTACAAGCCTAGTTCCAAACAGTGGCAGGGTGGTATCAGGTAATTTACAGAACAGTCCTAACAAATAAGATTTATATAGGCAGGAGCCTATCAGGATTTTCAAAGAGCCCTGGTGCCTAATTCTCACTGGTTTCAATAGGATTAAGGCAAGTACACATTTGTCAAGATCCCACCATTCGTTCTTCTTTCAATCAAGTTTATGTTGACCCACTAGAGCTAAAGCACAGAAGTGTATACTAGCATGTTAATAATTCATGAATGTTTGTCAAGTGCTGTGAAAGTACAATCTGGAAGGCAGGCATCTTTGGGGGGGTTGTGTTATATTTTCTTCAGGCTTCCAAATAATTGCTTCTGCAACAGAAGGAAAATATAGGTGGAAACTTTTTCCTCTGCTTTGCACTGAGATCAAAATGTTAGTTACCTGAAAGACCCCAATAGGTACTCCAATTCTACACTGAGTACTCTCAGGTATAGCTAAGGATTAGGGAGAACTCCAAACCTTGAGTTAGTGACTGGTTTGAAAGAGTACAGAAAGTTTTTGTGCAGTCATAACTCATTCTTTCTGGATCAGGTGACTCTTGCTGAATGTAATCTGTTTGAAAATATTCTGTATCTAGGCTTCATTTCTGATTTCATTTCACCAGGATTGAGTGAATTCGTTATGCAAACTGACTTCAGGTGGTGGATTTCTTGCAAATTACTCACTCACTCCACTATGTATGTGTGTGTATATATATATATTTATATATATGTGTGTGTGTGTTTGTAATAAGCAGTTTGTGATAGTTGTACAATATGATTTCCTCTCTCTGACTGGGAACATTCCTGTGCTACAATTATAGATAGGTAATCATTCACTATCATGGAATTTGCATGGTTTGTGTCTGTTTTCATGGCTGAGGCACCAGTTCATCTGAGAAGTAGAGAACAACTAATGACATAACCTGGACACATAATGTAGATATTTGCATACCATCATCTTTGCTTAATTTGAGCAGGCTTGAAATTTGCTTAACCTCAGTGATGTGTCTTCTGAATTGTTATTGTTACAGTTGGTAAATTGGACTGGCAAGAACCAGCCTTGTCCTTTGACTTCCTGAAGAAGCAGGAGTGATGTCTTTCTATCAAGAAATGGCTCTATATTTTAGATGGTGATGGGATAGCAATCCATGCAGATTGTCACACACAGACCCAAGTTTGACTGTTCCATTTCTGTCAGCCTTCCCAAAACACTGTGTATCTATGTAAACACTAAGTATCTATGTGTCTGAATTGTTTTTCCTCTGTAAACCAGTGTGCTGCCTGTGCTCTTTCTTGTGTTCAGCATGGAATCCCGTTGTCTTGACTCCTGTTGCTTGTTTCATTGCTTCCTTTCCTGGCACCACAAGGGAGATGCATCCTAAGGATGTAAAAATAATAATGGTTGTCATTATCATAAATTCTCAGGCTGTTTTCACAGTGGGCACCTCTTCCATCATCTGGAAGCTCACCCTTAGGACTACAGGAGCCTGGATGGAAAGTCTTGGAGAACCTCTGAAAAGTGTTTGACATTCTTCCACCCCTTCTTACTTGTTCTAGCCTGCTGCAACTACCCAACTGCGTGACATCCTCAGAGAACTCTTAAATGTGCCATATAGTGTTTTGGGGAGGCTGACAGGAAATTCAACAGTCAAACTTGGGACTGTGTGTGACAATCTTCATGGATTGCTATCTATCTATAGGACACTCATCCATTCAAAAGTTCCCCATAGCTTTCTTTTTTTGTCTTTTTTTTTTTCTTTTTCCCCAAGTGCTTAGCTATTTTCAGCACCATCTATGTTCGTGACTGCAGCTTTTCCTACTGCCTTTGGGAGTCTGATCCACACATTGATTTATTTTTATCTATATTGCTAATTATTATTTTTGTGAGTATAGTGTTCATTATTCATTAAAGCTGGGGAGACATTTTAATCATTTCTCAGTAGGACAAATGTGAATTCAATAACCAGAGTAAGATCTCTGAGTAGGGCTTAAGAGGGCTGGGAACAGTGATCTGGCAAAGAAGGATGGTATGACAGGTGAGAGCTATTGATACACAAAGGAGTGTTACTAAGAAATAAGAAACAAGCCATTCTCAGCATGGACAGGGGGGCTGACCAAAACTCTGGGAGGACCACTTTAGTTCACCAAAGGAATAAACTGCCAGAGAAACCCAGAGAATCATCTTTGGGGGAAATGTCCAAAGGCTGGTAAGAAACACTGCTCTTGCAGGATGGGTTGAAGATGAAGGAAATGAGCCCTGCTGCAGTGCACAGGAAGGACCCTGGAGATTCCTAATTACTTGCTCTTCAGTGTGACAAAGCTGTACAGTGTGAACTGGTCTTTACTTATAGAAGAGAAACACTACACATTTTCTGGTATTAGATCATCCGTTCATTCTTCCCTGAGCTTTCTGTCTGGCTTTACATGGGATCCTACGGGAAAAAGGTTCCTGTCCCAGAAGCTCACAAGTCCTTCTCAGGATGAAAACTCCATTATCACGTCTGCAGCAGAGCAGAAAGAAATGGAAGAAGTGTTGTGCACACTACTTAACCATCCATCCCCTCATCCTCACCAGTAGTCCCTTTTCCCTTGACTTCTCTGCCAGGAGAGCTGCTGAGTAAAGCCCTCCACAGAGAGAGCTCCCGGGCTGTCTGAGTGTGCAGTATGGTTGTGCTACAGAAGCACCAGGTACAGAGTGATCTAAACTGCGTGTCTGGGGAAAACGCATTACAGTGTACAGTGCTTTGAGGCTACTGCCTTCCTTCCTGACTGAAGAATGGAAAAAAACCCAGAAGACTGTAGGACCAAGATGTTTAAAGCTCATTGAAGCCCTTTTTTAATAATAAAGTTGAGAAGCCCAAGCAGTGAAGAAAAAATGAAAGAAAGGACAGTTCTCCTACAGCTTAGGGGAAGCTCTGGGTGACTACTTAAAAGTGACTGTGATATACTAGCCCTTGTAAGTGGTGAACCCAAATGCTTGTGGCTTTTTTTCCCTAGCACATCTATTCAACATGTTCCTTTTGGCTGGAGGTCTTTATAGCACCAATTTAACAGTGTCCACAAAGGGTCTATTGCAGCATGCACTGCAGGCTTGCTTCTCCCCTCCCCCTTTTCAATAGGTCTGTATGCAGCAGAGGAGCAGAGTAAGAAACAAAGTGGCTCGAAGCCAGGTATGCATTTCCCATAGCTCAGTGCCAGTCTCTAGAATAAGTGATTAAGCCCTGAGGCTACTGAGTCTTCAGCTGCCTGTGGCCCCAAAGGATCTTTCCAATCAAAGCCATGTCTGTGCTCTTGTGACAACCCTACCTGAAGGATGGGAGAAGGGTGTGGCACAACATTATGCCTTCGGTGCTTTGCCACTCAGCAGTGACAGATGCAATCACAGGCCTGATTCATCACTTTTATAGACCTTGGAAAGCACTGGATTTACAAAAACTGGGCATGGTCTCAGTCAAGCCCAGGTTCTTGGGTGAAAGAAGCTGTGTCATACAGGTTCTCTCTGGAGATCTTTTGATCTTTTCAGGTTCTGACAGACACTTATGCCTCCTTTAAGGATGTTTTCATCCTGCACTGGCAGGAGGGAATAGATGAGAACACAGTTTAAATATTGCACTATGCTTTACCTTGCTACAACACCTACAACACCACGGGTGTCTTGCAACACATGAGGGTCTTGCAACACTACAGCTACTAATTCAATAAGGTTCAGAGTCCTTGAACATAACAATGCCCCCTCTTGCAAGTTGTTTGGAGCAGCAGACCACAGAGGTCTTGTAAAAAATATCTCTAGTGAAAATGTCATTGAAAATGAAATTACACTTCACTTTCACCATCCGTCTAGGTCTTCTCCTGCTTTGCTGTAAGTCAGCAGTATCTAAGAGCTGATAGTGGGACCAGTGACCTGTATCCTATATGTGATATCTGAAGAATTCATTACCTCTCTCCCTTCTTACCTGAATTAGTGACTAAGGAGGTAGGAGATACAGGATTTCTTTCCTTCCTTCTCTGCTTGTGCTTTAAACACATGAAAGAAACAAGAAATGTAGGCCAAAAGTGATTTCACATAAGGTTTTCTATAAGGTTTCTGGCATCTAAGACACACTGTTGCTGTAAAGAATTTAGATGCATAAGAAAGGTCTTAACCCATTGTTTGTGGTGAGTTCATACACATGCTGTTGTGAGAGCCCCATCAGGCACCTTGCAGATCTGTGGAGCAAATATCAAAACCAAAAGTACCACTGAAATAAAGCTGGGTGGAGAAAATGGCCAGGGCAAGCCAGTGTGAACACATGGGAGCAATTTCTGGGTCAGTCAAGCCCAGATGGGTGTGGAGATTCACAACACAAATCAATAAACTGAGCTTCCATGAAGATCAGAGCCAGCACTCAATGCTATCATTCTCTGCTTCCAGCAGCAAGTCTGACTCCCTGTCCTAGTGGAGCTGGGACTGGTGTTAGCAAGCGTCAGGCAATCCCATGGAGCAAGAAGCAGTCCTGTCTGGTAAGGAGAGACCATGCCACCAAGACCCATTGAATCCATCAGTACAAGAAGCTGAGAAAAAGCCAGCTGCCCTGTTGAGGAGGTGGAGGCTCTACCAATAGGTAGAAGCCTTTGCTATGGATTCCTGCTCTTTGCGAATACAAGATCCTTTCACATACACAGTTTGGCTCTGCAGTGGGGATGTGGGATTGGTTTGTCTGAAACAAAAGCTGAAGAGGTTATGAGAGGGTATCTTAGATGGAGCTGGTTTAGAGCCAGTTTATCAAATTACATAGACTTGCAACTCTGGTTATTTGAGTTTTGCTGGGGGCAGCTCTGGAGACTTGAAAAATTGTCCTCTGCTCCTTGGGGAATGGGGAAGCTGTTGGCTAAAGGTGGGGCAGTGGGTTAGGCTCCTTTTCAGGAGATTAGGAAAACAAAAGACAAAGGTCTGGTCATGAAGGATAACGAACAGTAAGAAAGGCAGTACTGACTATACTGTTCTTGCCAGATCCTGACCAAAAATCCTGGTTGCTACCTTCTTCAGGTCATCATGTCCTTTCAGGTGGGTTTCCCACCCCTGTCCCCCCTGAAATTCAACAGTGCACAGGTAGCAGCTACAGGGTTTCACCCCAGCAGTAGCTGCAGTTCAGGAGGAGAGAGACCATTTCTTCTTTGTTCAGATGGTAGGTGTAAAGCAGTGAGGGGTGAAATGTCCTATAGAAACATCGCTGTCCAGATGCTCTGTGGAGCAGAAGTTCATTGTAGAGCAGTGTGGAAAGACAGAGGAAGCTGGTATGCAGCCAAAGGATTTTCCTCACTGAAGCCTTAGTTCATATGAGCACAGCTGATGGGATGGTCTGTGATAATTGAATAGGATATCCAAGAGAATAGCTTCCTGCCCTGCAGCACTGCAGCAAAACTTCAGGGTTAAGGGCAGAGAAAGCATCACCCTTTACATTTCACAAGTAGGGTGATACAGAGCTACAAGCGAAGGACTGAACAACCTTCATTCCCCACCTGGATTTCCTCTCTCATATGTCCCTGCTGCCTTGGAGAAGCAGCTTCATCTTGCTTCCCCCCCTCCCCTGTCCTGGTTGGGGAAGGAGCAGGAAAGGCTTGGCCCAGAGCTGTCAGATATTAACTCACCCACATCCAAATCAGCCTGCTTACTGACAGGGCCAGCTCCCCAGCAGGGCACTTGTTGAGAGGCTGACGTAGGCTCCTTGAGACCTCTGCTAGCCCAGTGCTCATGGAAATGACAGCCAGTGTTGTGCAGAGAGGTGGCATGGGACAGAGAGAGCACTGCCAACACCTCTTTCAGGTGTGGCACAGTCAGTCATGCAGATATGCTACAGGAGACCTTGCTTGGCTATTTAGCTGCCTACTTTTTTCTTGGTATTTCCCACTGTCATGCCCTTTGGATGTGGATCAGTGATTTTTCTCTCTCTCTCACTTGCACTCTTCCTTCCTCTGCATCGCATGTCTGTCATTGTGCCTCTTATTTATTTGCCTCTTTTCCATTCAGTGCCTGCCTTTCCCTTTCCCCTTTCTATTTGGTTCCTTTATTCTTCCTTCTCATCTACTCTCATTCCTTTCATTCTCTGCCTTGAGCTCTGTCTTCTCCTTCCCCTATCCTTCTGCCTTACCAAACCAACTCTTCACAGTGCCCCTTCTTCCTACCCTGGGATTCAGCCCCACACCCCCCTTTCCCTGCTCACCCCTGCAGCTGCAAAGCCTGGGGCTGTGCTGACAGGAAAGGTCATTGCTGCAATAGTAGAGCCCACCTTCTAAGCAGCTTCCCAAGCTGCTGGGAGTTGATCAGTGCCTTGCTTTCCCTAATTTCTGGCGATGCTTGTTTGACATGAATGAACTTGCAGGTGCTTTCTCAGAAGATAACTGCCCCATTTCCAGTGACACAATCTATAATAATAATAATAGACAAATACAGCCCTGAGCTTACCGTGAGGCCAGGAGGGAGCTACTTGATGCTAAGCTCTTTCTCATCACTAGGCTGAAATATTTCATGGTGTTGGAAGTCACTGCCAGAAGGAGGTACCAGAGGAAATTCAATGTTAACCAGAAGGTTAAAAAAGAGATTCAGAGACTGTATGGACTTGGGGCCTGAGCCTTTCATTATTATTCTGATGGATGCAAAAATCCTGGGCAAACCAGCAAGGAGCACAAGTGGGTTGTGAGCCACAGAGCCACAGTCTAGTTGCCCATGGACTGATGGTCCCAGCGTGCAGTTCCTCACAATTCCTAGGTGCAACCAGGAAAGGTCAAGGTTACCTTAGAGACCAGCAGTGGAAAGGCTTGTAGGATCCCTGCCTGCAGTTTACTCAGTCTGGGGAGAAGTAGGGACAAATCCTATCACCAGAGCTGGGTGCAGCTCTGTATTCTCATGAAGGAAATTAGGTAGGAGCTGCAGGACGCAAGCTGCTGCTTCTTCTGGACATGGCTCTAGAGACCTGGTATAACCCTGGACTCTGGGGAGGCTCAGCAGCTGCCTGCACCAGATTTCAGGGAAGCAAATCTGACCTGTCAATTAGCCTCTGGCCCTTGGCTGCAGCTAGAGCAGAAGTAAATGTGTCCAGCCCCCATGGGGGCAGGCACTCTGAGCCACCAGAGATTAATATAAATTCCCTGAAAATTTTTGTGGAGTTCAATACTGAGCAAGCAAAAATAAAAAGAGTGAGGGAGAAAAGGTGAGGAAGGGGAGAAATGATAATTCAGGGTTTCGGTACTTGCTCATGGTCAGCAGACAATTGGATTCAGAGTCTGAAGGTGGTACTTTAAAATAATTCACATAGCAGACACCATCCTTGCCCAGACTACTCTAAATAGGACCACACAGACCACATAGGTTGAGCCTGGATAAAATTTCTCTGTGAACAGCCAAGCTTCTGTTTCTGTTTTAAGTCCATCTGCATAAGAAATCATATTCTTTGAATGGACTTTTAAAATCAAAGCATATTTCAAGGGAATCTTTTTCAGATGGTCTTTTTGCTGAATTTCTTCAAGGTGGTCTATTTTGGGAGTGGGTATTATATACTGTCAGCTTGGATACCTTCCTGCTTGATTTTCAGGCTCTGGTCCCTTCATCTGAACACCTGCTGGCTGGCTCCTTCTGGAGCAACACAAGTATTTCCCTCCAAAAAGGAGACTAGGCACAACTGAGAGCATAGTATGTGCCAGGATTCAACCTGGAGCAAGAGTATAGATGGTGATCGTGCCAAACACCCAAGGCCTTCAACACTGTCCATACATACCTTGTGTCATCAAGTGCCCTCACACACTGAGGTCATAGCCCAGCATATACACACTATAAAAGCACTGCCTTGGTAAGCTGCAACCCTGTCTCTGAGACTTTGTGTGCTTTGAAATGAAAGATGAGTGAATGTGTCCTGTGCCCCCCAACCAGCAAGTGCTTCGAGAAGCCCAGATCGGCCCCAAGGCAAGTGCTTTTGCCCAATGACACCCACAAGCCACTGTGCTCCAGCAAGCATGAGTCTTGGTCATCAGCCACTTTGCCTCAGCTTTGAGGGCGAGGCTCTTCCTTCTTTCTTTCACCCAGCTTGCAAAGGCAGCATAGGCAGTACTGGGTGCCTCTCTCTGCACTGGAGCTATAGGAGTTTCAAGGTGGTAGATGACACCATAGCTGACCACCAGCTTAATAGAAACAGGTTGACAAAGAGAAGGAGAGTCACAAAACAGGTGAGGAGAGTATAATAGATTTATTGAGGAGGCACACAAAATATCTACATAGGTCAGGCTTAGATTATTTTCTGTCTTCTCAGTCATGGTACACAAATGAATAACATCCACCCATCTACCTGACCATCATTAGCTCATTCCATTCCAGGCAACATAAAATAGAGGGAAAATTTCCTACATGTGAGAGGATATTGTAGAGGGAAGGATGGAAACTCCATTTTTAGAGGATTTGAAACTGGAGAGCTGAAACGCTGCTAGTGACACCCTGGGGAACCATCCTGCATAAGCCTTCAGAGAGGTGAATTAACCTTTCCTCTCTCAAGGGTGTTTTACCCACCATCGTCACAGTCATCCTGGGAAAAAAAGGAATTCTGTTTGTTTCCTTGCCTTGCAGACAGGTTGTGTTGAGAGGTGCCATCCTCTAGCCAGGTGTCTTCACACCATTTAACTGGGTTAAAAAAAGCTGTTCTCTGTGATAAATTGCTTCCTCACTTCACAAGGCGTGAAAGCCTTTTCTCTCTCTCATGTGTCCATGCTTCACTCCTTCTGGGGAGACAGCTGGTCTTTTTTTAAGGCATTCTGCTCCTTAAATGCCATCTCTGATACAAATCAGGTCATGTGGAGACAGACCCACAAAAGCGTTGAGGTGACTCAATCATGTGAAATCAATGGGAGTCAGGTGCCTGAATTTCTTTGTGAGTCTGGGCCCAAGTGACATTGAATAACATCAGTAGGAATATACATTGTGCTCTATTCAAGACTAGAGCATGGGCTGAGATGCATCTTAAGCCCACAGTCACCACAGGCAATTAGTTGATTCAGCACTATTTCACCCATCTAACTGAAGGAAAGATTTCCACACATACCTTGGAAAGATTTCCACACGTCCCTTGGAAAGATTTCCACACGTACCTTAGCACAGATGTCATGAGAAAGGAATCACTTTGGGTCCTTATATCTATGTATGGAGAACATGGGTTGTGTTTGTCTTTTTTTTTTCTTAATAATAGGGTATCATATTTCCCTTGGGTTGTAAGTGGGTTATTGGTAACTGTCAGTGGTCCTCTGGGTGTCCAGTATTGATGCCTTCTCTGATGAAAGCTGTGTAAGTCCTAAACCTGAACTCGTGGCACATGGGTTTCAGAATACCAGGAGATGGCAACATAAATCTAAGGGCTCTGGGATTTCATGTTATGTTAAAGAGGAGCTCCTTTCTAAGGGCAGAAAGGAGTGGGGTACCAGGATGATGACTGAGTGTATAGCAGCCTGATCCTAGGATGAACATAAAGGAGGCAGACACATGCTACATGGGCAGAGTAACACCAGGAAAGGGAGAGCTATAGAGATGGGCAGAGGAGACTGTATAATATTGAAAGACCTTTTAATGGAACAGTAAATTCTTTCTTGATATCTCCATCCCAGCATCCAAAATACAAAACTATGTGATTATTTCTCCAAGGCCAGGAAACAAGGCATACCATGAGAGATAAATGGACAAAGAGAAAGCAAGGACCAAAGCACCCACTCCCCTTCTTTCTTGCTCTTTGCCCACATCTGGCTGCAAACACATGGAACATCATGAAAACATCTAGTTCCTTCATTTCTCCTTTCTTGATGTACCAGCATGTGAGACATTTATAAGGGCCTGGAGGTTATACTAACACTTCATTCTTCACCATGTTTTGACCCTCTGTAAGCTGTGAGTTTGGAGATGGAAGGTGGAAACGTGACCAGAGATTAGAAATCTTGAGGTCACAGCTCCATGCCATTTTCACATTTTTGATACCTAAGAACAAACCTCTGTCCTACCTGTGCCTTAAACATTAGCTTCTTATTTCCACTCTCTCAGTTAAGTGACAAAAAAGAAAGTCTCACTTACAGGAACAGTCTATCTGGGAAGGGATGTCCTAGAAACCTGGAGGTGTGGCAGACAAGCAGATGGAGATGGTGAGAGGATCATCCCTCTAGGATCGGAAAGATGTTGTGGGCTGTGTAGATTGAGACATAAAAGCTTAACAGTGTGTCTCATAAAGGCAAATATTTGCACACTGGCTTTGGTGGGTATGATCTGAACAAAACAATGGGCATGTTTGACTATGTATGTCCTTTTATACTTCCATAAAGCTATGTATCCGCTGGCCTCAGTGATTTCAAGTCCTTCTGTCATTGAAGAATCCATGATTTATTTCACACTAAATGAAACAGAGGACCTTTGCTCTGAGTAAAATGACAATACGTTGTATGCACACTTACAATGTCATGAACATGTCAACATTAAGTATTAGCATGATTTGACTTTACACATAAACGTGTAAATGAAGGGGGGATGGGGGTGATGGAATACTTATATATTAAAACTATCCTTACCAGACCTGATTCCTGTCTGGGAGCTATAGCTTCTGTACAAACTCTTGTAGTAACAGTCACTTTATTCCAGCCACAATACTACAACCAAGATGTCGTACATACATGGCAAATAGATAAAGCAGACAGATTTCTTGTTTTCTACTAAGATGCTTTTCAATACTTCCTGGCAGGGCTGACTCACCCTTTTAGCTTTCCAAGGAAGATAAATTGTTTTCCAGGAGCTTCAATGTATACAGGTTATTTTTGAGCAGCTTCCTTAATTAAGGTTTATCTGCTGTGTGCATAATCCACAGATGAAAAGCCTTGTCTTTTTTTTTTGTGGGAACAGAAGTTTCTCTCTGAACAATCTGTTTCTCACCCAACCCATTGTTACACAACATGACACACATACTATACGGATACCGTACCCTACCCCAGAAGTAGCTGCAGGTCAGTAGCCTGAAAATAAGTGATTTTAAATGCCTGGGATGCTTCAGTGGGGAAGGACTGAATAGAAATGGGATTCCTGAGGGCCACAGTTGGCTCAGACAAACTATTAGTACATTTCTTTCATCCATGACCTTAAACTCCACCTCTGCCCCAGCCTTGTGTTTCTTATCTTTTATATCTGAAATTATGCTGAAAGCACCCTGTTGGAAGTACACTTTGCATTTATAAACCTTGCGATCTGGCAAGGACTCAAAACTGATGTCATCCCAACTGGGATAAGAGGACAATGATGTCATCGGAATAGCTACCTTTTAGCTCTGTAACACAGTAGGTGCGGGTGAGAGGTTTCAGTCTGGCCTCCCTGGAGAGAAAAAGTGCTGTCTTACTCGCTGCCAGGTAAAGAGCTGGGTGGCACTCACTGCCCTCCATCAGCTCATCTGTCAGAATAGCAGGAGAGCTGCCCCTGTGGCTCGCTGTACACTGCCCTCCTGCTAGGAGTGGCAAGGAGATAAGCCTTCTCAGGGCTGCGTAGCCCAGGTAACAGGGCAATGCCCCTGGAATCAAGAAAGGCATGCATGTAGCAGACTACAATTCATAATGACTTGTATGTGGGATGTGAGAGCAGCAAGGCCATTGGCAAGAGGCCCTTCAGTCTGTGGTTTTCATCTTTGCCCAGGGATTAGCAATTTTATTACATTCTTACATTACATACATAGTTTATTACATTTGATCCTGCTCTGGTAGGGGAGTTTGACTAGATGATCTTTTGAGGTCCCTTCCTACCCCTAACATGCTGTGATTCTGTGATTCACTAATGGTTTTGCAGGAACCGGGTGTATGTATGGGACTGGACCTTGTAGTTATGTCTAAATTGTCTTTCCAGTCTCATAATCCTGCTGCTGTTTGAAGCTGGCCACAGTCCTTAGGGAGAAAAAGTGAAAGCTAGGGCACCTAAGTGTTACACAGTGCTATAAAGGAGTATCTAGTCTATCTTCATGTTGCTGTGGCTACAGTGTAATGCAACACAGGACTTACTGAAAGCTGCAAAACTTGCCTAAGGAGCAGGATGGATGAACCTGTGCAGAGCTCTCGCCTGTGTGATCCTGTCTGGATCACAGCTCTTCTGTGAATTTGTACCTTCAAAAGGCACTTTTGGTTTGTTTCCATCCCCTTGTGCTGAAATAGGCTGCAAAGCTCACCCCAGATGCTGCGCAGAGTTCACTATGCAAGAAAAAGACATACCTGAGTGATTACAGCATGCTAACGTCTGCATTGTCTTTACACATAACCATCACCTGCTCTCTGAAAAGCCGAGACGAACACGAAAGCCCACTTTCCATACCACCTCACTTAATGCACTTGGGGAAGCATAGATGTAACTGCTCAGTTGTGCCCCTGTGATATGTACAACAACCATTTTGTCCCTGGGCATGGTCAGGAGCATGAAAACTCCTTGTGCTGAATTCTGTGTATTACTATCAGTTCCATATTCATTCACAGGCTTTTTCACCCAGCCCCTGTGTTAGCATCCTGGTACCTGGTCTCACTCCCACTTATTTCCTGCTGTACACAGACCCATCTCACCCCTGCACAGCTGTGTGGAGTGGCTCTTTTCCCTGATGATTTGGGGCTGCATGTCCCTTGACTGCCGTACCCACTCAAGCTCACCCCTGTTTAGCTGGGGAGCAATCCCAGGTGGGCACCAGTCCTGGAGTGGGGGATTCTATGCTCACTGGGGACCCAGTGGGTGCCACCTCTGGCAGGCTGGTGGCCAAGTGTTTGGTTCACTGGCACAGCTTTTCTCGCACGTATGCTCCTGACCTTGTCTTACGCTGTGGAAATGATCTCTTCCAGTCTGCGTCCCAGTGATCGCTGCCACTGTGGCCAGTTGTCTCTGCCCCTCTTCACAGGCATGGTGTTTCCAGTGCCACGTGTGCATGCTGCAGTGGCTTTTTTTCCTTTATTCCTACTGCAGTCTTTTTGAATTTATTTTTAGGTTGTCCTCTCTCTCTGCTTTTCTGGTGCTGGACCTTTCCCCAGATGGCACCTCTCAGTTGCAATGGCCTAAGGAGTGGTTTCCTCTTCCCACCCAGGAATAAACACTTGCTACCTTTCTCAGACAGCCCATTTTCTTTCTTTTGAGTCCTGAGCCAGTGTTGGAAACCAGGTGCAGACAGCAGAGGCCAGTGGATCAGCTTCTGAGTAGCTCTATTGAATGCTTCCCAATGGGAATATTAATAGAACAGTGTCCTTTCATCAATATACAGCTGAGCTGTTGCTTGCCTAAGGGCTGCTAAATTATTGGGGTGAAGCATGGTGTGTTCTGTAGTTTCACTGGGGGTTTGCAAGCTGAGCTTTATCTGTCTGCAGCAGACCACGGTGAGGCACAGGCTCTGTTTTAGTCACACTTAAGGCTCTAATGCATATCTTAAGTCTAAAAAACCTGGGGAATGCCTGTTCTTTGTTGCACAGCTGAATTCTCCCCAATAGTTGAAGAAATAATAGTCTGCTGAAATTGGAAAGACTGATATCTATCTGCTGATTATTCTTTCATCGAAACCATGAGTGGGGAGAAGAGGCAAAGTGCTTGGAGTGCTTATGGGCTAGACATTTGTGAGGAGTATATCCTGCAAATATCTGTGCATGTATGACAGCATTCAGCTGCGGTGGGGCAGGCAGCAATCCTATTCTCTGTTGGCAGTCTTGAGACAAAAAGCTATAAAGGATGAAACGCTTGGTGTCATTAGAGTCACATACCTGTGAAACAAGGTGTCATTAAAAAGAAACAAAAGACTTGAAGGCAAAGGTGGGTTTGGAAGGACTGTGGAAATCCCCCTCGGGAGAGTGTTTGGAAAATGAGTAGAGGAAAAAAATGGTGTATTTCAAAATAAATCTTGGGAAGAGAGACAACCTTGCTGGTGCAAGCCTTTCTGTGCAGCCAGGGTACTCTCAGCATTGCTGTCAGAGATGATGAGGTGCTTTAAATTCCTTTTACACCCCCCCCATGTCTGTCCAGGCCTAGGATGAAATTAGAGCCACCTGGATTCAAACCCATACCAAATGGCAAGGCTGCTTGGAAACTTGTCACTGGTTAGCAAGCGGGGAAGGTGGGACATTCCAAATAAACCAGAGCCTGGGCTGCACCTGGAGAGATCTTAACTTACCTCCCTGTTGTCTCCTTCCTTGTTCTTCTTCAAAGGTTGAAAAAAATGAGGATGGGGACCAAAAGATCGAGCAAGATGGCATCAAACCAGAAGATAAAGCTCATAAGGCAGCCACCAAAATCCAGGCCAGCTTCCGCGGACACATAACAAGGAAAAAGCTCAAGGGGGAGAAGAAGGGAGATGCCCCGGCATCTGAGACTGATGCCGCTGACAAGAAGGAGGAAGGTCCTGCTGCTGGAGCGGCCAAGAACAAAGAGAGCGAGGCTCCCACTGCCACAGAAGCAGCCGCTGCTGACAGTGCCCAGCTGGAGGAGGGCAGCAAAGACAGCAGCGTGCCAGCAGAGGAGAAAAAAGGGGATGGAGCCGCCGACACGGGCTCAGAGCAGCCAGCCCCACAGGCTGCCACTCCTGCTGCCTCCTCAGAGGAAAAGCCTGCTGCTGCCACCGCTGAAACGGAAAGTGCCACTAAAGCTTCCACTGACAACTCGCCATCCTTGAAGGCTGATGAAGCCCAAGACAAAGAGGAGCCTAAACAAGCCGATGTGCCTGCTGCTGACACCACTGCCACCACCACCCCTGCCGCAGAGGATGCTACTGCCAAGGCAACAGCGCAACCCCAAATGGAGACAGTGGAGAGCAGCCAAACCGAAGAGAAAACAGGTGAGTGAATGCCTCACTAGGGATCGGGCTTCTCTAGAAACCGATACCTCCCTTGGTCTCCTGAGGAGGCATCTGATGTTGGCCAGCAAGAGCTGGTGCAGAGGTTAGACTGAGGGTTGACAAGGGAGCCCCTTGCTGGGTTTTAGGGGTGTGGCATGTTCTTGCTTAACACCCTCTTCTCTGCTTCCCGGTAGCTTTTGGAAATATTGCACGTCCTCTTGAGGCTCCTGTTCCCCTAGGTGGAGGTGCCATCCAGGCCTTTCTTCCAGGTTGTTGGGAAAATGTCAGCCATCTGGGAGGATTGGAGGAGCCCGGGAGAGTTCCCCAAGCTCTGCATATACTAAAGGGCAATAAACCTTCCCAGTTACACTAGCACACCAGTGGGGCAACAAAACAACCCAAGCTGATACCAGCTCACCGGAGATTTCATTTTGAGTCTGACTGCCAATTTGAGCTGAAAATCTCACAAGGCAAAAGCACTCTTATACTGCAGGAGGCCATTTAGCCTTGCTGGTGGGATGGTCAAGAAGGAGCCAAAACCATCTTTTTTTTTTTTTCCCTCTACTTGTGAATGGGTGAGATTTCTGGTACAGCCACATCCTAGTCAGGAACATCTTGTAATCAGCATTGCTTATAGTTTGATCCACACCAATACTTGTAGCCTCTGTACTTGGAGTAGCCCATGACAGCCATACTTGGATGAAGCTTTTAGACTTGTCAGCTGAGTTAGACCCACATGGCAAGAGGATCACAGAGGGAAAGAGAAGATTAAAGGCCCTGACAGCTCACTGAGTAAGGACAGAAAAAAGGGTTGAATGCAAACAGTCGCTCTGGGAGATGTTTTCAGTTCTTTGCTCTTGACCGAGTTAACTAGTTCCCCTGGGAAGAGGTGAAAAGTTTTGAGAGACAAAAGCGAGCACTTTTGACAGAGGCATAGTGTTTGCAAACCATAAAGAAGAGCTGGGTTTGAATTGTGGTACTGAGCTGGGTAGAAAATGCATCAAAGACCTGAGGATACATTTGCTCTTCTTAGATTGTCAAAGAAAGAGACCATAAACAACGAAAAAGGTAATGTCAGATGTAAGCACCACATAAAAGTCAATCAAGAGGCAGTGCCAGGCATACCTAGCCTTCACATGCATGAGACATTCAATTGTACAGGGCCTTCTTCATTCATTAGCTTGTCAGGGCAAAAATGTGTCACAGCGGTCTTGCACTTACTGATGTTTCTCGTTCATTTGGTCTACTACTTCTCTTCCACAAATTACAATTCCCCCTCTCTAATTAGACTTCCAAGCTTCATAGCTAACTCAGGGCTTCAGGTAACCCTGCTCAACAAAGTGGACAGAAATGAAAAAACAGGTAACCAAAAGGACAGATAAGTACTGGCAGAGGAGCTCATGCAGAACATTTTATGATTTAAGTTATGGACAATGGGATCAGCCTTCAAGAATGTGAGTCTAAACTGAATGTATGCAACAACAAAGGGTTGTTTGGTTTACCTTCTTTCATTTAAACATTTCTAAAGATAAGCCTTGAAATTGCATTATACAAGTTGGCTTTATGTTGTCCAGGTCTACAGACTTTTGTTCTTACTTTATGTGATGAGTTGAATGGCAGAATAAATGCCATGTGATTTGTGAAATCTAATTTGGTATGTTGCATGCTCTACTTGTGTTGTTTTTATACTTGGCCAAAGGTACAAACATCAATGGGAAAAATAGGACAGAGTGAATCCATTGAATCCTTTGTACACAGGATAACGAGTGCTAATTAACTCTTACTTAAGACTTGGGATGCCATATTCCTAAAGAGGAATACTGATTCTGCTTTGAATTACTTTCTATTTTTATTCAGATTTATCTGCTCTAATGGATAGATGTAGGACATTCATAGTAGCAGTCTATTTCATTTCCTTAATTGTACCTGTTTTGAGTCACCATTTATCAAAGAATGGTTTATTTCTATGCAGTATTCTAACTTATTTGCAGGCATCTTCCCCATGCTCTTGCTGTCTTTAACATAATTTGAAGTGGCCAATCATTTATGGCCACATCATTTGAAGTGGCCATTTAAATGCATGATTTAATATGCATTTGAATATGATACTGTTACTTATATAAGTACCTAGCCAACAGAATAAATTGGAAAATCTCCAAATACATGTTTAAAAATGAATTTTCAGGGACTGAGTGTTCAATACCAGTATGTGCATCTATTTATACTTATTCAGTATGCATACAGTAATACTCAAGCTTACCAATGTTTGCAGAAAGCAAACATGGAAGGTGTGCGGCCACAGTCAAGCTGATAGTTTCTTTAAAATGTTAATGAATATAGATTTTTTTTTTTCTAAATTCCTATTCCAATATGGTATCAGCCTTTCAGTCACAAACTCAAGCAGCTGGGCAAGTGCCCCTAGAGCCATCCAAGAAAGAAATGCAAGAAAGATTAAGTAGGCCTTCTTGTCCATCTCTCTGAGGATGACAGGTTGTGTTCTGCAGTACACTCTGTAGCACAATGTCCAGAATTATAAGAAGCTGTTTTCTCCTTAAAGAATATTCCACAAAAGAGCATCAACAGGTATAGAAGGTCCCACAGACAGGAAAAAAATTCTGAAAGAAAACCTGCATTTTCTTTTTCCTATCTTCATCCTATTACTCCCTCTCATCTCTTTAAACCTGTTTCTCTTGTGGCACTCACTCTTTCTGACTTAAAGACATTTGCCATGTCTTGACCTTCCTCCCAGTAATCCCTCAGCAAAGGCAACAGTGGTGGTTGCTGGCGTGGTCTGTGATGGTCATTCACAAAAGAGGAAGGGCTACCAAACATCTGCCACTCCAGTACTCCTCCATCCTGGAGACAGATCCTCTTTCAGCTTTATCAGTCCCCTTCTCCCAGAAGTCATCCCCTTGGCTCTCAAAGGTCATCTCTTACCATTTCTGTGATCGAAGACTGGCACAGTAGTATGAGGTGTCAGGCTGCCAAAAATAAATCAAATTGGCTCCTAGCCAGTGTCATCAGTTGGCTGGTTGCCATGGCATGCTTAGCTGCTGCTACCGCAAGGCGTGCCGACCGTGCTACTTTTGTGTGATGATGTTCATCTGCCTTGAATTTTACTACAATGTCTGTGTCATGTTATTTGTGGATATCTTCACTGGTGCAAAGACAAGCAAAAGACAAGGACATTTCATTTATATCCAGAAGATACTTTTGCCTTCACCTAAGGGCAGGACAAAAAAGACAAGAAGAAGGGAAAGGAGTAACTAACAAGATAAAGAGAAGTTCATGATTTTTAATGCTTGATATTTAATGTTTCTGGAGTGGAGAAGAGTCTGGGTGATTCTTCTTACCATTCACTAACTCCCCTGACAGCTCTTAGCTCTCCTTGTTATTAATTTCCACATACTCTACCTGTCTTTTGGTAATGGATTAGGAAATGGTTCAAACAACTGTCCTGTATCCCGCGTTAGTTGATCTGGAACCCCAGGCATTCCTGGTTGTACAGTAGGGCAACTACTAAGCAATCCTCAATATATCAAAATGTAGATGGAATAAGTATATGGAATCCAACCTGGGTAAGGCATGAATAAGTTGGTGGGCTTTGCTCAGCAGCATTGAGGGATTGATGTAAGAAGGACAATCTCTTAGTTCTCTTTGCATCTTTTGGTGGGTGACTTGCATGCCAAGAAAGTGTTCTCTTAACTGAGCATCTTTGCCAAGACTTATATTTATAGGCTTTCTTGTTATGTTCCAACTTTGCCTCTTTGGTGTTGGTATTATGCTTAGAGAGGCTCCCTTAGATGCCAACCTACTCAACAGGACAAAATTCAAAAGAGGTAGGAGGGAGTTTATACATTACATATGGATGAGGAGGTGAGACTTATTCTAATCTATGTTGCATTGGATTAAATCCAAAGAGTCTCCATCAAAGTTATTGGAAAGTGTCTACATTAGCGCAACTTTGAAGTGAGATCAGCATCCAGCACAGCAGACTATAGAAGAAGATGGGCTGCTCTGTGCCTTATGGGGAGGAGGGGAGGTGAATGGCACACAATGTTAGATTCTCTTTGTACTCTCCCAGGTTTTAGAGTCTCACCTCCGAATTTGGCTAGCTCTCACATCAAAAGCACTCTCAAATTGTCAGGTAAGAATACAACAAAGTCCAGAACTGTGAAAGAGTAAATTGTGCCTAAGGAAACAAATGGATCTTCTTTTGTTGGGAAATGAAGAATGCTCTCTTCTCCTTGATGAAATAGCTTTACAATGGAGCAGTTTCACAGCTGAAATGAAAAATCAGCCACATGACAATTGCTTTGCATGTAAGCGGGCCAGCATTTCCCCCAGGGCCCTGTATCCTGCAAGCAAGGAGCACTGGGAGGCACCATCTTCTCTTCACTTCCTTAGAGGGAGCAAGTCCCTACGGATCCTTTTTCATGGTTTAGAGTTGAATCAGTTCTTTATTTTCACTTCAATCAGTGTATTGATGGAAGGACAATACTTGCTGCACCAAGGGAGCACTGGCTATATAAAGATTTAGAAAGGGAGACTGTCTATTGTCATGTACTAGCTAGAAGGTATAGCCTGCGCTACGCAAGTGGATTGCAGTTGTATAACAGGAATTTTAGTCTTGGCCCATGGGTAGCTGGCATGAGGCAGAACACCTTTGCTACCATTTCTATTTCAGGGGAGCTTATCTCTGCTGCTACACCTGGCAGGTGAAGAAAGCAATGCAAATACCATAGTCTTCCCATGACTGTCCCAGAGGGAACAAGCAAGCGTGTCAGCATTTTCTTGTCTGTAGTACTACTCCAGTGACAAAGTAAGACTATAAATGCAATGTGGGTTATCTGCAACATGCTGAAAGGTGTCAAAGCATGTGCCTAGTCCTCAGTTGCTCTGAAAATTTTAATCTTTGCATCATGTCTACATGGGTATAAGCATTGCATATGTATTTCACAGCCTGCTTTGCTTTGGTGCAAATAGCTATGTGAGGGGCAGGGTGAGGAAAGTAGAATGTCACAGTTTTCCAGAGAACAGGAAACCTACACACTAGCTGCTACAGGTGCAGGATTTCCTCCTCTGTGGCAATGAAATGCTGTCTCTGGTCCCACATGTTCCTCAGGTCTGTTATTTTCTAATGAGCAGCTTTCCCCATATCGGTAGGAACTATGCCTAGTGAACTAGTGGTGAAGCAGGAGCCCCTCCTCATTGATCATGGCACACTACACAGAGTTCATGGGGAGGTTGGCCAGCCTCACTCTTCTTCACATCTTTATAATATTCCTCTTACTGAACAATGCTATCAGTCTTGAACTTGTACAACACCGAACTTTCTAGATGGTGTATCAGGGTTCGCTGAGAGCGTTACGCTCTTACACACCTCCATTGGAAGAAGCTCTAACAAGCAGTGCAAGTAGTAGTACTGTTTAAGGCAGTGTGTACTAATGTCATGGCATGTGGTCACGTTGCATAGTGTTTGTTCGCTCACGCTAACACATGGCGCTCTACAACCAAGGCCAATAGTTCAACTCCACCTAGATTTTGCTTAAAAGCACTGTCTACTTGTTACAATGTTTTCCAAAGTGGTCTACTACAACTGCACCCAGATCATCTTCAGAAAACAACTTGTGGGAGGAAGGCTTTCTGCCGTAAATAACCAAATTTTATGCTGAGAAGGGCTCAAATAGCAGACCAGTGGGCAGAATAGACAGACGGACAATGAAATTTAAGTGGCAGCTGTTTGCTGTAGCTGCCAGCAGTGCTCTGCACCACCACCATTGTCATCTTTACACTAGGATCAAGTAGGCTGAACTTTTCAGATAGATACAAGCTTGCAGAGTATCAGCTGGGATTTAGAACTCCAAGGAGTAGTACTTTAAAGACAGCAGTGCTGACTCCGTGGTACAGATGACTTCCATGTGCAGAGGAAAGGGATTGGAAAAGTTCACCAGGTCAGCACAATCAGATGAGTTAGACATTCCTCAAGCTATATAATAGGTGCATTAATACTGGATTATCAGTGGCAGTGCAGTGATCACTTCCAATCTCCGTGGCAACTTGATGGACTCTGGCAAGAAGTTGTACTCCCACAGGTCCATGCAAATGACTGATAGAGGAACATAGAACTGCCAAGCCAGGTCAGACCTAACATCTATTTATTGTACTTCTTGCAGCTGCCAGCACCAAATATTGCTATGGGCAGATTTGGGGTAAATCGCCCCTTTAGTGCTAGGACTCATTGCTGTCCTCTGCTGTCTAGGAGGTTTTTTACCAGTTAAAGCATGATGTATTATCTCTTGATACTAAGTGTAACTGTGGCTTTATGTGGCATATACATAAATGCATAATATCCGATTGACTTAAGTGTCAACAAATTCCCCAACTCCAATCAACTGTACAATGGCCAGGAAGTTTGGCAATGAATTGTCCAGCATTATCTTAAATGTATTTCTATGCTTTCTATGCTTTTATGTCACTGAAAGAACAAAAGCTTCTGATAGCCCTACTTTATGCCAATGATTATGGTATATATCATCATATAGTCCACACATATGCAGAGGGCATAGTTCCATAAACCTTACAGTTCATCTCTTTTATGAAGAAAACACAAGCAGTGCTTTCAGTTGCTTTTTATATTAAGTGATTCCTGTGCTTTTTAGCATCTTTGTTTCCTTTTTTATGCACTCCCTTTAAACCTGCAAATGTCATATATGAGATGGGGTGACAAATGCTGTACACTTTAGTCCAGTAAAGGCTATACATGTATACATGTGTTTCCAGAAAGGCAGTATTTCTTCTGTTTTGCTCCTCATCACAGTCCTTAGGCATACCAACATCTTTGCTCTTTGAAGACAGCTACCCAGTGAGCACTGATGACTGCAATGACACCCAGGTCTGTTGTGGACTTGGGAGTTCTCCTCTTTGTAAAGGTACTGCACAAATATTCTATTCAGCCAGAGGATGGTCTGTGATATTGGGCAGTGGCCACGAGAAACAAAGAAAATGTAAGCAGTGACAGGAGGCTTACAAGTCAAGCCACTGGCATCAGCTCTGTGGTATAGGTTCCACCTCCAGTTCCGGACCTCCAGTAGGCCTGTGAAAGACCAGCTCAGGCAAGCTCAATTTGAACAGGTCTCTAGCCACAATATATTTCTCAAAACTACATTTATGCTGAAAGTTTGACTTAAAGGACGTCTTTCTCATTCCCTCACTTTCCTCTTTGCCTGTCTTTCAGGCAGAAAGTAGAAGAAACTCTTAACAATAATGTATGAGGAAAAACTGAATGATGGAGAATGCTTCTATTGTGTACTTAGCTGTTCTCTGAAGGGGAGTCTGGCGTGGTTTTGCAGGTTACTAGAACTGTGACTTTCTTCCCAGCTCTGTATTCCCTGCTAGTCTTCCTTTGCATATCCTTTAGCTCTAGTGGCTTGTACCATATAAGGAGCCTTGGCTTTATCATCATCAGTGTGATTTCTATGGAAATGTTTCCTTTTTCTTTCTGTGTCTTCAGCTACATCACTGCCAGCATGGGACACTGGAACAGAACTGAAAATCTCAGCTGAGGTCCTGGCAGCCAGGAGCCCATGTTGGACATCTGCCCTTTGCAGGGCTGCAGAGTAGTCAGGAAAAGAACTACGGAAACCTGGACAGGGCCCAGAGATGTAAAGGTCTCTTCTCCTAATTACAGGAAAAAATGATACTCAAGGCTTCATGTAAATAAGCCTTAGATAAAGGTCACAAGGTCCTAATTATCCAGTGTTCAAAGGACCACACACTTTCAAGCTGTACCTTGAGGCAATAGCAAATGAATCCTCTTTTCATTATGACAGAATGCAGAAGGTGGAAGACACTATTCAAATTCTCCGTCTTCCTTCAGCAAAACGTGGTAATTGGGGCTGCTAGTAAGGATAACCAGGCATTACCTGTAACCTACAGAGCTTAATGAAGAAGAAAATCTCTCTGACATTTGGAAGACCATCCAAGTCCCAATGCTGAAGTGGTGCAGTGCTGCAGAACCGTAGCTGACAATGCATTGCACGTACAGGGAAGGGGATGGGAGGGCAGGAGCGAAAGCTTTGACGAGTCTGCAGGAGCATTCCCCAGTGCTGCTGACTTTGGCAGAACTGTCTTAGAAGCTGTGAAAAATGTTTCTAAGACCTTACTGGATAACCATTTGAAAAGATGGAAGATAGAATAAAGTAAAAATAATTTGAAGTTGGGGTGGTGGAAAGTACTTTTAAAAATCCATTTTCTGTTCTTAGAGTCTTTGGGCGCCCATTGATTTGGAAATGACACAAGCCTATAAAGAGGGAGACGTGAATGCAAGCTCATGTGGACTGAGTCCACAACTGCCTAGTTTTCAGATGAGTGTAGGACTCCATCCCTGCACTGGGTGTGGGCTTAGAAATGAAAGAGTATGTATATCAGCTTAGACACCACATGCTACTTATCCCGGAATTTCTCTTCCAACCCTGCCTTCTTCCTCCCTCCTTCCTCCTATCTTCTACAGCCTGTTTGGAGGCAAGACTCACCAGCTGTAGGTGCAGCTACAGGGCTGAAATTTAAGCCTCACTAACTTATGCAAGGCTAGGATTTCACCTGTGATTTCAGCATCAGCGACATAAGCAAGTCAGAGCAATCTTCGCAGTAAGCAGGTCAGAGTAATCTTCAGTTATCAGAGGTGAAACGAGGGATATGCCCCAGGGTACCAAGCCCTGGTCTAGACCCTGCCCCACTGCACTTCAGGGAGACGTGTGAGTTGAAGGAGTCTGTGGTCTTAATCTTAGATTTGCTCTCAGATGGTCAGTATGTTTCTTCCCCTGGGAGGGACTCGGTGCAATATTGTAAAACTGGTCTTCTGCTTTCCCTTGTGGTTAGAAGGGATGGAAATCCCCCAGATTCAAAGGGTTTGATCAGAGGGCTTCTCTAAGTTTATCTTCAGTAGGACTGCTGCAATTTATACAAGCAGCAATTCTGTCTGGCCCTTTGTGTTCACAGTATGTTATTCAGCTGGTACACCAGGGATCCAGGTGGTGAAAGCACAGTGAAAGGAAGTAACCTCTTTATTGACAAACTGAGCAGGCATGACTGTCACCTAGATCTTCTAACCCTGTACCATGCCTGCTCAGTCCTGCACCCATCCCACAGTAGAGCTCCCAGTGGTCAGCATGGACATTCAGGGTGATGCAGGCTTGCAACTCAGTGGGACTAGTGTGTTTAAGAGATTTTTCAGCCTTTAAGCTTATCTTTGGGGATGAAGGTACTCTTTGCAGAAACCCATCCCAGCACTACTGCCAAGCCTTCGTTGGAATACTTATCAGTGTGGACAAACATGGTGCCAGGCACAGGGACTGGACTTGACCTCTTCTCCATGACACAACCTTTCCCAAACACACCTGAGGCCCAGCAGGAAGGCAGAGGGAAGAAATGCACAGCACTGCTACTGAACAGCACCACTTCTCTAGATAAACAGCAGACTCTGGTCTCAAGAGATACTAACCCATCACTGTTCACTGCACTCAATAAAGAGACACAAAATAAGAAAGAAAACATTTCTTTGTGCCTCAAGATAGAAACCCTCTTCATGGCTGAAGCCAAATGACTGTGAAGAAGATAGATGGAGTCACTGATTTTTACATCAGGGAGCACGGAGAAAATTCCAGCACTGTTCCTAACTGATGTAGCATGCAACTACTACTCATCCTCATTTCTAGCAAAACACAAACACTGTTTCTACCAAACAGAGGAGCCAAGCCTAGCTGCAGTTCAAACCACCTCCATACAAGTCTTCTGACTCCTGATAGGCTGGAATTTTTCTCCAAAACTCTTTTCTTCATTAAAGAATCCTTTAATTTGTCAAAACCAAACATAATGTACCAGTACCAGAAATGATGGGATATGCAGATTAAAGTAGTAAGAGAAACCTTTCCCTGCTTTTAGAGTAGCTGGCACATGAGGGTCAAGTACTCCCTGAATGGGGCAGAAAACAAAATGAGCCCATGCCTTATCCTAGGAAGGTGAAATCTAGTGACCTTTGCAAGCAAGCTATTGGGCTGCTGGACAGAGTTTCCCCTGATCCCTTCTGCTGGAGCTGTTCCACTTTGTATAAATGATTTATTATTTGCTAGAGCCAGGATGTGGAGTTTGGTCTCCCCCATTACAGATGAGTGCCTTCACCACCCGTCTACAGAGTCAGTGTTTTCCTCTGACCCAATGAATATTTCATTATTTATGGAAGTGGAACAGCTCCATCAGGAGAGGAAGAGTAAGAAAGACATGTTCATTCACGTGGATATCTCACAGCATCGCTCTGTGACCAGTAGGCAAAACTGGAGCCAAGGACCTTTACAGAAAAGGAGGACCAGGGGAGACAACATGAGCATGAAATGGTGGGTTGCCACTGAAGCATACTTCAGTGTAATTTTAGAGCCACTCAGGCCAGGTGAGTCCATCCTCAGATAAGGCCCTCTTCTGTGACAGCCATCATTGAAATTACGGTGCCCCAGCCAAAAGTATGGGCAGCTCCATCTATGCCAAAAACTTACAAGATCTGCAAGTGGGAGCTGTGGTAACTCACAGTCTCTGTGGACCTGTGCAAAGCTGGACTTTATAGCAGATTGGACTATGCATGAAATAGTTGAGGAGCAGCTATTTGGCTTGGCCCTACTACTTGGCCCCATACACAGCTGAGGCAGGGCTGCCTTGGGCTAGCAGTGGGACAGCCACAGCACTGCTGACACGTTCTTTGATGAGGGAGAGAAGTCTTGTTGTAGTCTAGCTCAGCAAAGGACTGTCTTAGCTCCCTATAGGAGTGCTTTTTCTCCACCATAGTGGACAGTACTGAGGAGCTTTGACTTTGCCATTGACAACCCAGACATACCTGTTGCTCTGGGTTATTAGGTGATTCAACCTGGCCTTGTGCCACCACAGTCTGGGTGGCTGTGTATAGGGCATGGCATTGCCTCACTGTGCCCCTATGATGTCTCCCCAGCATTTGCAGTTGCCCCATAGGCTGCCCTCATGTCAAAGCCATGTTCATTAGCCACCTGATTGGATTTTATTGCAAAAAGCCAATTAAACTGTGATGGCTACTGTGGGATGGATGCACTGGTAGGCTTGATGCAACACTCAGAAAGTTCAGAGGCTTCAAAGTCCCTCCCAAACTGGGAGAAAGTTGTTTTCTAAAAATAAAAAAATCCCAGATTTGAATTAAAATCAGAGTTACTGATGCTAGCTGTTGCCACAAGACTGCTGCAGGTAACAAGAGAGCTCATGAAGGGTTTTCCAGGAAGCTCCCTCCATCCTTCCTTCCCACTGTGCAGATTGGCTCTCTGAAAATGGCCGATACACGGTGCAGGGCTACCCTATGCCCTCCTTTCCTCTAGGGCTTACTGGGCATGCATCATCACATCTCTGGTCACAGAGATTTCTTGGGATGGAAGAGGCAACTGTGCATATCGACATCCCACCTTAAGTCAATCTGTGGCTTTTCACCTCCCAGCCCTTAGGAGTTCTCACAGGCACCCAAGGGGTAAGGCACCAGACCGAGGAGGATCTGGCCTTTGCAGTATGAACCAGGCAAAATGTCCAGCTGCCCACCCAGTTTTGCAGGGTAGGTGCTGTGACTCCTGATCTTTCCATCCCTGGAGGGCTTGATTAAGCAGTGTCAGACAGGGGATTTTGGGCAGAAGGGAGGGTTGCTGTGCACCAGCCTTGCTGCTCTGCACCAGTTATACCACTCTGCGTTGTATCAAAGTGGGGATTTACCTACAAGTGCTAATGGTTGAAAATTCCTCTTCCTGTGTCTGGACTGTCATAACACTTGTGATGACCTCCTCCTGTTGAAACAAAAAGCAAAGGCTCCCAGGAGCTTCAGTGGGTACAGCATTAAGGCTGAACTGCCTCCTGGAGAGCAGCAGCTGTGTTTCAGTGCCCATTCTGTCCAAAACGCATTGGGATCCTACGTGTGTGCACACCAGCTGTGCCTATGGGAAATATCAGTGATATCTTTGATGCAAAGAGCTGGTGTTGCTGATGTTGCAGCTGCTGGGGACAGTTATCAACAAGATGGCTGTGGAAAGCTTGACAACAGGCACTTAATTCATTTTAGCATTCCATTTGCAGAGCCTTGTGTGTATGACGATGGACAGAACCAAACTAATGATCTCTAAATGAAAATGGGAGGACGGCAAAGGGAAGAAAAAAGGGACATTTTATATCCTCTCCTTGATTGTAATTCCCTGCCTTCAGCTAGATCAATATCATTTCTGCTGGAGATGGAGGCTGCCTCTGGTTTCCATGGCAATCTAGTTGTTGGAGGCTTGCAGGCTCCATGAATCCCCAATTTATCAGCCTTCTAGGCTTTAATAATGGAGACCAGCAGTCAGGCAGCTTATGAATGGCACATGTCTTCTGGGCTGGGGGAAGGGAGATGGGAGCGTGGTTTGTAGTAAGGGCTGCAGCAATTTGTTTTCCTGCCACCTACAGCTGAAGGGGGAGGAGAAAGGGAGGAGGAGGAGCAGTGCATTAATTCTGAATGCACTGAAGGAATTTCTAGAGCTTTTTGCTGCAATTACGGAAGATTTCCTCCTCTCGTCTCTTTTCCCTGGACAGCTTTGCTGGGGCTGGGGAGGAGCGCAGCCTCATGGCTGGTCCTGTATGATGAGGTGGGATCCATATGTGGAGAACCCAAAGGCTCCAACACTCCACACATTTTCTTCCTCTCCTTAACCCTCTTTATTTCAGGACCAGCAGTGCATGAATGCCAGCAGTCTGCCACAGTTTTGGGTCCATTTTTATCCCCCTGCTGATCCTACCACAATTGCCAGGCTGATCAGTGGAGCTGTAAGATGGGCAGACTGCTGAGGATCCAGTCTGTCTATCAAACTTCTGTCACTTGCTTTGCTATTCTCTGTGGATCTGCCAGACCTCTCCAAACCCTATCCTCCATCCCCCGACTGCTGTAAGCTTCACTCCCTGTATTAATCACTGTGCTAGGAATGTCCTGCCTGTACAGGAATCAGCCACTTCAGTAAGGCTGAATTTTGCTCACTTGTCCTTGCTTAGTCAGGGTATTTCCATTTCTTCTTATCTTTCCTCTGGTTTGTCCCCTATGTTCTCATAGGGCAACCACCCTAAAGACACTAAAAAATAAAGGGATGTGTCTTATCTTGTTCTTCTGCCCCATCACATGCCCTCTGTTTCTAAACCATCTTCCAGAACTTAGCCCAGTAATGGGGAAAAGATGGGTGATATAAAAGAATACTGTTGGATGAGATGGGGACATCCTATTTTCCAATGCATATGCCAAGAGCAGCTGCCAACTGTTACATTCCACAGCTGGAAACAAGTAAAACCTCTATATTCAAGCTGTTTGAATCACAAGGTATTTAAGGAATTAAAAGGAATAGTCTTTCTGGTCTGCAGAACCTACGTGAAATTAACAGGGGCAGGGGAAGAGAAAAGAACAACTAGTGGGTTATTTCTTAGGTAGGTGAACTAATGAATGTCTTTCTTTTACATGTCCTCCTGTGATGTTTGGTGTGGGCAGGGCAGTACTGCTGAGATTCCTGCACTTCCAGTTTTGTCCTGAAATTAGGACTTTGTGGAATTTCAGAAATCACAGGACCAAGGCATCACAGCTATGAAAGTGCTGCTATGTGCAGAGTGGCTGGTTGAGATGCTGGAATGAAGAGTAAAGGCGACTCAGCCTTCTAGGTACACAACAGTGTGTACCTAGTGTGCACAACCGTGTGACCACAGCTCAGTTCTTCATACTTTGCTCACTCTAAAATCCAGTTAGAAGCCTTTTCTTTCTTCATGGGATGCCATAAAGGTAAAATACCTCCATGATGATGAGTTAGGCCATTGTTGTGGTGTCAAAGACCAGATAAATACTTATATTGCTGGCTGTCGGTAGCAATTTGGGAGGGTCACAATGGAGACAGCTCTTGACATTCACAAACGTCTGGGTTCATCATAGATGTGTGATCTAGATATTATATCCTGCTTTATCTTACTTATCTGGTACAATCTGGGTATTGTATCTAAAAAGACCAGTGTACTACCTTACTTGAAAGTCTTGAGTATCTGCAGAGGCATCTTTGACTCTGGCTCACCGTTTTTGGGGAGATGGAGAGACTGGTAGCTTGGAAGGCTACTAAAGGGAGCCTTTCTGCTCTAGCAAGGCAGCTGAACAACTGATTGGGAATCAGATCAGCCCTGACCCCAGCTGATGGGGGTCACCCTGCTCAAGTCACTTCCATTTCTCCACTACAGGCTCCCTGGCTGTTAAGACCATCGAGGCTTGGTAGGAGTCTGTTTATGTCAGTACCCTTGATGCTGTTTTTCAGTAGGCCATCTGATATCAGTGCAAAACATCTGCCTTCACAGCACCCTCATCCCAAAAAGGCTCTTTTACCTCCCCTTCATCCACTGTGTTACACAGCTTCCCACTTGCCTGGAACAAAGCAGCCCCACAGAAGCACCCTGACAGATCACATTGCTTCCAGGTGGGAAGACCCCATCATCCCCGGAGCTGCGTTTGCTTGTGGCAGTGACTGTGGCCAAGAGAGAGGCATTGTTAAAGGAGATCTCACTGTCTGAAAACCTAATCACTCTGGCAGGCTTCTTCCAACTCTAGCTGGATTGCAATTGCTGAGCTACAGGTACTGTATCCAGGAAGTTTGGGCCAAAAGTGCTAGGAATAGGCAGGAGTAAATGACCGGATAGCAATAGGCATGCCATTTGCCTTAGCCTTCAGGCCTGGCTGCATTTATGGGCGTGCGAAGGAAATGGCAGTAGAAGAGAGGAGGAGAGAGCTGTTTCTTTCCCATTCTCCAGGAAGCAAAAATATTTGCTAATGTATCTGTAACAGGGTTAACACCTCACATTCACAAGGAACACCCTCCCTTTTCTCTCTCCACCCTTTTCCCCCACCACTCCCATTTCTCTGGAGACCTGGCTGCTCCCTTCTGTCAGCCAAAGTTGGGGAGTTTCCATGGCAACCTGGCAGCTGGTGTCTAGACACTGTGAAAGATGCTTTGCAATGGAACTGTGAGCCTGACTCCCCTCGGCACCCCCTCCCCATGGCTGTGCACCCTGAGCATCTCTCCTACCACTCACTCCCTTTCCATCTACTGCACACATGAATGCTTGTGCAGGGTGGGATTTCTGTAATGGTGCTGGGGAAGAAAGGCTCAGGGCGAGAGGAGAAGGAGAGGAAATGTTTAAGCCACTGGCTCTTCAGCGTGACAAAGCGCAAAGGCAGCTGGGGCGACAGAACTGGGGCTGGCTGTCCTCTGAGGATTTAGCAGGATCAGAAAAAGAGGCAACTGTCCAAGCTTGGACTGACATCATCAGCTGTGGGACTGGCAGAAGTTGGGTTTTTTATCTCTGCTAGAGCAACTGAGATTGGCATACATGGTGCTGAAACAAAGATGAGGTGGTCCAGGAATAGGAGGCCCAAACTACAGTGTATTGTGGCCATATTCACCTTTTTGTTTTAACCTTAACAGACTTCTTTGCCTGCTTCTTTCCAGTAGTTCCAGGCAACTTCCCTCGACCTTCTGCCTGCTGCTTGCACTGGAGACACCACTCCCCACCATCTTGTTGCAGCATTTGCCAAGGGTGTGCAGATCTCCTAGGTGTCCCTGTGGCTTACAAGAGGCAGGTGGCCCCTTGGGTCTGTCTGTAGAGAGTGAGGGATTCACCAAAGGTTTGGAAGAAATGGTGCAAGTCAGTCCCCTGGAGCAGATACAACCACTCACCTGAAATACCCAATTCCTTCACTTCTTGGTGCTGTACTGGGCCAGCATAAGTCTGCCAGTTTTCAGAAGCAGCGAGTGGGGGGTGTGGGGGATTTTAGCACTGCATATGACTCATCGTAGGGCTGACTGCAATGGGCTAACTTGGACTGAGAAGAGAACTGTATAAGCAACAGCTCTGAACCTGAAGTATGTCTCGTTTCAGCAGTCTCAGACCTACCATCTTCTGCCTGGAATCATCTTCTGGCTGGCTAGAAAGACAGATGGATTGGGACAGATGAATCAAGCTGTGAAGCCTGGATCCAAATCTGGATCCAAATGTCATCAAAACTAGGAGAGGCTCAGGTCAGGGATTTTAAATGGGGCTTTCCAGTGCTCCTTACTCTCAAAAAAATGTCTTTAAACAGAGTCACCTCTGGGGCAGATGAGGTCTGCTTATAACAAGGCAGGAAAACCCAGATTAATATTTGGGAGCAAAGAGAAAACCAGACGTGACACAGGTTTTCTGTTCTATCTCAGACCAAGGTAATAGTTGGTGGAGGACAGAAGGAGAATGGAACGAGTGTGACAAATGCTAGAGAAAGAGCAGCAGGTGAGTAGACTGGGCAATACTTAGCATGAAGGCATGGGAGAGTTCTAGCTGCACAATCAATATCAGCAATAATTATATAAATAGTGAGAAAGCAGCAAAAGCAAAATCCCTGCATCTGTAGTAGAATCCCAGAGTGTTTGTGCTATTTCTCTTCTCTTGGCAACGGGTGTGGTAATTTAAAGATCTGCAGTGGAACACAGAACAGAAAGGAAAACAAAACCCAAGCCACCAGCCACAAAAGAAATGATCAGCAGAGAGGTTGCTGCTACTGTGGTCATAAACTGATGTCTGCTCTGATTTAATTAATCTTGGCAAGTCAGACGGGAGCTGGGCAGGTCCCAAGAGACAGTGTTTTACCCGGAAATCCACTCAACCTAATTTGACTAATGTAGGGCAGTGGAGAGACTTGGAGAGGAGCCTGCACACTCAGCCATTAAAGCACAGCGTAGGAAAAGGCAGCTGGAAGTACCACCATCCAGCAAAACTGCTGCTTGTGTGCCTGCTTCAGCTTTTCAGCAACCAGAGCTGCATATGTTCGAGGTGTTTGCTCCCCAGTGGGGCTCACAGACATGACTCCCACCCTTTCCAGAAAATAAATGGAGTGCTGAGGGACAGGCGCTCTCGAATACCCTATTTCATCAAGGATCTGTAGCTCACTTCCATATTATTTCTCTTTCATGGGCAAGGCAGTTCCCTAGCAGGTACCAGTTGGAGCTGTAGGTATGAAGTGTGTCTCTGACACAGGCCCTTCAGCTGGGAGGCAGACACACTTCAGCCTCTCCCACCACATAGCTCTATTGCTTAAAGCAGTTCTGCAGTCAAACTGAAGGCTTGTCTGAGTCTGGCCAAGAGGTTTCTCAACTTGACTGCCCCATCCAGGGTGCTAAACTGAAGTGAGATTGGTGACAGCTCAGCTCACAGGTGCCTGTCTCTTTGGCAAAATTATCCCTGACATAGGATGACTTGGACTGCAGCATAGATTCCAAAAAACTGAAACAAAAGGTGAAGCTGCAAAACCACCTAAAATCTCAGTCTGGGGGGACCACAGGACTGGGATAACCAGGAACAATACAGGTGATGATTGATGTGCATTGAAACAACCGTGAGGGTGATGACTGCAAGAACAAATTAAGTGGGGTTTGTTGTTGGTCCTGTTTTATGGTTGGTTTGGGGTTTGTTTGTTTTTGTTGCGGGTTTTTTTTGTGTTTTATTGTGGGTTTTTTTGCTTTTTGACCTAGCCATTCCTGCTTTATCCTTCAGGACAGATTTTATTTTTGGCCCCTCCTCAATCTTCTTTTGCTTCCTATTACAGCTCAGCCTCACCTCCTGTTCTACTTCCTCCATGCATGCACATATTGTGTTACCATTTTTTGAGTTTGGGCCCTTCTTTTTGCTCTGTGGCTGGAGTGCTCTAGAACAAATGTGGGTGTCTCCACCCTAGCTTCTAAAGATGTAGGTGTACCTGGGCTGCAACTCCTCTTGTCCTAACACAGGCATCCAAACAGGTCAGGTTAACAGAGTCCTAGAAATGTCGTGTTTATTTCCACTAATTAGAAAGGGAGCAGAACATGAGAAGATCATCTGGCAATGTCTCTATTTAGATGTCTGGAGTTAGGTGAGATGTCCATCCACTCCCACTTCAACTATCCCATTTCGTGATCTCTTCATGTGCAGCTCAGTGCTGCCCCAGTCTGGGTGCATCTTAAGAAATAACTTGCTGCCTCCTGCTTGTTCTTTCTCTTCCAAGTGGACACTGGGGACTTTGATCTTGCAGGAGGAGATCTTGCAGTGCTGGCACGTTCAGAAGGGAGGCGGCTTTAGACTTGGCCACACAGTATGAAATGCTTTTGTTCCTTAAGCAGGAGATGGAACATTTTGCCTAAATGCCCTGAATTCTCACCTGTTTGGTTTTTTTTTTTTTTTGGTCACCTTTTGCACCTATTCCAACAAAGTGCAAATTGAATTTAAAATGCCAAGCCTGTGCAATGTGGTCTGTTTAACTGTATCTGTCCACTACGAACCAACAAGTGTGACAGCCCAGAGTTTAAGGAAGTGGAAAATCAAGACTAACATTGGGTAAAAAGCAATGGAAAAAAATGCCCTCTCTGATGGATGGAATCCCCAGGATAGCCATCTACTAATCTCCCCAGGGATACCTTGCCCTCTTTTGCTGGAACACTGAAAAGCAGGCTACAGAAAACCCTGGAGAACGTACTGCAGAAATAGCCTGCATCAAACAAACTGGTGAATGGCGAGTCAGATAAACTGTCTCACCTCTACTCGTGAATCAGAAACTGTTACCAACTGGCCCTGATGTCAGTAGGGTTGTGCTGTGTTGCTCCCATCGCACCAGGAAAATCCTTTTCTTTTCACTGCTGTAGTGTAGCAGTGCCACAGCTTGAACTTTATCTTTTGTGATGTATTTTTTATCCTTTGTGATATTACTTCTTGCTAAAGTTCATTACTCTATAACACCAGGTTGCTTCTTTTCTCTCATCCCAACGATCAATGAAATGCTGCTAAAGCTGCTAGGAGCTAAGACATAGCTTAGCAGGGTGTAGCAGAGCATAGAGTGTTTCCCCTTACTGCTTCAACCCCATGCAAGAAAAAAAGAGGGAGAGTGGCTGGCTTAATTTTATGGTAATTCCTATTCAAAAATGTAGATTTTTTGTTTATACTTGGGACATCCACAGTCACAAAAATTTGCTGTAGTTTGCCATGCGTCCAGCATTTGGTTTGTATGATTCCTCTCTGTTGACTTGAATACGTGGTGAAGTGATTTTAAATCCTTTTGCTGCCCTTCAAGACAGGGCAGTCTTTGCAGCGATCATCTGCCTACCACTAACCTGCTGCCCAGAGAAGAGCGATGGGGTCCACAAGGCACCCCCACACAATTCCTCTGCCATTCAGGGATCTCTGGGAGACATGGGCACTCCCTGGAAATTAGATTTACTACTGTGGTGAGGCAAAAGGGAACAAAACATGGCAAAAAATTGTATTTCAACCTGCCTGCTTATCCTAAGAGCAAGAAAGGCATGGGAAACATTGTGGGGCTACTTAGTGCCGTGGTCTAGTCAGTGTGGTGGTGATAGGCCACAGGCTGCACTTGTTGATCTCAGAGCTCTTTTCCAGCCTCAATAATTCCGTGATTCTGTGATACCCCACATCACTGAGGTTGCCAGCTCCCCTGCTTTGAGTGAAACCAGATTTCCTGCCCATCTAGATAGGGCAGCTGTAAAGAGCTGACGACCACTGTAGGAGCTCGACCCCACTTTCAGCTCCTGATGTAATGGGGTCATCTGTGTGACTTGGCAGTCCATACGTCTCAGCCAAGCACTCGGTATCACAGCAGGTATGCAGGACCTCCCAGTGTTTATCCCTGTGCTTGCTGCATCAGGAGCCTTCTGTTGTGCTGTCCTGAGGAGGCTGTGGGGACTGCCAGCTAAAAACCTGTGCATGTTTTCAGCAGGAAAACACATCAAGTTTTAAACATAAGGAAACACAGTGTCAGGGCTTGTATTCCTGAAGTTGTGTTGCCTGTCTTTTGTTGCTCTTTTATGTGTGGAAAAACCAGGAATTCTGCCTTACTAAGATCTCTCAAAGCACACTTCACTGCTGGCTAACAATAGTATTTTGGCTCAAGTATAGGGGTAGATGGTTGTGCATTGGGATTCTACTTTCTGCTCTGTAATTCAAAGTGTTTCCTGCTATGAATGCCTTGGAGAAGAGCAGGATTAAAAGGACTTCTTCCCTGACCTGTGGAACGTGATCAAGTCATTCAGAAAAATTAACAAAATTAGGGCAAGTCAGCCTGCTTTGCCTTGCAATGATACTTGCACCCTATTTTATTCAGTAGCCTAATTTGTCTTTGGTTCTGCCAGATGTAGATGTACCAAAAATAGAAGGAGTCCTTGAGTTGCATCCTTTTTAGCTGTTCAGTAGCAAGGGAAAGAAAGTCCACAGATGTTTTTGCTGACTTGGGGTTTCCAGGTGCAGAGGGGCTCAGGACATGGGGATGCTCCCAAAAACTTTTTTGTTTTAGAAAATAAATAGTTGGAGTTTACTAAGAAAAAAAAAAATAAAATTGAAGATCCAGAAGATGATGAAGCCTTTAATGAATATAATTCAGGATAGGAAGTTACACACATCTTAAAGGTGACTCATATGAATGTGGTGCCTAGGATCATATTTAAAAGCTAGGCTAAAGTGCCAAGGGGGAGAGGAAAGCAGGAATGCAACACCTACTGCCAGTGTTGGAAGTAAATACAAGTCTGCCATCTGATGGCACCAAATGAACCAGGCCAAAATGGATGAACGATGTCAGTAACGAAAGTTTCACATCCCAATTAGCATTTTCACTAATGCTTAACATGGGTGTGAGGATGCTAATCCTCACAAACTAAACGTTGACATGTGAACATCTGGATTGTTAAAATGACAGCATGGGCCATGGTGTGATTTTTGACTACGCCAACTAGCTTTGCCCAAGACAGCTCCCAGATATGGCCACCCTGTTCTGGAGAGTAAGAGAGTTTAGCCATATGGACAGCAGTCCCTGGCCAATTTTATTTGCTATAACATAATTTGATAGCTCATCAGAGAAGCCAGGAACTGTCCAGGGACCCCACAGTCCTCTCTGAATGACCACTGGAGATCAGTGATGCTACAGAGGTGTGTCAAGTGCCAGCATTGAGGTATGTGACATACCAATCTTGTGGTCTGTCCTACACCACCTAGTCCTTCTGCACTTGTTTCTTTTCCCTGTTCTTTATTGCAGGTCTGGAGTAATGCTGCTTACTTGGCCTCTGCATGATCTGTGTGTATGTGTGTGGGAGGGGGTGTCAGTGGGAAATGGAAAGAGATGGCAGTGGAGCAGACCATCCACTACAGTGCACTAAAGCCCTTGTGAGTTATTCTGCCTTCCATCCCTGCAGCCCTGGGTGGATCACCACCTTCCTCTGTAAAAAGCAAACCATGTGTTACATAGACCTTAGTGGGATTCCTGAAAGAGGCCCATGAACATGTTAGTGTACACGGATCTGAAGATGATGAGAACTCTGAGAACTCTGGAACTTTGAGACAATTAATTCTGTCCTGCTACAATGAAGGGGGCATGGTGTCAGGCTGGATGAACCCATCAGTAAGACAAGATCACTCGAGCTTGAGGGGCACTCCTTTTGTTTGCCTTGGCCCTCCTGGCTGCCTCTGCCTTCCCCTCAGTTCTGATACCCTGCGTAGTTTGTTGTTGTGGGATTGCTCCTAGCATTCATCTTAACTTCTCAGGTGAACAAGCTGTCTGACTGACAGGCAGACCTAGCCTCCAGTTATAGTCATTCCTTCTCCCTGAGGCATCTCTGCCTTTGAAAGGAGGAGCCCAGAAAACTTGAGACGTGACAACCTCCCAGATGAAGGCTCCCATTCTTGAAGGCTAGAGACATGTCTCTAGATTTCTGTTCAGTCCTGAGCTACACATGATAATATTTTTCCTTCTGGGTCTTGGAAGCTTCAAGCGCATGTAGAGTTTTATCTTTGTGACCTCTTCAAGTCTTGTCTGGGAGCATATATAGCAATAATTAGGGGGCAACAATTCAACCGTGGTTTGCACAGTCAGTGTGTTCAGTAAAAGGGCATGTGACCTAGCTGGTAAGCCAAGACCCAAATCAGTGCTCCTGATGAAATGAATGGTGGTTGCCTGCCACATCAGCAGTAAGCTAGGCAGCTCCTTCCAGTTGCACATGCTTTCTGGTGGGGCTGGAGGTGTTTTGTGAGAGCTACACACTTTCCTCCTCTGCTGAGAATTTGATACCTGAGTCCCTTTGGGGAGAAAGAAGCCTGAAGCCATGCCGTCCATCTAGAGATGGCTGTGTGCACGTGCAGGATGCTCTAGATCATGGCTTACTAACCCTGGACCATGTCTTTCCCCACTAGATGCTGTAGAAGAAACCAAACCTACTGAAAGTGCCCAGCAGGAAGAGGTGAAAGAAGAAGAGAGCAAGGCGGACCAAGAAAATGCCTGAACATTAAGAAATGACTCCCCATTACCCCTCCCTCCCTCCCCCTATCCTCTATCCTTCCTTCCCACCCCAATCTTGATCTTCCCCCTCCCTGCTCGCACCTGTGAGCCTGTCCGTCCCTCTCCCATTCCCACTTAAACCCTTTTTCTCTCTGTGTGGCAAACATTTAAAGAAAAAAAAAAAAAAAAGCAGGAAAAATCCCAGTCAAACAGTGTGGCTTAAACATTTCTTTGTTTCTTGGTGTTGTTATGGCGAGTTTTTTGGTAATGATGATCCAATCATTTTGGGAAAATTCTTGCACTGTATCAGAGTTCTTTGACCTGGCGCGTGCGTGTGTCTGTCTGCCCACCGCGAGCGCGCTCTCTCTCTCTCTCCTCTCTCTTCTCCAGGTGTGTGTGTGTGCAATGTTACGTTCATCTGAGGAGTCCAAACTTACCGAGTGAGTTAAAACAAAAGAGGAAAAGAAAAAAAAAAAAAAATCCTTTTCTTCCTTTTTCAATATGATGGAATGAACGAAAGAAAAAAAAAAAAAAGACCAAACCCAACAAGCAAATGAATACTAAAACCCAGTTTGTTTTCAGAACTAGAACAACAACAACAAAAAAAAATGTGCCAATTAGCATAATGCTTGGCTTCAGGCTCCTTTTTCAAACTGAACAATAATTATAATAAATGAGAATAATGATCATTAATACCACCGTGTCGCATTTCTATGCTGCCGTACATCATGCTGGCCTGCGGTCTTTGGTGGGCCACTTCTTGCGTGGCTCCCCCGTGGTCCTTGGCCACTGGTCCACGAATGACTGCTCTCCCTGGCACTGCTGAGGGGATTTTTAAGGGAAGTAGGCTTGGATTTTGAGTGAGGAGTTAGCACTGACTAACGTAAATAGCGAAAGTAGCAAAATCAGTTTTAGGAAGGAACAAAATAAGCACCCCTCTAGGACACTGCTAGGCCCTAATTTGGAGAAATATGGTGACAGCAGAAGGTTGGGCCAGCAGAGGGACCAGCTTTGGTCCATGCTGAAGTTCCAACCCCTGCTGAGGGGCGCACCAAGGGGTGTGAGGGGACAGGGTCCCTTGGCCTGAGCTCCTCCCAGCAACGGGGTGATGCTCACCCCACATGGGCTGGAGTTGGAGAAGTTGTTGAGTAGCATTTTGCCACCCTCCAAAAATGTTCTGTTTGGCAAAATAAATTGGGCTAATGCATTGAATAAATAGGCCCATGGGCAGGACAAGGTCTGGTGGTGTAAGAGCCAGGTGATGGCACTTTGAGACGAATACCTCATTCCTGCTCCCTGGCGCAACCTGGGATAGTTCACCTAGCTCTAACAAGGGCCTTTTAGCTTTTAGCATTGATGGCCTTCCCCCACGGCCAGCTAAAAGCATAGTGCAGTCTCGGCTCCGCAGGCAGAGCACCATCTTAGCCTCCACCACCACTTTCCACAGTGTGCGGGGTGTTCTCTGGTCTGCTCGAACCGCAGAGCCACCAGACCCAGCCTGTCCTAGTGGAGGACCAAGAGACGCCTGGCCCTGAGCCTGAGCAGCCGTCAGGGTCTGCTGCTCTGTTTATGAGCTGTGAGTGTGAACAGTTAAAATGTATTCAGTAATAGCTGGGCTTTCAGAAAAGCCTGGTTATTGCTCTTTCACTGCCCTGATTATTACCATGTGCTTTCCCACCAGCTTGTGCATGGCTTCCTGGACGCATTGGCAATGACAGCCAGCGGCCCCTGCAGGATTGCTGTACAATACTGCAGGTCCACACTTAAATTGGCCTCACAGCAGTAACACTAAAAAGATGGGTCTGCTGACAGCCCCAATGGCCCTTGCTGGCTGATGCTTGGAGCGGCAGCCCTGCAGCCTTCAGAGGGCTGGCTGGCCCTCCCTGCCCTACTCCTTTGTTCTCCTCCATCTCTTTGTTGGAAATAGGGAGAAAAGATGAACAGTGTCTCCTCAGAGATGATCGGTTTGAACGTAGACCGCTCACTGGAAATGCCATCAAAACATGTCAGGATTCATTTCCAAGTGCTTCCTGGCATTGTGTAGAAAAAAGAGAGAGAGAGAGAGAGTGGGAGGATTTTAAAAAAGAGAGGGAAAGAGAGAGTGGGAGAGAGATTGGACAGAGATTTTTAAAGACAGGGATTAGTGAGAGGAGGGGGAAAAGATTTTCTAGTGGAGAGATGGATGATAGGGAGAGAGGGGGAGTATAGGTAGAGTAAGAAAGATTAGAGTGAAAAAGATGAGAGAGAGACGGGAAGAAATTAGATAATATGGAGCAATAGGTGATTGATAGAGATAGTGAAACTTAGCTAGCTAAAGTAGATTAGACAGACTAAATAGGTAGAAAGATGGGCTGACTGACAGATAGGTATTGTGTCATACTTCATAAACGATATATATGCTAATATTCCCATGTCATAATGGGTAGTAAACCCTGAGACACCTTCCAGCCTGACCTCAATTCAGCAAATGTAGCGCAGACATCAGGCATTGCTTGGACCGTATGTCAGGTCTCACCACCCTGCCTGTTTCTGCTGTGGAAGCGGCAGGGAGGTGGTTGGTGCTTGGGGAGGGAGAGTGCTCTGATGGACACGGGGGGCTGAGGCATGGGGAGGAGAGACATAGAGTATGTTTGCTGTTTGTAGCACATGAGGTGCCCAGCCCAGCTTGGATGTTGCAGACGCCCCGTGTATCTAGCACTGAGTCAAGAGAACTGAGGTTCAGCTCTCAGGATTTGTGGGAGAGGTGTTTGGGAGGAGGCAGGAAGGAGACAGCACATTTTTTGTTGAGCCTCATCTCCCGTCATGACGATTCATAAGAGTTTTCTTAAGGACTGTCTTGCGTGTTTCTGCCAAGACCATGTGGTGTCCCTGCTCTTCAGACCCCAAACTTTTCATCTCATCTCCAGTTTACTATTACTATTTTTATCTTTATAAAGAAAAGAAAACCACCTCTCATGTCTTCCTGGACATAGACCTTCCTCCCTCCTCAAAAAACAGAAACATTTTTCTCTCCCCAGGGATGATTTATCTTTGTATTCTGCATGTTGCCTCTCCCTTGGCTGATGGTCAGGGCATCTTGCGTGTTTTGTCACCGTTCGTAAGAACATACTTTGCCATGTTGCTTAGAGAACAAAGGGTTGGGGTTTGTCTTTTGTTTTCTTCCCCCACAAAGAGAACGGGGTATGTGGTTACCAACTGCAAACCTAAATAATTTAAATACTAATTCCTCTCCCTTGGTTCCAGTTTAAATTACTATCTGTAACCAAGCACACTCCCCTGTCTTTCTTATTGTACCGTGTCCTGATCCTGCCAGAGAGTCAGGGCAAAGAGAGCGTGAGAGAGAGCACACAGACAAACCCTGCCTTCAGCAGGCAGTGGTTTCATGTGTAATACACAAGATTTGTATAGGAATCTGGGCTGTCTTCAGGGTACAGGAAGAGAGCAGAGAAAAGCATTTGGATTTCCTTGAGTTGCCTCTTCAGCCAGATTCTAAAAGGCTAAAAGGAAACAGTATAAAGGATGTAGCATGGGACGGAAACTGGAAGGAGAAAGAACAGGGACATTTGAGGAACAATTTTTCTAGCAGGGTCTCAAGTAGAGCTGAGAGCAGCACAAGAGGCAAGCTGTCCCAGGAGCAAAGAGTGGAGTGAAGAGTATCCATCAGAGTAGTTGGAGCTTTTCTACTCCTTCTGATGCAAAAACTAACACAAATTCCCGAGGGAGTATATACGTAATCGTTTCCCCCTGAAGAGGATATAACTTTGCCTGGAGGTTTCTGTGGTTCTTACTTTGTGTATGGAGAGGGAAGGACACGTCAGAATGACTCACACTGGGAATATGGTCCCTGGCCTCACATACAGTGCTGTGGAAACTGTAAATCCAAGAGGGCCTTTTTCCATGCCTTTGCAGTAAGATAGGCTAGTGATCTACATCTATACTGAGTGCTCATGCTAGCTGTAGGCCAGCTCTTGACATTTCACCTCATCGTAGACTAAGCCTTGGAAAATTGTAAAACAATCCCAACCTAACACCCTCTGTCAATGCAGTAGATTATTTGCATGAATTTGGTCTGCTCTGCAATGCTTGTGGCATCCACAGACTGTCTGCATTGAGCATGTATAAAACCCCACAACCCTTGCAATAGTTGCATCAGCCAGGAAGCTCCACTGTGAGCAACATTCCAAAGGGAAGGGAAGGGCATCCCACTGAGATCCCTTCAGACCCTATGGTTTCCAACCCCAAACCCTAATGCAGCCCCGTGAGAAGCCTTAGCTAGAAGGAACTCACCTGTGGTGATAATGTAAACACAATTGCTTGGCAAAGATGTTATTCTAAGTGAAAGAAATGTCCGTGACTGGAGGAGAGGGGTTTAGGAAGAAAGGAGAGAAGGAAAAAATTAAAAATGAGTTCCTACCAAACTCCCCATGGGAGTTATTTCATTTCTTCTGCAGTCTACTAATTGCAAACTAGCATGTGAGGCTTTTTGTATTAAAGGTCTGGTGTTGTCATAGGTGTCTTAGGAAGGAAACAGAGCAGATGTGTTTTGCAGAGGTGGAGGGAAGGGTCTGAATGAATGTTTTTGTGGCCCCTTTTGGCTAAGAAGTCCAGCCGGTGGTCACCCGCACCTCAGTGATGCAGGGAGTGGTGGCGGGGATCATCTTCCAGGCCTGTGCTCAGATTCCCTGCTTTTCCACATTGCCACATTAGCACTTTCACTGGATATTTAGAGCACCTCAGGACTGGTTCTCCTCTCGCTCACACTGGGGTAACTCAGGAGTCGCTCCACTGGAACCAGTGGTGTTAATCTAGTGTGAAAATAATGCGAGAGGAGGATTCAACTCCTCGGGCGGGGGGATTTTCCAGGTCCCCGAGGGGGAAAAAAAAAATCAATGGGAGTTACATGTCTAACTGCCACTTGTGCCTGTGAAGTCTGCCCCTTATCTACCCATATGTATATAGGGTACAGTTTTCAGAATGACCTAAGTGATGTGGGCACTTGAGAGCATGCATTTCACTGGCTTTCAAAGAGACGTAAGCTCCTAAGTCCCAGATGCTGAAGGATGTCCAGACTCCTCTCTGCAGTGAATTTGGGGTCTCAGGCCTAAAATTCTCCAGTCATTTTCCAAAACGGAATTGAAGATCATGAGTCATTTAGGTGGTCCTGAAAGCACTACCCTCTATCCATTTTTCAGGGTGTTGATCTCAGGTCATGTGCGAGCCTGCATTCTTACCTACAATGCTTTATTACTACATTCCTCTGTTGAGCAATACTTGGAAGAAGAGGTGAAGGTTGAGACTTGCAGATCAGGCTAGTGACCTCAGTGGCTCACGTCTGGAGTGCCCAACTTGAGAGACACCACGCTGGGGCCCTGTCCACAGGTCCCCTGTATACTCTGAACATCAAGATTCGTGTATTACACACCCTGAACCACTGGTCACTTCCAAAAAAAAAACCAAAACCAAAAAAAAAACCGTTAAAAAAAAAAAAAAAAATCCCAGCCTGAGACCTAGACTACTCTCACAAAAGAAAATCCTAGGGGAACCGTTCATCCAATAGCTTGGTTTTTCTGCTCATGCCTGTTTCCAATGAATGGAACAAATCCCTGTACATCACCTAAGCCCTATTTTGAGGAGTTACACTGGCATACAGCTGAAGTAACACAGTAGTAAATCGGGGCCTGAAGAAGGCGGCTACAGCCTAGAGAGTATCAAGAACTGTGACGTGTCTGGAAGCTAATAAGAGCAGAACTTGACGATTAGAGCGGCCCATTTCCGATGCTCTTGTGTGAGGATCTGGAAAGAGTCTCTCACTCATTGTACTTGTGCATTATGAATGTGTCCATCTGCAGAGATCTAATGTACACATATGTCCTGAATATTGTCCTAAGGTTGCAAGCTTCAAAAATGAGCCGAAAACATTCCCAAGAAGTGAGAATAATACAGATGTCTGTATTTAAAAAATTGGTTCAAATAAAGTCTCTCACTTATAGATATGTGCAGTTGTGTGCAATTATTTGCTCCTGGGATAAAAGTTTCTCCCTTGTGTCAGATTTCAATACTTTTATGAAAAAAATCTCATTCCATTCTCCCTTGGCCTTCTCAGTCATGTCCTATTACTGTGGAAAGAAATACTTTCTACTTATAAGCCCCATTACTATAGAAAGAAATACTTTCTACTTATTTTGTCTGGGTAAAAAGCTATGTTGAAATGAAAGGGTGAAGTAAAAGGCCTGGTATATTTTTACTGTTGTTAAATATCTATTGAGGTAGAAGATATGGGCCTGATGCAAGATGTGGTCTCGGCGTGCAAAGGAACTAGGTATTTATATAACAAGAAACAGGCATTGCCGCAGACGCTCTCAGCCCAGACATAGCCAGTTTTTCTCTAAAAGCAGGCTGACCCAAGGAAAGCTGTGCTTTGGCACACGTATCTACAAAATGTCCATGGCAAAATGCCTGTGATGTTCCAAGTAAGGGAACCTGCTTGGGTGTAGAATTGGTGATACAGGTCACCATTCAGTGAAGTACTCAGCACGTTTAAGGAAAGGTGAGTACAAGAGGGAATAAATTTTTTTAGACTTGAAGCAACCTTGGCACGTGTATCAAATTCCTCATCAGGTTTAGTAGTTCACTGGGAAACTCCAGAAGTTTTTGTGATAGGAATATACATTTTAGCACCTAAGAAGTCCTACCAGATTACTTCTCTCACTACGAACTTTGTGCCAAGTGCAATAAAATATGGACAGAGCAGCAATTGCTGCCCAAGCTGTGTTAGACTGCATGCTTAATGGTGTGCTGTATCTGTCACCAGCTCAAGAGCAGAGATGAAATCAAGCATTTTTATCACATCTATTCATCCCAGGAAGCTTTGCAATCATTATTTAGAAATCACTTGAAACTCATCTCCAAAATACAGCAGCTGGCTTAGCAAGAGCCCAGGAAAATTCCTGATGAGGCTCCAAGGAGCTGCCTGGGAAACAGAGCAGACCTCAGCACCTCACGTGGGTTCTGGACAAAGTGCCAATTTACAAATGAAAATGACACAATTAGATGTCTGTATTCTTGCATGTAATCATCAGTTGCCCCGTAGCTTCTCCAAAAAAGGCGTGGACTCCAGCTTGTCTGCAAACAAATACTTATCATTCAAAATCAAGTGGTTTCAATTAACCACATCAGTAGATTGCAGGGCTCAACCCTGGCAGATTGGCTTTGCTTCAGTGGGGCAAAACACCTGTAAAAAGGGGCAGCCCAGGACCACCCTCCAAGCAAATGGTTGTCTTAGGGTAACAAGGCTGCCTTGCACTCTAGCAGAGTGGGGACAAGAAGCTGAACAGTTTTCCCATGGCATGTGTGTCACCTGAAATGGCCTAACGTAAATCCCCACCAGAGACTTTCCAACCAGGCACATAAAGCTTATTGTGCATGATTTCCAGTGTCAGGCTCTTGGCACTGTGAGCTGGAAATAAACTTTATCCCAGAATCGTGCAAAATGGCCCGTGACTCTCCTTGGGTGTTTTCCCCACTCCGTGTTGCCTCTGTGCCCAGGTGAACTCCCTTCACACTGCTGCTTATATTTATGGACTGCACCGACAGCCTTTCTCTAGCTTCTGAGTGATGTGATTACGATTCCTGTGGTGGTCCCCCCTCTGGGCTGGGGGATACCTCTTCTCCTTGGGGACACCGCAACAGGAGCTTCAGGTTTTCCTGGTTTTTTGACAACGTCAACAGCTTTACAGCAGACTTGCTACCTTCATTGCTCTGCTGAGGTCACCAGCAAAAGAACAGTGTTTCTCATACTATCACTCAAATATATCAAGTCCACTATCCTTACCCTGCAGGGAGTATGAAGCAACCTGTAACAGACATTTACAGTCTCCTGGGCTGATACAATTTGCCCTGTTTTACCATTGTATGAACAGCTGGCATCTAGTCTGACAGAGGATACTGCCCTCTTGTCACCATTTAGGGTCAGGGCAGCCCACTAGACCTATAACAGACACTCTCTTAAACCCCCTCCCTTCCCAAAGGGGAAGAGAAAGGGAATAAGGGAGAGAGACTTACTGCTTAGAAAAAGAAACTAGAACATGAAGGAAAATGAAAATAATAATAATATATACAAATACATATATAAAAATGTAAAGATATATAAATATATAAAGATGTGATTAAATATATAAATATATGTATTAAAATATATTTTTATATATACATAAATAAATATATAAATATATTTTAAAAAAACAGCATCAAACCCAAGGCCCCTGATGGCAATGACGTCACTGTCACCACTGATGCTGTGGAGCGGGCACAGGGAAAGTCCCAGACTGGGCCCAGCAGCAGATGGGACCTGTGTTCAGCAGCTGGATTCTGATACTGGATTCAGGAACACACAGATCAGGATCAAAGGCAGAACGGACAGAGTCGTCCTCCTCAAATGCTGACCATTGAAGGAGTGAGAAAGAAGCCAGAAGATCCGAACTGAGAGCTTGACCCTTGTGATTCCTCAGCTTTATACTAAATATGACGTATATGGGATGGAATACATGCAATACCTCGTTGGTCAGTTGAGGGTCACCTGTCCTGTCTGCTTCTCCCTGCAGGTGCAGCCTTTTAGTTTCTGTGCCCCCCAACATGGGAGACAAGATCCAGCAGTGGCCTTGGTGTGCACACCAATCCTTGGTACTAACTGTAAACATGGGGTGTTATCACTGCCAGAAGCAGACACTGTCTGTGGAAATATCCAGCTACCTTCAGACAGTGCAGTTAGTTAGAAGAATTGAGCTGAAAAGTAAAATCCCTGAACAGAATTATTTCTGTTCTCACTCAAACCAGGACACCTCTGAAGATGAGCAGAAAAAGACAGACAAAGGAAATTGAGCACTTCTATACCTAAGATCACTTTTGTTTATTACAGGATTTTTTTTTTTCTCCATGTAGGGCCACTTTTGTTTATTAAAGAGGAAATAACTTTCACTTAGCTTGGCATGGAATGGTGAGCATGAATAATATGAGTGGCAGGGAAGTAAAAGCTCATTTCTCTCAGAGGAGCACCTCTGTCTCTCTAGTTGAGAGTCAAAGCTTGCAGAGAGGTAGCAGCTTGTATGAGACAGACTGCCAGAGCTGCAGAAACAGTCTTGGGGTACTTCAGTGCACCAGCCTACAACCCAAGCTACAAGCTGAGTACAGGTAGAAAGGCATTGTGTTGTCCTTAATTTAATTATGGTAGTTGATTAAGCAAGTTATGAGTAAAATATAATTAGCATGTTGGCAGCAATGGGTGTCTGCGGAGATAAGAGAGATAAGGCTCATTATCTGTAGTGGGAGAGAAGAAGGGTGCTACAGGTCATTACTGGCTGAGTAACAAGGAAGAGCTAATGGGGGTGAACTGAAAACTGATGGTGAGATCCCTCTCTACTGAGCTCATGATTATGCTTTTATTTTTGTCTTGAGACAGTCATCTTCTGAATGGTTTTGTGGCCATCCTTGGGACCCTGACCCAGAGAGGCAAAACCAGTTTCTCTGATTGGATGGGAGGTCTAATGGAGAAGGTTCGATTTTCCCCCTCTACATTGGGTGTACCCATCCTTGGCCACTTATCTGCTCACAATGTCAGTTTGTGGTTTAAGTTCCAATGAGCCTCATTCAACTGCTGCCTGTGCAGCAACTCGTGTTTAAGTGAAGGGACATTTTCATTGTGGGTGCTTGTGGGGCAAAGTCTTCTTCCTTGTGTTTGCCCAGTGCCTGAGGCTTCCTTCTTGGGTGTCTCATTCTAAGGCAGACCTGAGTGATTTAGAAACAACACAACAAAAACTAAGACACTCCCAGATTTAATGGTGGCCTAAGGAGGTGTCTAACAGGGGAGACACTGGTGGCTTTGGACATTAAGGACCAATGTTCCTGGAAGAAAATATGTTTCCTGGAGAAAATATTCATGAGGACCAATCCTGTGAGTAATGATGGGTCACCTTCTCTAGAAACCAGTTAAAGACCATTCCTGGTTGAATGCCAGCACCTGGCAAAGGGGTGAGCAGTTTCTGAGCACTGGCACTTAGGCTTCCTGACCCCACTGCTTCTCAGAAGCAAAGAGAGAGGAGACTTACAGCCACCCCCAGTCTCCTCTCCACTCATGACAAGTCAAGCCTGATGCCAGACACCCCACAGGGCATGTCTGGGAGTCAGGACTGGAAGAGCACTGTGCAATGCAGGGTGCGTGGACTTAAAAGGCTTTGCACACTGACTGGTCCTTAGGAAAAAGCTAACGATCCGGGAGCATCGCCACCCAGTCTCACATCCAAGGGAAGGGTGAGGAAGGCTCACACATTGCAGTAGAGTACCAGTGTGTGGGCTGTGGCAGGAGGCTGGTGGCCAGGGAGGGCTGGCTCTGCCTCACCGCAGCAGGACAGCCACACCGCTGGGCTGTTGGCATTTTCTGCCTCCCAGCCCCATGCCGGAGGAGAGCCCATTAATAAAGCTTTCCAGCCTGTCACTTCCATGCTGAATCCTTTGAAAGCCACACTCCTCTGGGCCCATTAGAGGGAGGAACTGTCTCTGCCGAAACATATGGGACTGTCAGGCTCTGTCTGGCTGTTGCTCTGAAGGCTGCTGCTGCTCTAGCCGTTTGCTGACGGTGAGATAAAAGCCATCTCAAGGAGCCTGTGTTGAGGGTGGGGGCTTGGTAAGGGGCTGTGGGAAGATGGCAGGTGAGCTGGAAGGGTTGCTGGTAAACAGTGTGCCTGCAGGTGATGGGCTGCTATAGAAGGACATTAGGTTTAAAAGCCATCCAAAGGGCTGCTGGGCAGCTCAGGGCGAGTCTAGCATGCTATGTGTATGATAGTGGGAATGGGTACCTCTGAGGACAAATGGGGGTAAGCTGGGTGGTGAATATTGGGAAGGTGTACAGGGGAAGGCTGTGGCAGCAGAAGACACGTCTGACAAGAGAGTTGTTTGGGCTTGTCTGGGGAAGGAGAGGATGGCAGCAGTGCTGGGTGGCTCTATGGGGAAGGTGCAAAAGGGAGGCTTTGGAAAGCATCCTGGGGTCACACCAGCCTGGGAGCTGCTAGGTGCATTCCTGACATCGCCTGAATGCCGCTGGAGTTTCTCATTAACTAGCGCACCCACCCCCCAGCTCCATTTGCAGAGACTGAAGAGGATTTAATGGAGTCCCTTGACTTTTTCATCTGAAATATTCATAGGTTTTAGCAGTCCATTACATGCTCACCTCCTCCATTAGAGAGCATCAAAGAGGGACAGGGTGGAAAGTACATGCCATGTAGTCAAGGAGACAGAAAAAGGGACCTGTGGCTCTGACCAGAGGCTGCTGGGAAGTGATCCACTTGCAGTCTGCTCCCTGTCCCTCTCACCAGGCTTGCAAAATGACTGGAAATGAGCTCTGGGCAGCATGCACAGGGAGGTGATTAATACAGTGGGAAAGGAAGGAAACCAATTAAGCAAAGAGTGCTATCTGGAGTTACTGCCCCCTACCCTTGTCACACACATACTCCCCACCACTGTCTCCCTGCCCATCTTCATAATATGCAAGGTCAGGAGATCTGTAAACTGATGAAAAATGCCTGGAGGCAATTAGTTTACTCCTTGCCTCAGCACTAATGCTGTGCTACAATGCAGGGAAAGTCCAGAGGTTTGATGAGATAGTGCAGAAGCATGTTGGATTTTGGGTCCCCTTTCTGCATTACCTGACACAGCAAGGAACCTGCTAGAAATTGTGGAGAAAGAGTAATAAAAGTACTTTTGCATTCTGCTGTATGATATGTCTCAAAAGATCAGGGTCAGGTGGGATCTGACTGCATCATCCCCACTTTGCACAAAACCGGAGCAACTGGACTTCTGGCACATCCCACCATGATGTACAATAGATCCTTCTCAGCTATACTTATTTTCCATTTTCTTGGTTTCTGTCTCTCCAGTATGACATTTTCCAAACCTGCTAGGTACTAAACCAGAGCTCCAGTAGTCTAACTTATATGGCCCCACCAAAGTCCCACATCCAAATACCTCTGAGTTTTTGGAATTGGGGAGAGGTGAAATTCTCTTCTTGAGATTGAAACCTCTTTTGCAGCAGCCACACTCCTAAAGCCTGCAGCTTAGAGTTCTAAATTTTTATCAAGGACTCCATGGACTACAGTGGATAGTGCCCTAAGAAAACAGATTGTACCTGCACCAGTGCTATCACAGCAAAAAGTACAAGAGGTGCTCACCAAGGAGCTCCAAGGTCCACTTGGCTTCTCTCTCTGCATTAGTACCTGGATGAACCAAAAGAGCAAAATCTTCATGCTAATTTATTCACTCTGACTGACAGAGACAGAAAGTGGGATTCTATATGTACAAATTCCTGTGGTTCCTCCCTCCTAGATTAAAAACCAGAATAAAATCACAGAAGCAACAGCACCTATTTATTCTTACTCTCAAAACACTTGTTAGGCTGCTTCCCCTTCCCTCTCATACACAGACATACGAAAGCGTGTGTGTGCGTGTGTGTGTGCATGCCCCAGGAATCAGATGTTTATGTAAGTATTTGCAGGATGTTCCACGTCTCCCTGAAATGATAATCAGCATGCCCAGAATCATCTTAATTACTAAGCATTCATCATACGCCCACAGGCTCTTTCACGGCAGCTCTGTACATCATCTCTATGAATGAGTCTGCATGTTTTTCCTCCACTGCCAAACACTGCTCATGATCAAGAGCTCGAGCCCTCACATCTAAGCTGTTGGGTTGTCTGCTTATTTATTTCTTTCCAGGCAGGAAAAGAGAAGTTTGTAAAGCAACAGCAGTGCATGAGCAGACACAGAAAGTGTCTCAGGGTGAGACTTGGTTATCTGTATCTTTCTGCAAGACTCCCTCCATGTGGGAGAGATGTGAATGATCCCAGTTTGAAACAAGCCACATCAGAGGTTTAAACATGCCAGGTCCCTAACCTGCCAGTTAACTCCCTTAGTGGAAAAGGCACAAATCAAGCATCTAAGTACCAAGAAGTGTGAAACTATGAAGTTTTGCTTTCCATGGTTGCACCCTGACACATATAGGTGCTCAGCAGATAGGCACTTGCAAAAGAACCAAAGAATTGCTTGGTTTAGCTGAGGCGGTCAGAAAACACACTGTGGATGTAAGAAAAGAAAGCACTCGCTGAGGTAGCAAAGTGCGTCTCCTGTAAGAAAGATGGCTCATCAGAACTTTTCTCAAGGATCTTCTGGACTGAGGCTGTGGGCATCTGCAAAGATCATGGTCATGCCTTCTTTTCCTATCAGAGCACTTTCTATCAGCCCCACAGCAAACAATCCCTCATGAAACTTCTCAGCTGATTTCACAGGAATACTGAGCAGAGGTGGGAGAAAGAATCAGGCTTCGCCTCATCACTCTGTAGTTACCATCTGCCTCTGTTAGCATGACACAGTTTAGGCTCTTCACACAACTGTAGCTGTCTTCCTTTCCTTCCCTGTGGCTTTGCACTAGCAAAAGCCACATGATGATCCTACCACAGTGTTACACAGACCGGAAGCAATTAAGGCCATTAAAGTCACACTTCTCTGTTTTTTAGCTTTCTTGTGGAGCCTGGGGACCACAGAGTCCAGAACCAGGAAACCCCTTTCTGTCTCTAGTGTGCTTGCCATCACATGGCAAGGAAGAATTTCTTCACCATGAGGCTGGTGAGACACGGGAACAGGTTGCCCAGAGAGGTGGTGCAAGCCCCATCCTTGGAAGTTTGTAAGACCAGGCTGGATGGGTCTCTGAGCAACCTGATCTAGTGGGAGGTGTCCCTGCCCATGGCAGGGGGGTTGGAACTAGATGATCTTTAAGGTCCCTTCCACCCCTGACAATTCTATGATTCTATGATTCTAAGTCTCCCTTCATTTAAAATTCTGGTGCCAGATGTGCCCTGAAACAAAAGTATGAAGTAAGGAGGAAGCTCACAAGCACAGGTTCACTTCTCCTTCCAGGCACTTCTACACACAGGAGGTGTGACTTTTCCTCACTGTTCATACAGGAAAATTCTAAAATGTCCAGAAGCCATTTTGCCAAATCTTCCAGATCCCAATACTTTAACTATTCAAGATACTTTGTAGGAAGGGGCCACACACACACACTTGGCTGTTTGGTGCCATCACAAGTAAATAAGATGCTCCATCAGTGTCTGGGTACCCAAATGGCTGGCCAGCTGTAGCTATTCAAATTTGGTGTCAGCAATGCCAAGGCTAAAGGACTTCTCACATCACTGGTGATGCCTTCAGACCTCAGAAGTGTGCCAGCTTTAGCTTCACAATATTTTTATCACGCTGTACCTAGGAGCTGTCAGTACTCTAACAACGTTGTCCTCACAACCCCTGGAGTGCCATGTGAAGGACGATTATTACAACATAGGTCTGTGAAGCCTTAGACCCTCAAGATATTTTGCGATACCTACTTTCAGGTTGTGCAGCGAGGCTCTGTCTCTTGCCCAGGGGTGTGGGAAGAGGCTGTGACAGAGGGCACAACTGAGCTCATCTCTCAGGATTTTGTGCAGATCAGATCAATAACTACTCTTCTCCAAAGTATTTATTCTGCTAGGAAGAGGATGGGAATAAACCATACCTTTAAGCCTTGTTAAAAATACATGCCATGAAGACAGCTGTCTTCTAAGGGTAAACACATCTCCAGGGATGATCTCTGGGGAATGCCTCTATAAGCAAAACACCCAGCAGGGAAAAGGCTTCTTTGGGACTGTCTCGGTAGGTGAACACCGTGCAAAAGTGAAATGCCTCAGGAGACAATGTACCTGCGCAGTGTGCTGCCTCCCTCTGCCTTTCCTTGAATAGCAGCTCTGAATAAGCCTTCTGTAGTCACAGAAAAGACTGCAGATGTACGCTAAGGCTCTCTGTTAGTTCATCTTTGTTAAGCTCATAGCATCAAATTTTAAACTAGAAACACCTTTTTAGCTCACTCAGCTGCTCATCAGTAACCACTCTGCACCACTCTGCAACCTTGGCACTGCACTTGGGCATGGGCCTCTGCTTTCAAGTGAGCACAGTCAGCTGCCCTTATGCTTCTGTTAATATCCAGGTTTAAATGCCACTGTCATTCAACTGGCAGCCCAGTGACAGCCACCTGAACTGGGCAGCCTTTGCCATGTGGTGACACAGTAGTTGGCATGACATGGAAAGAGAATGAGGATTTTAGGAGCCCTTGGCATAAGGAAGGCAAAGCACTACTGAATCAATGACTGGGGGTGCACCCCTTGCACTATGCCAGGGAAGAGGGGAGTCAGGTGTTGGCAGCACGCCAGTAGCGCTGCAGGGTTTGGAGGTAGGTCAGCCAGAGCCATGCAGCCTGCATGACAGTAACAGCAAAGCATCCCTGAGCTGCTCAGAACAGATCAGCCCTGCTTTCTGCTGTTGTTGAGTCTGCTGGAGGGGAAAATTAGATTTGCCTTTCGTTCAACAAGCCTCACGGAAAGCCTCAGCTCAGTGGCTGATCAGAAAGCAGAACCCACTCATGGTGCACGCACTTGGGTATTGTCTCAGTTGAGAGGGACCCTGACAGTTGTATCTGCTACTCTCTCAGCTGGCCCTGGTAGCTCATGCTGGGGTAGAGGTGCTGTGTCCTCACCACAGAAACGTCAGACTACTTCAGCAGTTATCCACTCTGCCCTGCTTGTGGTGGAAAAAGTCACACTTTTAAATGATGGCAGAGATCCATGGTGCATGCACGTACTTCACTGGCTGACTGCAAATACCTCCTAGATATACCGTGCCCTTGTCCCATTTTCATCCCACCAGAGAATGCCATGGCACATCTAGATGACATGCAGATAAGGAAGGGGGCAGACTGCCTTCCTCCCTTCCTCAAATTAACCTTACTGGATTCTGCCTCAAAGGCAGTTCCTTTAACATTTCCTATCTGAAAGGCACTGATGCTGGAGCAGCATTTAAATTTATGTTCCCATAAAATATTTTTTCCATGAAACATTTTTTTCATAAGCTGTAGGACAGATTGGAATCTGACAGGCTCAGCTGTTGCTGGATGAAGGGAAGAGCAGAAACTATAAGGATTTTTTAGGAGAACTATATTAAACTCTGTGTAGGATTCCAATTTAGTAGTAAGAGCAAAGTGAAATTTGAGATGATACTCCATTACCCTGTTTGCAGTACACTCTAATAGCATCTCCATTCACAAAACAGTTCAGCTCCTGTCCATTAGTCTTGATCTATTTGCTTTACTCTAGAGCAGTTTTCACCATGTAATGGATTTGCCTTCCTGCATACTTGTGTGTACAGGAAAGGAACAACACATTTCCAGGCTGCTAGCCTTGTGTTTGTGTGTTGGATCCTGAGAATGCATCCTCTCAACAGTGTGCTATTCCATATGGGTGCTCCTCTGCAAATTGCTTTGTGAACACTTGGTCAGCTGTGTTTCTTTTCCTGTCTTCTGGACTACTGGAGGGCAATGTGAGCAGATAGGCAATGAAAAGAGAGAAAATACAATAGGCAGGGCTAGGAAAGGCAGGGGGCTGAGGAGGTGGTGGGGGGGGGGAACTCATTTTCTGTTTCCACCTGACCAGGTCCCAGTGACCCATTACACGTGCGTGACTTGCCTGGCTCTGGAGAAATCACGGTATGTAGTCTCAGCGGAGGGTTGCGGCACCTCTCCCACTAAGCCTGGCTTGAACTAGAAATCCTTTGTTCCCCTCAGCTCTGCCCTCACTCGCAGAGTCAGGCTGTACAGCAGGCACCCAGGCAACTGCAGAGCATCCGCTTGCACATGGTGAGGGATGAGCTTCCAGCCCATCACAAGCAGAGGTGCAATGTTCTCCTTGCATTCATTCCTGAAAATTTCATCTGTTCGTGTTGGAAGTTATAATAAAGGGCTTCACTCTTTACTGGTGTTTTCTTAGCACGTCTGAAAGATGAACGCAAAACACTATCAAATCCCAAGGGTATCGTTTTACCCCTGCTTTTTGATAGCATAATGGATAAATCATCCTTTATAGTGAGTTCAGCTCAATTTGTCTCCCTCTTCTACTCCTTTCCTATCCGATACTGCAGCACCTCAACCTCCTTCCCTGTCTCCCAGCTTCTGCAAGATGTGCAGCTGCTTCTAGACAGCCCCTTTCTACTCCACTGTTAGGTTACTAAGGAGCTGAGATAAAAGGTTCCCACCTTCATAAATAATCAATGTGGGCCAAATGGCTTGTGCTTGCTCAACAAAATCACGCATGAGAAACAGAAATGGAAGAGACAAACACTAACCCTGAATGGAGATTAACTACCTAACACCAATAAAGGTGGAAAGGAGATTCAAATAAAAGAGAAGCAAGAGAAGAAAAGTAGGAAGCAAGGGAACTGAGCATCCATCAAACACTTTCCTATGTAGCCACACTTCTTTTATCTGTTCATAAAGTGTCTGGAGACTGTCTTCAGTTTTAGCTAATTTACTGATTACAAGGAAATTATTAGAGCAGCCTGGTACCTGCCAGCACACTCCAGCCCCTGGGTGATATCAGGGACTTCGCGAGGGCTGCCTTTCCTGTTTGCAGGGCAGCTCAGGGGCTGTTCAGTGAATTAAATTTCTAGGGCAAGATTTCCATTATGGGACAGCATGACTTCAAGGCTCCAGAGTAGATGCCACACATTATACCTGTCCTTTGCCTCTGGGTCACCTGCCAAACACAGAGTCCCATCACTGTAACACATGTGTGAATCGCTCCTGTTTGACATGTTCTACCTGTAGTGACTTGGGCGTAAGAAAGGAGCTCACTAGCCAGCACAGCAGACTTACTGATGTCAGTGGATCAATGCTGATTTTCACTATGTGGATACCTGGCCATTAAAGAAGGTGTCTGTGCCAAGAACCAAAGTTGCACAGTAATCACAGTAATATTTTCAGGTGACAGAGCCATTGGGTGAGCAATAATAGTGCCATTGTGCTGTTTCTCTTGGGATTATCCACACATGGAAAAATCCAAAAGTGTCTCATGGCTCATTCGCCACAGAGTAACCTCTCACACCAAGCCCATGCTATCCTTTTGAAGTGAGGCTAAAGCCAGTGCAATGAGTCAGGTCTAGCACAGTTATCTCAGGAGGTGTCAAGGAGGACTTTAGGCAGGTACTAGTCTATCTCTGGTGTGAATCCCTACTTTTTGTAAACACCAGACAAAAAATGCTATCACAGCAAGAACCCCAGTGGAGTCACAGAATCACAGAATCATGTAGGTTGGAAAAGACCCTTGGGATCATCGTGTCCAACCATTAGCCCTACTCTACAAGTTCACCCCTAGACCATATCCCCCAACACAACATCTAAGCGATGCTTGAACACATCCAGGGATGGTGACTCAACCACCTCCCTGGGCAGCTTCTTCCAACATCTCACCACTCTTTCCGTGAAGAATTTTTTCCTAGTGTCTGGTCTAAACCTACTTTATTTCAGCTTTAGGTCATTCCCTCTGGTTCTGTCCCTAATTACCCGAGAGAGGAGACCAGCACCAGCCTCTCTACAATGTCCTTTCAGGTAGTTGTAGAGAGTGATGAGGTCTCCCTTCAGCCTCCTCTTCCTCAAACTAAACAGACCCAGCTCCTTCGAATGGTCCTCATACGATCTATTCTCCAGTCCCTTGACCAGCTTCGTTGCCCTCCTCTGCACCCGCTCCAGCACCTCGATATCTCTCTTGTACTGAGGTGCCCAAAACTGGACACAGTACTCGAGGTGAGGCCTCACCAGTGCTGAGTACAGGGGGGCAATCACCTCCCTACTTCTGCTGCTCACACTACTTCTGATACAGGCCAGGATGCTGTTGGCTTTCTTTGCCATTTGGGCACACTGCTGGCTCATATTCATTTGCCTGTCTATTAGAACCCCCAGGTCCCCCTCCGCAGGACCGCTCTCCAACCACAGTTCCCCAAGCCTGTAGCTTTGCATGGGGTTGCTGTGGCCCAAGTGCAGAACCTGAGTCCCATGCTTCCCACTCCCCAAATTATTGCATTGCTTTGACTGGCTGAACACACAGACCCACGCTGCTGGTCAAGCCTTTTTCCTCGGTCACAGATGACCCTGGAGCAGGCATCAGGTGCAGAAGGATGGACAATGGGGCTCACAGGCTCCCTCCCCACAACATGTGCCTCTTCCCACCCTTGACAAGCTTTTGTGTCTTAGGGCAAGAAGGTGCAAGGCTAACAAACAACCTCATGCCACAGTGACAGAGTAGGAGGCCATAATGGCATCACCAGTACTTTGGAGACAGACAGGGACAAAGTTCAGCAATTCATTAAGTGAAATTGCCCAGCTGGCTGAGGAAGGGGACTATTCCCCCTGGTATACAAGCAAAAACCGTCATGCACAGCTGCTGTCCTTGTGCCCCAAGCCAAAACCTCTTTGACCCTAACTATGATCAGGCCATCCCATCTTCTCAGACTGTCGCATGAGGATGAGCACAGTGTCAGCTTTTGGCCACCCGAGTAGTGATGACTTCCTATTCCTGTTCACCTTTGCTGCAGACAGAAATTGTTTGCTGCAGATGCACATTTGAAAAGGTGGGACGGAGGATAGCATCAAAGCAAATTCACCCTTCTGCTCTGAATAGATGTTTTCTCAGCTCTAGTATTCATATAAAAGTGAGGGGGATCACTAAAGGGCAGGGAGGGAGAGGTCTGAGGGTATACAGGCAGCAAGCAAGGGAGTGTGTGGGAGCACTGGATCCCTTGAGAGATAAAGTTTCATTGCTGCTGAGGTAATCTCCTGAGCTTCTCACTGCAGTTTTGCCTCACTCAGTGCCTCTTGAAATGAGTTTCCATTTGTGTCCTTGGTTCTAATTTTCCCTCGTTTGCCGCTTCGAAGCTATCATTAGAGGCACAAAGTGCCTCCATTGTCTTTTTTCTGCTTTCTTCAGTCACTCTCCTTAGTGCCTCTTGGTTTGCTAACTCTGCTATCACTCAGTTGCAATCAGCTCCTATTAGTCTGATCTGGCTGCCTCAGGATGACCCATCCTTCCGCTGCCCAAGGAAATATAGATGCTTGGGGTAGCTGCCTGTGTCAGAGGGCCAGGGAGGTGCTTTACAGCAGTTGCAAACCTTTATTTGCAAGTGTTATAGCCCCTTCCTAGAGATGTTTGGTCTCTTTCCTTATTTACATTTCAATTACATAATGGGGGTATCAGGAGCAAAGCAGGAAGGCTTTGGACAGCATTGCAGATGCTCTCTGAGTTTGTATTCCTTGCCCTCATGCTATTTCAGGGTTTGCTTGGAGCCAGCTCAGCTGCTGGCTCCTTACAAAACAGTGCTCAGTTCTGAACCCTGGGAAGTAAATACTTCTCTGCAGCCAGCAGCCAGCTGCCCAAATCCCCATGTCTTCTCTGCAGACCTTGGGTCTCCAATCACACTAAGAGGTGCAGATCCCTAGAGAGACATCCCCCTACATCATCTGTCTCAAGGAGACAGCAGCCCAAGGCCATGCTCACACATCCATCCCTTCCTCCAGCAGCCACTTGCTGTCAGATCACTTGTCAGGAAAAGACCTGACCGGGCTCAGGCATATGATCGCATTTCTGTCCTGCTGACAGAGCACACAGTATGGCACTTATGCTGATGGGTACCAGGCCGTGTCAGCTGGAACCCCATCCTGCAGCGTAGGAGGCTTGCCCTGATGCCTGTCAGCAGCTCCACTGTGCCAACTGCCGCCCCAGAAAAACCTTGCAGAAGAGCAATGTGCCACTACCAGCAAGAGCAATTTGCTTCAAGAGCAGGGCACTGTGTTTGTCTCCACCACATGCTGTGGACAGAACCAACAGCACTGCTACCTGCTCAGCCTCAGCCCCAGTGAGAGAGGCTGCATGCCACGTTGGGGTACCGGAGGTGCAGCCTGGGCTATCACTAGCAGCTTCCTTCATCAATGAACTCCTGGACATCTTGTCATTGAGAAGAGCTTTGATCAGCGGCAGGATGCTGTGCCGAGGGCAAGCAAGGCTCTGTCATAGAAGGAAGACGTCAGTCTGGGTTAAGTAACATTGATGGAAAGATGTGGTGAGCCCACCCCTTCATTCTCAAGACTGGCAACAAACACTGGTGCTGGGAAGGGAGTTGTCTTTGCTCTGCTGAGCAAACCAGTAAAGTCAGCAGCCAGTGAGATGACCCTGGAGGAGTTCTCCATGGTCAGAGAGTTCTCAGGCCATTCTACAAATGGGTGATGAACACAGAGGCAGGCATGGCAGCCTTTATTTGAGCAGACTTCCCAAGCCACATTGCAGAGAGGAAGCATATCTCAAGCTTGCCATCAGCTCATGGGTGATTTGGCCGAATGCACAGTGACGCTGTTTTCCCCGACTTGTGCCAACTGAAACCACTTTAAGTGGACAGTACATTCTTGAGGCAGATCTCCTCCAGTAATGATGGTTGTGCCACACTTATATCCAGAGACCCAGCTGCCTCCTTGTGTGACCTGGCTTATGCTGTTGCTTGCTGCAGGCTCTGGCATCTCTAGGAGCTCTTTGTGTGCAGTCTGCTGGATAGTGGAGGAAAGGTGCTGGCTGCCAAACAGCCAGGTGGAGACAGGGCTCCCACTATCATTCTTGAAGAGGACTTCTTGCTTCTCTGTGAGGATCCCTGTTTTTTCCTCTGCACTTGCATGACAGTGAGAGAACGAGGGTTTGGAGGTGGCTCAGTGGGAGGGGAAGGGCTTCAGCTTGCTCACTTGCCACATGTTCACCTGTGCAAGGAATGGGGAGGGACGGGTTGCAAGGAGTATCCCCGCAGACTCTTTGGTGCAAGATCCTTGCTTTCTGTGCTGCCTGAAAGCAATATAACTTCTTTCATAATGACAAGTATCTTTTGATCCTGACTCTGCCACTTGCCTGAAGTAGGGGTTAGATCATTATTCTCCATGTAACTTTCAATGCTAGACAAGGTGCAAGGCTTCAGTGATGGGAGGGGGACCCAACAGAACAACAGGGCAAAAATAAAACCCAACTCAATTCAGGTATCTACAGGAAACAAGCCTGTATGACTATTAGTGGTATATGCGATCACCTAGGGCTGAATGCCAGGCCAGGACTGGAAGCCAGGTGCACTGGGAGAGACTGAAGCTCTGCTGAATTCCTGTGCTCAGGTTGAGTGCCTCATGCGTTCCTACTGACTCTTTGTTTGGGTGGGATCCTTGATGGGTTCAGGCCTTGGAGTGATTTCTCCAGCTGGGAGGACTGGGTTGCGAAATGGGTTGCAAGCTAAAGAAACAGTCTTGGAGCCTGGGCTCCAAGAGCTGGAAAACCGAGATCTATGTGTTGAGCTGGTGGAAGAAAGTGGGACCATTCACTTCTACCAGTGACTTCCACAAGCTCGCCCATTGCTTGGACTGCATCCTGTCACCACAGGCATCAGGGTTCTGCAACCCTCAAGTCCCAGGCACAGAGCTGGATGATAAAAAAAAAAAAAATCAGTACCCAAGAAAGGGGCGATAGCAGATCAGTGCAGAGGTGTAACTTCCAAGCCTGAAGGATGCCTTGCTGCCCTGCAGCACTGTAACAATTTTGGAGGAGCTCTCATCTGGCAGAGCAGTATTGTTCGTGCTCAGTGTTTTGTATTTTAATGGTAATAGTTTAAAAGACCTAAACTCAGATTTATCACCAAGGTTATTTGAATGTATGACCACTCTATTATGACTTGCATTTAGCATCTTCCTGGGAAAAACTATTCAAACATTCATTCCTCTAGCTTCCTGGTCATTGCACTGTTTTTAAGCTAAAGTGGAAAGGCAGCAGAAATGAAGAGGAAGTAATAAATACTCTACAACACATACACAATAAAAGTATTACTCATCGGAAAGCACTGTGTAAAGCTCATACTCTCCAGCACATTCCTACATTTTTACAGACAACACACCTGACGTTATGGACAGAGTTTGCAACAGAGCTGACAGACCAATAACAAGGTGTTAGGTACAGGCATTTATCTGGAAGCAAGTCAGTGCAATTTCCAGCTTTCATAGATATCCCATGTCACAGCCACTCAAAGATGCCCCCATGCTTCTGGGGTGCTTAGGTCTGGATTTTGTGATAAGTTGTGACTTCTGTATCCTGATTTACAACCCGGAGTGAAGTGTTATATTTTGAGGAATCTTATGGAAAAAAAGAAAAAAAAAACAAACAACAACAAACCCTATTTCACATCCCAAGCATCAAAATACAGTGTCTCTAAGACAAATACACTGCCCTGGGATTCCAGCTGCTGATGAGCACAAGTGAGAAGTCCTGTCTTGAAAGTGCCAGTGCACAGTTGTGGCAAATCTGATCAGGTGTTTTATCCATCACTGTCACTCTAAACCCAGCTCTTTGACTGTGCTGACACCTGTGCTGGTTAGCAAAAGCCAGTCTTGGCTTTTTGCAAGAATATTTTTGTCTGAATTATGAGATATTTTTATGAATGCACATTTTTCTGTGGATGTTGAACATCATAACCCTTAAATTTATTTTCAATTGAAATTTAATTTTCTCCAGCGAGAAAAGATGAAAAACACACTCCCCAGAACATCTCATCACTTTTCATACTCTTATGGAAGTTCTGAGTTATGGTAAGTGTCAAGAATTTAGATCCTCATTTATAAGCAGGTCTGCACCACTGCTGATAATTTCCTATGTACCTTTTCCCATGAAAACATGGTACGTCTAATAACTGCTGTTACAGGTACAGAATGCTTTCTGTGGTAGTAAGCGCAGCAATTAATGTCAATGAGTCTGCTGTTAGCAAGTAATACTATCGGTGTTATGCTCACGCCTCACCACATGCAAAGCTTCACTTTGTTAAGCAGATGCCAGTGTTAACAGCCAAATTCTCTTCCCATGGATAAGTTAGTGTTAGTTAAATGTACCATTAAAAATAACCATTTAAAATGTTAATGAAACGAAAGGTTGTGCTCGCCAGGTTTTTGCTTGTATTCTTTTTAGTCTTCACTTTAAGGTGGTGGAGGTGAAAAGGCATAGGCAGCTTTTCCAGGTGTTTTCAGAGCACACCAGAAGCATGGCTTGTTTCCACCTCACCAATGGGCCAATGAAGTCAGTACTGACCTTCATATCCATACTGCACATGGATATCCCAGGTCAGGGCTCCCCTCACCAACTCTGCATGTGGCACCCCCCTCCCCTGCAATCTCTTCAGCTCTCCCAGTGCCACGGAAGAGAATGACGGTGATGGAGAAGGCTTCATAATCATAGAATCATATATCATCAAGTCCAACCTTCTACCTAACACCTCCATGACCACTAGACCATGTCCTGAAGCCCCACATTCACGTATTTTTTTTAACACCTGCAGGGATGGTGACTCCACCACTTCCCTGGGCAGCCTGTTCCAATGCTTAACTACTCCTTCAGTAAAGAAATTCTTCTTGTTATCTAATCTGAACTTCCCCTGCTGCAACTTGTGACCATTTCCTCTTGTCCTGTCATTAGTTACTAGGGAGAAGAGGCCAACACCAGCCTCACTACAACCTCCTTTCAGGTAGCTGTAGAGAGCAATAAGGTCTCCTCTCAGCCTCCTTCAATCTAAACAATCCCAGCTCCCTCGGCCTCTCCTCATGTTCACCAGTTCTCTCACCAGCTTCACTGCCCTCCTCTGCACCTGCTCCAGCACCTCAATGTCTGTCTCGTACTGTGGTGCCCAAAACTGGACACAGTACTCAAGGTGTGGTCTCACCAGTGCTGAGTACAGGGGCACGATCACCTCCTTCCTCCTGCTGGCCACACCATTTCTGATACAGACCAGGATGCTTGTTTCCATTTGAGGCTCAGGGCAAGACCACATGAAACACAGAACAGGATTAGCCCCCTTCCCCCCTCCCTCCCAGGGGGGATAAAAATGGGAGTAAGAAAAAAAAAAGCCTCACCCAAGACTGGAAGTTAAGACTATAACAAATTTAATGAATAACATGAGAAAAACAGAAAAAGGAATATTCAGGGCAGAAGTATACAGAACTCTATACAAAATGCGATCCTGGATGGTGATGGATCGTGTGGCACACATGGAGTCAGGGCCAGCTGAAATGAGACGACGTTTCAGCTCCCAGAGCCCAGGAAGGAAGAGCCCCTCCCAACTTTCCTGTCTCCTTGTTCTATGGAGTGTGGCAGGGAAGGGGAGAGAGTAACAGCTGCCCTCAGGGTCCTGTGGTTACCACCTGTCCCCCCACACATCAGTCTGTTCACCCTTAAACCACAACGTTGCCATTGGCCTTCTTGGCCACCTGGGCACACTGCTGGCTCATGTTCAGCCAGCTGTCGATCAAGACCCCCCCCACGTCCTTTCTGCTAGGCAGCATTCCAGCTGCTCATCCTCAAAGCCTGTAGTATTGCCTGGGGTTGTTGTGGCTCAAGTGCAGGACCCGGCACTTGGTCTTGTTGAACCTCATCCCATTGACCTCTGCCCATTGATCCAGCCTGTCCAGATCCCTCTGCAAAACCTTCCTACTCTCAAGCAGAGCAACGCTCCCACTCAATTTCATGTTGTCTGAAAACTTACTGAGGGTGCCCCTGATACCATCATCCAAATCATTGATATAGATACTAAACAGGACCAGCCCCAGCACTGAGCTCCAGGGGGACAACACTGGTGACCAACTGCCGGATGGATTTAACTCCATTCACCACAACTCTCTGGGCTTGGCCAGCCAGCCAGTTTTTAACTCAGCAAAGAGTGCACCTGTGTCACTGTTTATAGGGGGAGCGGAGAGATGCAGCAACACACAAATTCAGCAAGAGAAGCCAAAGAAGCAACTTTATTCATTTATAACCCCGTTTTATATACCCTAGCCCCATAGGGCGATTGGTCAGTGATCACCCATCTCCTAGGGTGATTGGCTAAAGTCCTACAGCACCCATTTCAAAATATTTTTCCAATGTACCATAAACAGAACTTAGCAAAACACCAGGTGTCGGTCCAGCTTACGAAAACCATCCTACTGTTTTTCATAACATGCATGAGAAAGGCAGGATTCTCACTGAATATTGTGAGAACCTGAGAAAATCCCTCTGCTAGCAGCTTTTCAGCATCCATACACCTGTCTATCCATGAACTGCCAGCTTCTCCACCAGAATGCTGTGGGAGATGGTGTCAAAGGCTTTACTACAGTCTGGGTAGACAATGTCCACAGCTTTTCCCCCATCCACTAGCTGGGTCACATGGTCATAGAAAGAGATCAGGTTGGTCAAGCAGGATCTGCCTTTCATGAACCCATGCTGGCTGGGCCTGATGCCCTGGTTATCTTCTACATGCTGTGTGAGCTCACTCAAGATGAACCACTCCATAATCTTCCCTGGTACTGAGGTCAGGCTGACAGGTCTATAGTTCCCCAGATCCTCCTTCCATCCCTTCTTGTAGATGGGCATCACACTGGCCAGCCTCCAGTCACCCGGGACCTCCCCTGTCAACCAGGACTACTGATAAATGATAGAGAGTGGCTTGGCAAACTCCTGTGCCAGTTCCCCCAGCACTCTCAGGTGGATCCCATCCAGCCCCATAGACTTGTGAGTGTCCAGCTGGAGTAGCAGGTCACTCACTGCTCCTTCCTGGATTATGGGAGGTTTACTCTGCTTTCTGTCCCTGTCCTCGAGCTCAGGGGTCTCAATACCCTGAGGATAACTAGTCTGACTGTTAAAAACTGAGGCAAAGAAGGCATTAAGTACCTCAGCCTTTTCCTCATCCTTGGTGGCAATGTTCCCCACTGCATCCAGTAATGGGTGAAGGTTCTCCTTGGCTCTCTTTTTGTTGTTAATGTATTTGTAAAAACTTTTTTGACTATCCCTTACAACAGTGGCCAGCTTGAGTTCTAGATGGACTTTTGCCTTTCTAATGTTCTTTCTGCATAACCTAACTAGATCCTGGTATTCTTCTTGGGTTGCCTGCCCCTTCTTCCAATGGTGGTAAACTCTCCTCTTTTTCCTAAGTCCCATCAGAAGCTCCTTGTTCAGCCAGGCTGGTTGTCTTCCCTGACAGTTTGTCTTACAGCACATGGGGACAGCCTGGTCCTGTACCTCTAAGAGTTCCTTCTTGAAAAATGTCCAGTCTTCCTGGACCCCTTTGCCCTTCAGGACCATCTCCCAAGGGACTCTTGCAACCAGAACAGGCCAAAGTCTGTCCTCTGGATGTCCATGGTAGTTGTTCTGCTGACCCCCTGCCTTACTTCACCAAGAACTGAGAATTATCATTTCATGGTTGCTAGGCCCAAGACAGCCTCCAACCACCACATCACCCACCAGTCCTTCTCTGTTTGTAAACAGCAAGTCTAGCGAGGTACCTTCCCTGGTGGGCACACTTACCAGATTAATCAGGAAGTTACCTTCCACACATTCCAGGAACCTCCTGGACTGTTTTCTCTCTGCTGTGTTGTAGTCTCAGTAGATGTCTGCTAAGTTGAAGTTCCCCACGAGAACAAGGGATGATGATTTTGAGACTTCTGCCAGCTGCTTCTAGAATGCTTTATCTGCCTCTTCATCCTGGTTGGGTGGTCTATAAGGGACTCCCAACAGAATATCTGTTGGCCATCCCCTCATCCTTACCCATAAGCACTTGACCTCACCATCACAGTCGCTGAGCTCTATACAATCAAAACCCTCCCTGACATAAAGAGCTCTCCTTCCCTGCCTATCCCTTCTGAAGAGCTGGTTAGCCGCCCACTGCAGCACTCCAGTCATGAGAGTCATCCTACCATGGTTCTGTGATGGTGACTGTGTCATAGCTGTCCTGCCACACAATGGCTTCCAGCTCCCCTCTTGTTTCCCATACTGTGTGCATTGGTGTAGAGGCACTTGAACCGGGCTATTGATTTCACCCCCAACATTGGTGTGCTGCCCCAGGCTCATCTCCAGTGATCCTGGGTTTATCCCCTTCCCCCTTTGAACCTAGTTTAAAGCCCCCTCAATGATCCCTGACAACTCATGAGCAAGAACTGTTTTCCCCTTTGAGACAGCTGAACTCCAGCTGTCACCAGCAGGCCTGTTGCCGGATAACCTTCCCTATGATTAAAAATTCCAATATTCTGTCGGTGGCACCAGCCTCTGAGCCACGTGTTAATCAGGTGTGTTTTCCTCTTCCTTTCGATATTCTTCCCTGCCACTGAAGGGATTGAGGGTAACACAACCTGTGCACCTGATCCTTCAACCAGTCACGCCAGCGCCCTGAAGTCCTTTATAATTGCTTCTGGACTTCTGCCTGCAACCTCATCACTGCCAACCTGCATAACCAGTAGCGGGCAATAATCAGAGGGCTGAGCCAGACCAGAAGAGTTTCCTGGTGATGTCTCTGACCCTGGCCCCAGGGAGGCTTCACTGCCCTGTGGGATAGATATGGTTGACACGTGGGGCCTCTGCTTCACTCAGAAGGGATTCACTTACTACAATTACCCTCATTTTTTTTTCTTAATTGGAGCAGTCCTAAGGTGTGGGGCTGGCTGAGTCACCCCAGGCTACCCCCTAGATGGACCTTCATCTCCATCATTGTCTGTTTGGCCCCCAAGTTCCAAAGCCCCAAACCTATTATGCAAGGGCAACAGGGTAGGTGAGGGAGCCTGCTTCTCCAAGGAGAGTCCTATTTCCATTTCCCACCATTCTCTTAGGTCCCCTCCTTCTGCCAGGTGGCAAGAGGGGGAGGGAATCCTCTGCTTCTTGTTGAGCCTCCATCTGCTGCTGCCTTTGCCTCAGGCTGTGGCTCCAACAATCCATCTCCCTCTCACACTCCTTGGTACTCCTTAATCTTTCCACTCACTCTTCCAACTCCGCCACCTGTCTGAGCAGGTCATTTCCTCCTCACCTCACACACTGGGCTTGTCCCTACTGTCCTCTCATACCAGTGCCAGGCTCAGTTGCTCCCTGAAGCTGAGACCTGCATGGCCACAGATTTCTGTGGGAGCTCCAGCTAGGTCCCCACAGTCCTTCTGGCAACAACTTTCAGATGAGCAGTGACCATGGCCAGGTCCTGTTCTGGGAGGGAGATGATCACTAGTTGAGTTCGCCTTTCAGATAGGGAGCAACCAGTTACCACCAACTGGATTTGCCTCTTGCACTGGCAGAGCTCTCAGCATCCTGCCTGCATGTATTTCTTTGCAAACTGCAACACCCTGGTTGTCACCCCAGATAGTACCCAATTGCTGCTTGTTTGCTTGGCTCCCTCAGGGATTCTTTTAAGCCAGGAGGGGGTGGTCACAGCAGGTGACCCTGCCATGTTTACACCTCATGATGGTGCTCAACCTGGGCAGCTTCTGCAGCCACCCGCCAGCTGCTGGCCCCCGGCACAGCTGAGCCACTCTCCCAGCTTTGGAACATGATGAAAAGAGCTCCTTGCCGGCCTTTTTGCCTCGATTCCCTTTCCCAGTGTGGACTTACCTGCACTGGAGATGGTCTCCCTGGCAACTGGCAACTGGAATGTTTCTGCCTCATTTTGATCTGCCACCATAATCCATCAGTGCTTCTCGGTCTCGAGTAGCCAAGGTGTGGTAGGCACTAGCCATGTTCATGGTCACAGTCCTACTTATGCCTACTGGTTACTGATGGACCGCTGCTTATCATGCTGTTTGTGCTGGGCTTTGACAGCAGGCTTTATTTAATTTCATGAAATTTAAGAAATAAGACTGTACTCTACTAAAAACAAGGCTTTCATGGTCCTATGTGTTATGTTCCAGAAACAAAAAAATTAGATAAACCTTTTCATAGAATATGCCCCTGGTTTGTATATAAGTCTCCTGACTCTGTCTCAGTGAACTCTAAAATAGGTAGTAGAGGAGAAGGTGGAAGGTGAAAGAGAGTCGGTGAAGGCACCACATAGATGCTGGGCAGAGCACACACAGGTTTTTCACACTCCAGCAATGTGCAGGGATGAGAACACCCTGCTTTCAGAGCTGCAGCCACAGTCTCCCATGGTGCGAGCTGAGCCTGACCACATGCAGCCTCATGCTGCAGCACTGGTGCTGCAGTTGCCTTTCCCCAGGTGCAGGGCACATGCCCCTCTGTTCTTGGGCTTCCCTAGCCCTGCTGCACAGCCAGGTCCTGGATCTCAGCTGCAGCACTGCCTTGTGCAGTAGCACATTTATCTGTGTCCCCAGGGCCCATGAGGAAATACAGGTTCTCCTGTCAGACAAGGAAGGTATCACAAGATTGTGACATCTGGGTGGAACTTATGTGGTGGACAGACCCCACCATTGGAGAGGTTTGGCTGTAGATGTCCTGGGCTTGCCATCCCTCATACATACCATGCTGACATATCCCAGGTGCTGCTTTCTCCTTTCACCAGACTTCCTGAATCCCACTTAGTCTCTTCTCTCCTTTGGCTGTGTTTTCTTGTAAACTTGCCCTGGCTACTCTGCTGCCCCCTCCCTTCTGCTCTCTTTCTTCTTTTTATGTCTGCTTGTGCCCGTGGTAAAAGAATCCTGCCACTCTCCCCCTTGTCCTAGCTGCTCTCATTTCAGGCCCAGTCCCCCTCCCTTATCCTGTCTTGCCCTCTCCCTTCTCAACATAAAACCTGGTCTCTCCAGTGCTGTATCCTGCTCTGTTTTCTTGGCCAGCATTTTTTGCCTCCTTCCCCACTGTTCTCATCCTCTATTTCCACCATTGTGCTCTGTCTTTTGGTGCTCCTCTCCTGTGATCACTTGTGCTGTGCAGCCTCAGCACATCCCCTCCATCTGGTTCTTTGCTCTTCCCTTCCTGGGACTACAACCCTGATCCTGACCTGCACCTGCACACACATGCGATTATGCAATGTAATTTAAAAAAATGTGATTATTTGCAAGAGCTCAAGCCGAACACTGGCTTCAGGGCTGGGCACTAAAGTTTCACCCATGCTGCCCAACTGTGGACAGCCTCTGCACCCCTCCTCTCCTTGGGGCAGCCCCAATTCACGACTATTCCCAGTCAGCCTGCTCACTCGTCCCCCAGGCACCGCACCGTAGGGGCCAAGTCTGCAAGGGGTGACCCAGCACCCTCAGGCCCAAGCCACTGGCCCCTGCCCTACTCACAGCCCTGCACTACCTTGCTCTGTCAGCCTGGTCTGTGTACCCTGGCTGGGCTGGGAAGTCATCACAGGACATGATCAGGGAAAAGACAAGCCAGGGTATGCAAGGAAGAGAGGGGAAATGAAGAAACATTACCTCCTTTTCACGTTTATTTAATTTTTGTATTTTTTTGTATTTTTTTAAGATCACAGAAGAGCAGAGCATTCATACATGTAAAGAAACAGAAACGAGATAACAGAAGTTAAATACATTGAGAAAAGAAAAAATAAAAAGCTTCTTTTTCTTTTTCCATCACTGGGTTTTGTTCATTCATTTGTAGGGTTGTTTTGTTTCTTTGATTGGTTCTTTTACACACACACTTGCGCTTTTAAAATTTTCTTTCACAGAGCTAGTTCCAAAAACAAACCAATGGCAAAAAATAAAATGGCCATTTTATCGTTTCATTAAAGAGAAGTTCAGCTCATGTCTACAGTGCTGGGGAAAAATATATATAAAGATATAGATATATATATATATTTATATGTATATAACACTGTTAATGAGGAGAGTTCTAACCACCCCACCGTGTAGCAAGAAGAAGGGACTGGCCTTCGTTCTCAAGGTCTAGAGGATGAAACTTGGCTCCAGTTGGGAAAATTGAAAGATGGTGGGAGGTGACGGTGGCACTGCAGAGGCAGGTTCCTGCATCTTGCCCCCTCCTCCCTTTCCTGGCACACACATGTGCTCCCGCACACACAGGCGCAGGCACACGTGTACATTCTCATGGTTTCCTCAGGAGGTCACCATGTAGTGGTGTGGGCAAAGAGAGCCATCACCGGGAGCAAGTGGAGGAGCATGTGTCTGGTCTCATGTGTGATGGAGGGTGTGGGAAAGGAGCGCGCCTCTGTGGTAGCCGTGAGGACTACGGTAGCGTGTGTGTGGTAGAGGTCACAGGGGTGTGCATGTGTGCCTGTGCATGGCCAAAATGGGGTGCAAACATCGTAATCTTGGAGAAGGACAACCCTGCTTGGGAGGTGCTCTCCTCACTGGCTGGCTCCTAGTGTCTCCTAGGTGGTCTTGCTCCTATTCTCCATCCATGGCCCATATGTTATGTACAGAAACAGCCACACGCCTGTTCCTGGGGCACATCCCGAGTCACCATAGTCTCACAATGCATCACTCACCAAGACCCATAGCATGCAGGGCCCTGGGGGCCAGGAGATGAGTGCGTGATGCACTAGGAACACGAGCAGGGAAGGAAGATCCTGCCCTACATGGGAACAGCCCATCTTGGCTGCTTATCTCTGCCCTTTCCAGACATGCTGCCCAAGGAGCCCTGCTATGCACACAGCCCTGCCATGCATGCTGCAGTCATGTCCTCCTGACTTGCACTGCCGCCTCCTCCTCCTCCTCAGCCCTGGTACTTCTACACAGGTTGCAGGTCTGGCTGAGTCATTGTGGCATCAGCTAACCGGAGCCTGCAACAAGTGAAGGACCCTTTGCTTGACATCTGTCTCAGCTAATTGGGGAGAGCTGCTCCTCTTTCCCAAGCCCTGCCTTGGCTGGTCTCCTTGCCTCACACACATTGCTCCAATCCACAGAGATCCTGAGGACCATACCAACGTATCCTCACCAAGCTGACTCCTGCTTTCCTGTTATGGTGAGTAAATCAACAAGCAAACACCACATACTGCCCTAATAGGAGCCAACCATCAAGCAAAATTTGAGGGAGCTGTAGGAGCTGCTTGAACATTGTTTCAGCAAGTTACAAGGAAAAGAGAAAGGATTTTAATGGTGTGACACAGCTCTCAGTCAGCAGAAGTCATTCAGTTAAAAAAAAAATAAAATTCTTCTGGGCATCCCACTGGAAATGAAGCCACTCTAAGACTTAGCATTGAGAGGACACAGTCTCCTTGCTGGTGAACCTGGCAGTTCTGTGCATAGATGATGGACAGCACTCATCCCTACCCTCTTCCACCAGGAAATTACCATCCAGTTTCTCCATCATTTCCCTGCCTGAGGTTCTGCTCTTTCCATGGACAGTTTGCTCCTGACACCCCTGACTCAAGAATTTTTCTGTACTCGAGTCAGAGAAGCAGTAAGGTTGTGCACCATCAGAAGAGAGAGAGACAACTGCTCACCCCCATAGCATCTCCTTTGTAGGACTGTCTCGGTTAGCCATCCTTGGTGTCAGTTGCTACATCACATCAAGCACCATGATGAGTTGGGCTGTGGGTCAGCGTGCTTGGAGAAGAAGCAGAAGTGTGAGAGGGGTTGGGAGGAGAAGAGCTGTTTCCCTGTGCCCACAGATTCCCTCATCAGGGAGGGGTGAGGTGGCAAAGCACTGCACAAAGATTGAGCTGAAACATCACCTGGTGGTGGAGCTGTGAAGGACTCTAAAGTAGCTCCTCTGACTTCCCAGATACTCCTCCCTAAATGCTCTTGAATCATCAGGACTTGCTGTTGCTCCCCCAGATTCCTTCGAGATACGCAGCTTCCTCTCAAGCCTGGAGACCACATGGTTATTGACAGTGACTTTGTCCATGCTGTGAACTTGGACTTTCAAAATGGATTGCTCAGACAGGTGGCTTGGGGGCACGGTCTGGATGCACCTGGAGCTAAGAAGAGCTGGTGGGGCTTGGATATATTTTGACCAAAAGTGGGGCGAGCAGCAGTACACGAGAGATCTGCCCAAGCGGCGAACAGTCAGTGGCGTGAGAAAGGTGTGCAGACAAAAGACTAACTCTTGACACAATGCATGTCACCAATGAAATATTCATGAATGGCACGTTAACATGCACTTGGTGCTAGCGTGGGGCGACACAACTTCACTGGTGAAGAAAGCAGGAAGGGGAGGGAGGAGGGGAGTGCATCACTGAGCAACATACCCGCAAGCTGCGGGGCTGCAAACAAACAAAAATGAACACAACTGCCAAGATACAGGTGTCAGCTGGAGAGTCCCGCGTCGCCCTTGCCAGCCGTTCAGAGACAGGCATCTGCTTTGTTTGCCATCAGACACACGCTCCAAGCAACAAGCTACAGTCATGCACGGAGTTCATGTGGCTCGGGGCGGCTGCATTTCCCCTGTCCAGTTCCTTTCAGAAAGACTCACCTTCACCCCTCCTCTCAGTCATCTGAAAAGGGTTAGAAATCTGCTATGGGGCCATATATTAAATCTAAGTCTTTGTTCCTCTGCTTGGACATTACCAGACATCTCATGTAACTCTTGTAATATTTACAAACCAGTAGAAGAAATACTTTTTTTTTTCTTTTTTTTTTTCTTTTTGTTCTTTTTTTTCCCCATTTTGTTCATTTCTTTTTATAACACTAAATGTTAAATCTCCATCAATCAAACACAATTACACTGACAAGCTCAAGGAACTGGTGTCCTGTTCCAAACTCCCATCTCCCCCAGTTCCCAACTAGCTGAGAGGCAGCAGGAAGCAAGAGTGTAGCTTTTTGGGAGGGGATGAGGAAGATAGCAACATGAATGTGGAGTAGAGGTGAGAAGGAGAAACAGCTTCAGAGAAAAGGGCCTGAGACATGAGAAAACCCTTTGTAACTTCTTTGTCAAAGGGTGGAGAGGAGAAAGAGAATGGGGAAAATGTCTGACCTTGCCTGTGTTTCCTATGTTCATCTGGGCTCTCCTTTCAACAGATGCTTTGAGCAATCCCTGCTCATGTTCAGGAAAACTGGGGATGTTCATAGCATCCTCTGATGCACACAGCATCTTGCAGGATTAGCTTCTCAGAGTAAATCAAACTCCAGCCTACCCATGACTCCCCCAGCCCTGCTAGAAACAGTCATTGCCAGGAGTGTGGCTCCCAGCACTGCTGCAGATAACGGGTGTACTTGGGATTTGTGCTCTTCTCAGGCGGGTCTGCAAATAACTGGCTTTAACCTCCTTTCACAGCTGTGCAATGGAGGCACAGATCTGCCCAGGTCCTGCAGGCAAGACCAGATCCCAGCACCAGGGTTGGGGCTGTTTCCTCTAGCTAACAGGTAGATGGCTTCAAAAAATGAGTGTCCTATTATTGGTAATATATTTCCCTTTAACCATAAGCATCTCTGCCTTGACATCTAAAAAAACAGTCCCCTCAAAACTCCTTCAAACCAAAAAAGATGTGACACTGAGGTGCCCACCACCATCCCATAGGACTCTGATGTGCATGAACCCAGTACCTAGGAGTGACTCCACAGCAACAAAAACACATGCGGAGGACAACATGCAGGACAGACCTTACAATAGCAACCAAGTTGACATCAAAGAGAAGCCTCAACACAAAGAAAATGGTGGGCTTGACCCAGCCCTTAGGAACAGCTTGTGACAGCAAGTCACTGCAGGCTTCCCACATTCTTGTAGCAAGCCTGCAACAATAAATCCAGGCATAGATACATCCCCAAGAACAAGAAATGCCTCCTATGCGGTATTTTCCCTTGTGACAGTGGGCTGGAGAGGGTGCAGCTTCCACCCCGGCTTCTGGGACCAGAATCAGCTTGTGGCTGCACCAGGACGAGGAACTCTGTTGCAGCAGAAAATCTGGAATTGTTACTGAGACACCGAATGACATGACCCTCCTGAGAGGTAGGCACGGGGATGGTGGTGTCTTTATGGTCTGATGGATACAGGCATTTTTCTCCTGGGCCAAGGCATGCCAGTCTCCAAAGGGATACACAAGTCCCATCAATAACCACCCTATCTCAGAATGGGGGAGCCGTTGCCCATCTCTTTCCTCTTGCACCAAGGCACAAAACCCCCCCAAGTATGGCTTTGGGGTTTGGAGGAGCAGGGGGAGCATAGTTTACCACTATCCGAATCCACAGCAGATCTATAGCAAGTGTGCCATTACCCAAAATTCAGCCTCTCGTGCTGGCTGCCTGCGAGGAGCCCTTGACTGCCTGCTCAATTGCCTGCCTGCTGCTGCCAGAAACAGCTGAGCTCAGCAGAGAGGAGGCAGCAGCCGGCAGTGCTGCAGCTCAAGGTGAAAGCTCCACACCCAGCAGCAGGGAGAGAAAGGCCTTGGTGGAGTGTACCCCGGCCGTGCGAAGACCGGGCCGGGCTCACAGACAGCAGTTCCCGCTTTCCTTCTTGGCAGGGGACCACCCGGTGGATATCCCCTCCCGCCTGCCGCAGGGCTGCGAGCCCAAGCTGTTTCCCCCTTGCTTTCCAGACCATGTGAGCGTGGCTGCCAAGTGTGCTGCTGCTGCTCCACCGATTCACGGGGCGAAGACAGAAACAGAAGCTTGCTGGTGCTTGAAAGCTCAGTGGTGCCAAGCAGCTATAAAAACACTGTCCTGTGGTGGGATGGTCACTCAACTTGTGTGGGCTAACTCAGATTCTTCCCTGCACATCTCTCCCCTCAAAAGAACAAGTGACTACCTGATAAACCCTGTGTTTTATCATCTTTCATGCTGTGGATGCTAGGGCTTACAACTGTCCAGGACACACAGGAGTCTGCTCCTTGCTGCCCCTGCCCACACGCATGCGCTGCAGCTACTGCAGCATGCAACCATTGGCTTCCCTTCTCCCACTGTTCACTCTGGCTCTGCAGTAAACCTGTTGCTGGTGTGGCAATTTCCAACCACCATCCAGCATTTTCTTAACCCTGTTTCTCATTGCCTGTACTCTCTCTCTCAGGAGCCACTGGAGCATCTCCTGTTGGAACCTCTGGATGATATTCTGCCACAGGAAGGTTGATGGCAAACAATAGCCCACTCCAGCTAGACCAGCACCCTTCAGATGAGAAAAGAGAACAGCAAGGGGAACTGTGCTGCCTACTTCTTTGCTGCGCCACTTTAAGCTCCCTCTTTATAAGCCCAGGATTTTGGACCTGACATTTGTTTTTCTTCTTACATTCACAAGTCCTGGATGTTTTCTGACCCAGTTTGTTTCATATGTGGAATTTGCAAAGTGAGCTTTGTAGCAGTAGTGGTGTACAATGCGCGCGCACACACACACACACACACTCATCCTTACATAGCACACACTTCCTTTTATCACAGGGAGGACAGTAAGAACAACAACAAAAAAGGGTATTGGCTCTATTTTTGCATGACTACCAAAATGGTTAAGAATGACCAGATTGTGGTTTTCATGATGAGGTATCGTTCCTACGCACACACTATACCTACAGGAATGGCTGCTCGGTGATGTCCAAGGTCTCCTCACTCACATCCCACTGTCCCAGCCTCCCTTCTCCAGGAGGAGTGGGTGGCGGCACTCTGCACTTCGTAGTGCTGCAGGCCAGTCCTGGTTTCTTCTGCTTATTTGGACAAATGCACACGTGTGCACACCCCATGCACGTGTGCAAGCACTTGTACCTAGCAGGGACTGATATGCTGGTACTTGGAAGGATGAGAGACAGACAGGTTGCAGGTGGGAGAGGAAAAAAAAGGCTAAGCAAGAGTGCAGACTGACTTTTGCAAGCAAGGTGGCCAGGAGTCAAAAAGCCAGTGGGGATGCCAGAGAGGGGACACCATGGGAACCTTTGTTGAAACTGCCCCTCTCTCCTCATCCCTCTTCTCTGCCTGAGTGATCTCTCAGCATCTTGTCTCACACTTACAAGGCAGGACATTATCTACAGCAGGATGAGCATATGTACACATGGACTGTTCCTTTTGCATGCTTAGAGAGAGCGACAGAAAGAGAGAAAGAGAGAGAAGGTAGAGCGAGAGACACACATACATGCATGCACTCACGCATACAGGTGTACACGGGAGAAAGAGAAAGACATCTGGTCAAATTGAGGGGGGAGAGGAAGAGAATTAAAAAAAAAAGAAAATAACATTATGTTTCCAGTAAAGTTGACACAGCTTTAGTTCAGGCCAGCAAGAGCGATGTATGAAGGAGGGGACAGGAACAAAGGTGTTTAGCAAGGCCTAGGTGCAGGGTGAAGTGAAGAGAGGAAGGCGTTCTTCACAGGACACCAGTGTGCAGAGAGCTTCAGGTGACTTGCTCTGGTTTGTGGCTTTTTTGCTTTGTTTTGTTTTGCTTTTTTTTTGTTTTGTTTTGTTTTGTTTTCAAAAGTATGAACTGGCTGAGCATTGGCTTACAAAAATGACCCAGGGCATCCAAAAAGTTAAATGGCTATAGACACCTAAGCAAAGACCTCTTTCCGCAAAAGAAAGAAAGAGGAGGAAGGAAGGAAGGAAGGAAGGTGAAGGAATGTGGAAAAGAGGAAGGAGGAGAGAAAAGAAAAGGGATCTTCTGTTCGATTGGCTTTGCAGGTTTTGTTGAATTGTTTACATTGCAGCATCCTCTGGCGACACGATCCTTGCTGGTGCCCCATTTTCTCCCTCACTTCGTGTTGCCTCCTACATGGTTGATGACTTGACAGCCGGCTTGTCAGGTTTCGGATTAAATGTTGCTGAATCTTCTTTGCTGTAATTTTTCCTCTCCCCCCTCTTCACTCCTGAACACACAAAAGTTGTGAAAGAAACAGTCGTCTCTCTCTCTCTCCCCCCTCTCTTTTTTCTCTCTCCCATCTCTTCGCTCTGTCTCCTGTATAACGCATTTTGTTTTGTGTGTTGTTGTTGTCGTCGTGTTGGGTTTTTTTTTTTAATTATTATTATTATTATTTTTAATTCTGATTTGTATTAACATTTGCTGAGTAGGCAAAGCAGGGATGCTGCCAGCAGCCACAGTGGGACGGCCAAACTCATGGAGCCGTTGTCTACTCTCCCTGTGCCAGGTCCTGCAGGGTGCGAGAAGGGAGAGAAAAGAGGACAAGATTACACACGGCCGGGTGAGACAAGGGTAACACAGGAACATGACGCTTTGTTCACCGGCTGCTCCTGCAGCAGGCAGGTGGAGGCTGCAGGGCACCCTCCCACTTAGGTGAGCTTCCATCCAGCCCAGCTGCAGGCTCCTGCCCACCAGCTCCTCAGCATCCTTCCTTCCTGCCCAATGTATGCAGCTCTCCCTAGGCAACACTCAGGCAGGAGAAGTAGGGCCTGGAGCAAGCGGGAAGGCTCAACCCCAACTGATTATGCCACCTCATCCCCCACCGTGCCTCTGTCTGGGAGCCACTGGCCGCCTGGCGCAGGGGCATGGCTCACACCTTTGCACACCCCTGACCACCAGCCCCGCACCTCCCTGCTCCGCCACCTTCCCGGTGGTGGCCCTGGGATGCCAGGGCTCGTTGTAATTCTGTGCAGTGGCCAGTGCATGTCTGCAGCCAGACACCGGCTCTGCAGGGGCTGATTGATCACAGCGGTCCAATCAATAAAACATAGGCCCAACCAGCAGATGCCTCCCCTCCCAGGGGCTGCGCTGCAATTATTTACTCCTTAATCAGGATGGAGGAAGGCTTCACTGTTGTGTTTGTGGCCCTGTGGCATGACACCTATGGGGTGAGGGTGAAGGGTGTGCCAGGGAGGTTGATTTTTCGTAAGGGTGGGAAACAAACTTGCAATGCCTGTGCACGCACGTGCACAGGGGTCTGTCAGAGGGGGCAGGAAGGAGCACTCTGCCGCAGCAACAAATAACGCAGCCTCGCTCCAGGAATATTAAGTGCTAACGCTCTTGACATCTTCTCATCCATCCTCTCATTTATGGGTTCCCTTCTCTGGATGGCTTTAAAGGCAGCGGTGCTGTTTTAAATTCACCCTGCAATCCCAAGCCTTGGCAGCTGTTTCTTTCCTATGGCGCAGGGAGGTCTGCATGGCTACGGTTTTGTAATTGCATGCTCATTGTGTGTATCTATACGTAGGTGTGTGCATGTATGTACACTTGTATGTATGTGTGTAAGTACAAATACATGTACATGCACACATACACGTATATGGGTACATGTACGTGTATACGTGTAGGTGTATGTCTATGAAGTGTTTTACACAGAAGGGGTGCAGGAAGATGCTGCAGTACGGAGATGGAGATGAGTCTGTATGCTGGGACCAATCCTGCTGTGGAAGGAAGAAGACACTTACTACTAAGAAGAGCTATTTCCAGTGGGGGGGGGAGCCAAAAAAACCCCAAAACATCCTGTTCCGGAGAGCCCCATGGAACTGAAGTGGATTTACTCGTTCTCACAACCCACAGTTTACCAGGCAAAGGGCCCCTCTCTGCTGAGTGGAGCACGGGTGCTGCAGGCTTGCTCAGCAGCACAGTCACTGTTAAACTCGAACTGGTGACTAAAAGGCAGCAAATCCAAGAAGGATGTCCCCAGAGCCCCTGAAATTCTGTAGCACTTTCATTTGTGTGATTTCTTCCTAATGTAACCCATTACTTATGAGATCAGCTGTTTGTGTGCTAATTCTGCTATTTCATTATTAATTAAGAATGTGCTGAATTATGTGGAAAATTTATACTCCATCTATGGCTTCTTTTTCCAGTTAGCTCCTGCACATCATTTGTGGCTTGTCACATAAAATCCTATGACACTGGTTTTTCCCTCCTCGTTTCACTTATTTTCCCCTGTGAGCTCAGGAACAAATTTAAGTTCAGCTGCACCATTACCTGACCTATGTTTCAGAGAAAGCATCTTTCATGGTCAAATAATTGTGGGCAAGCTGTTTAGGACTATCTGCATCCCATATTGTCAGTGAAGAAGTCCCCAAAGCATGACTCCTTCTGGCCCAGCAAATAATGAAGAACATGTCAGGTAGGGAGCATTGCCCACAAAAACTTTTGAGCCATCACATTTTTACTCTTTGGCTAAAATACTATTTTCTAACACATATATGGATGTATATACAACACACATGTACAAGGCAGCCATCCCCCTCCTTGCCACTTTTCTAGGGTGCACATGCAATCAGAGCAAAGGCATATGTACCTATGGAGGCCTGCAATGCACATGTAGCACAGCAGAGGCAGGGGTACGTTTGTCTTTGGCAGGGTACTTCTGCCTTAATACATGTAAATGCATGGCTGAGGGGTTGTGTGCTTGCTGGTATGGTATGGTATGGTATGGTATGGTATGGTATGGTAAAGAGAGGAGCTGTTGCAATGTGCATGTGTAAGGGAGGATACACAAGGCATGGTGTGATGAAGGACTTGGCCACACCAGCTTCTGCTCTGCTTGAAGTTGTGTATATAAGCTTGAGGATATTTGAGAAGCCAAGACTCCCCTCTCCATAGCTGAAAAATGGTGCGAGTCCTGTTTTCCTGCTAAGCTCCCTGCATGTGCCAGTGAGGCGGTGGGGCTTGACACAGAAGCCTCTCCACGTGTAGTCCTGATCACCTTCTGCACAACACCACATGCTAATATCAGCAGCCGTTTGCACCAAGGGGCTGTGCGTAGCTGTGTGGGTGCTGGGCAGGGATTAAGCTGACTGGAAGGCCTGGGACCCAGTATAGTTCAAAGCTGCTGCAGCCCCATTACTCTGGGTCTGTCTGTAATGTCTGTGTCTTACAGCTGAGATAGCTCAAGTACACTCTGGGCATGCTACATTTAGTGTCACATATATTGTAAAAAGGTGGGAAGCTTATAGTTCAATCACAAAATAAAATCTTGAAACCTTTGAGAATTTCAGCTTTGAAATGGGACAACTAAGTGCTAAAACGTGTGGAAAAAAAAAAAAAGAAAAAAGAGTGAAAATGTTAGAACAAGACATTAATCTTTAAGTGAGATTTTGTGCAGGAAATAATATCTGTTTGCAATTCTCTCTACCACTCTCAGTTTTCTTTCCTAGCCACACCTCAAGTATTGCCGTAGAATCATAGAATCATGCAGGTTGGAAAGGACCTTTGGGATCATCAAGACCAACTGTTAGCCCAGCACTGCCAGGCCCACCACTAGCCATGAGGTGGCATGTCTGGCTGTGACAGACCAAGTTTGCACCATGACTTCCGTGTGTGTGTGAGCTGCTGTAGACATTAGGCAGAATTTCTTCACCATGAGGCTGGTGAGACACGGGAACAGGTTGCCCAGAGAGGCAGTGGAAGCCCCATCCTTGGAAGTTTTTAAGCCCAGGCTGGATGGGGCTCTGAGCAACCTGCTCTAGTGGGAGGTGTCCCTGCCCATGGCAGGGGGGTTGGAACTGGATGATCTTTAAGGTCCCTTCCACCCCTGACAGTTCTAAGATTCTATGACTGCACGGGCCGCTGACACGGGAGCAGAGGCGCCCGCACACCGACGACGGGCAAACGCCCAGACCGGGATGCCCCACGCCAGCCCCAGCGGCGGCACATACCGGTCAGGACCGTCCGCAGCCCTCGCACCTCCGGCGCTCTCCGTGCCACCCGCTCCCACCCACCCAGCCGCTCGGGCCCACCCGTGCGCCTCTCTACCTGCACACCTGGGCACAAACAGTCCGTCCCCCCTCCCCGCACCCCCTCCCGCAGGCACCAGTACTCCCCGCACCGCCCCTTTCCCTTCCCGCCCTCAAGAGGCCGCGGCCGCAGCGCGCAACGCCGTGGTCTCCACCGCCCCCTGGCGGCCGCCGCTGCCTCCCGGTGCCGCCCGCCGCAGCCCGCACCTCGGGGAGCGCCCTAGAAACTCCCCCCGCCGTGTGACCGACCCCCGGCCTGTGCGACCCGGCTGCACCCCTCCTCCTCGTTCCCCCCCCCTCCTCCTCCGCCTGACGGGGCCTGGGTACGGACTCAGGGGTTACCGCACCCGGTCTTCGGTTCGCAGCTCAGCCCCCTCCGCACCCAGCGGAGCCCCTGGTGCTAAAGGGCAAGGAGAGACCCTTTCAGCGGGCATGGGGGTTGGGGTGAGAGGAGCGGGAGGGGTGGGGGGGGTGGATGCTTTTTTTGCAGTCTCCCGGTTTCACAACCTTGAGCCCGTGCTCCGTTAATTTGCGCTGCAGGCTGACCTCCCGGGCTAATCATTCCCCTGCAATTTGGCAGCACTGTGAAGATCATGACCGGGCGATAGCTTTGAAAGGGGTTTTCTTCTACCGCAGACAGGGAAGGAAATTGGGTTTATGATGATGATGATGAGTTAATACGAATATCTGGCAGCATTTCACAAATAAACCCTTAAGGGACCCCAGACCCCAAACGGCTGGCAGAGTCAGATCACGCTAATCAAATCAAGAAGGAACAGACTGAAAATTGGCAAAGGCTAAACAATTGCGCTTCTCCTTCCTGCTCCAAATAGCAGGACATTTAGCTACCCGCTGCAGATGCAGGTGGACCCCTTGCCACAGTGCCTAACTGTGCTGAAACAGCCTCACAGGACGCTTGTGCTACATGTTGCCAAGGGCTTGTCCACGCCAGGCATTCAGCCTGGGTGATCTGCATTGGTGTCACGGCACAAGGTAGGCTTGTTTGGGATCTAGAATCATAACATCATTTTGGTTGGAAGAGACCTTTAAGAGCATTAAGTCCAACTATTAACCCAGCACTGCCAGGTCACCACTAAACCACGTCCCTAAGCACCACATCTACGCAGCTTTTAAATCCCTCCAGGGACAGTGACTCCACCACAAAGGGCTGTAGCTCTCTTAGGGCTGAAGGGGACCATGTGCAGCCCGCATCCCACCCTTCTCCTCAGGACAGGGGAATCCTATCTGTGTCCTTAAATTTAACCATGGGAAAAACAGTTGTGCCACTCTGCCCTTGCTGCTCCTGCCCACCTGCATGTAACGGCCTCGTGCACGAGCCTCACACAGAAAGGCTCCAGGGATCTTATCCTGACACTTCTGGGAGAACTTCTCTATACTTTCAAGAGGGGATGTTGAAGATGCAGCAAAACCCTTCAGCATGGGACTTCAGTGATTTCACCTGGTGTCTCACCCTCCTTCAGATAAACCCTTCCATGTAGCATGAAGTGGAAGAGTTTCTGCATGGTCTCCTGTGCAGTGTGCTGCTTTGGTGGTGATGTGAGAGCTTCACCAGCCTCCTATGCAGAGCCAGTGCTCCCACTACTGCTAAGGTTGCCTGACCCTTCCCATTATAAAGCCCTATTTGCACAGCACTTTACAATCACCAACAGGGCAGGTGGAACAATCCCCTGCTGGGTGTTTGCCTCAGGCTGATTTTATTTTTTTGAAGTGGAAAAGCAGCAGCCAAAATAGTTCTGCTGTGTCTGAGAGCAAGGCTTGAGGAGGAAAAACATGTTTACTTTAATCATAAGAAAAGGAAAGCCAGTGACTGTCCCTCAGAAATTTTTCTGCTCTGATGCTTTGGCTCAGAGCCTTTCAAGAGTGCAGAGATTTGGTCTTTCAGAAAAAAAAAAGGTAAATAGCAATAAAAACCCATCAACTTTTGACATCCTTGAAGAGTGGGGCCCCACAAACTTCACACATCTCAAATGACTTTCCTGGGACCACCTCAGTGGATCAGTGCTTTGGACCCTCACAGGTTTTAGGTTCCACCACATAACAGGCACAGCACAGCTGGGCTTGCTACACTTGCTCCTCCCTGGAGAGCAGCAAGCTAGGCTAGTCCAGGTTTCACTATAGTAGACATGCGTATATATGCTATGTTTGAATGGTGTAGCTGGAATGTTTTGGGGTTTTTTCCTTTATTTTTGTTTGTTTGTTTATGTGTTATGGCTCATGAACTGTTCCTACTCATAGAATCATAGAATGGTAGGAGTAGGAAGAGACCTCTGGAGATTATCGAATCCAAACCCCCGGCCAATGCAGGAACACCTAGGACAGGCCACACAGGAACAGATACAGGCAGGTCTTGAAAGTTTCTTGAGAAGGAGACTCCACAACCTCTCTGGGCAGCCTGTTCCAGTGCTCTGTCACTCTCACAGTGATTAAGTTTTTCCTCATGTTGAGGTGGAACTTCCTGTGTTTCACCTTGCTACCATTACCTCTCATCGTATCACAGGGCACAACTGAAAAGAGACTGGCCCCTTCAACTTGACACTCACCCTTCAGAGATCTGGAAACATCACTCCTGTGAAGGGTGTAGAAAAACACATGGCAAGAAAGGTGGTGGGGCTTGGGTGAGATGGTGGAGGAAGAGGAGAAAAGAAGTGTGTTCCTTACAGTCACAGCAAACCACAGCAAGATTGCAAAGCCAAGAGCTGCTTTCTTCCTCAAAAACAGCCTGCCTTGAAGAGGAGCATACCACAAGAAAAGACCAGCTTCACTGGGTCGGTCCAAGGGTCTTGTCTAACCTTCAGTCCTGTTCCCTGCAGGTGCTCAGTTGGGGCCAGCAGGGAGCACATGGCCATCGTGGCATCCTGTGGGCCTGCCTCAGGTGCTTCATAGTCATCCTGAGACAGCAGGATGCTCCTTTTAAGGAGCACAGCAGCAGGGGGCAGCCAGCTGCCAGTAGTGCTATTATGACTACACATTAAATTTTGGGTGTTACATTCTCCTGTGACTTTATGACCTTGGCATTAGCAGAATGCCTGGCACACTGCCCATTACTAATTGCTACCTGAACTGGCTAGATTAAAACTGTCTCAGACACTCCTTGCTCTGCAGTTTCCTCTGCTGACTATGGGAGTCATGCTAACGAAACAGCTCAGGGTGGGAAGAATCAGCTGGGGGGGCGGAGGTATTGTTCATCTTTCCGTAGGAAAGACAAAGATGAGGTTTTTTTGCCAAGGAACCTTCTTTCTAGAAGCTACCCAGTGTCAAGAGATTGGTGGCCATGGAATGAATGCTCAGGTCCTGAATCACAGAGCTGCAAGTCTCCCCACCAAACCTGGGGACAGCTATTACTGAACCCTCAGTGGATGCCATCCAGGCTGATGAAGGGAGCACAGTTCAGTTGTGAGAGGAATCGGTATGAGGCCCAAGCAACTGAGACTCCAGTGGTGTGTCCTCCATGGCAAAGGCTCAACCTATAGATACGAGGCTAGATGCAGAAATCATTGAGATGGGAGCAGAATTCTGAGTTTTGACCTTTGTGGGATGAATAAAAAGGCCCTTTTTCCCTCTTCCTTCAAACCTTGAATTTATAGTGCTATGAGGTACTGCAATACATGGCCCTGGCAGCAGCAGCCAAGGTCAGAAGCCTGCTCAATAGCCCTGTACATGCCCTACCTCATGGGTGGCATTAGCCCCTCAAAGCCTTTAGTGGCCATTCGGGGTTGGAGGCTGCATGTGAAGAAGTGATAAATATGCGAGGAAGATTGTATCAGGTCAGAGGCATAGGAAAAGGCCACTGTGATGGGGAATGTAAGAAGGGGTTAATGCAAAATGAAGTGATACGATGAACGTTAGACTTGTACCAATGCAGGGCTACAGCGCAGGAAATGATACCAGGGAAGCTCTTAAACTGAAATGGCAATATGGGCAGGCTCAGCTCAGAACACTGAAGAGGGGAAGAGGATGGGTAAATGTAGGATCTGGGTGGTGAGACACTGGAACAGGTTGCCCAGAGAGGTGGTGGAAGCCCCATCCTTGGAAGTTTTTAAGCCCAGGCTGGATGGGGCTCTGAGCAACCTGCTCTAGTGGGAGGTGTCCCTGCCCGTGGCAGGGGGGTTGGAACTAGATGATCTCTAAGGTCCCTTCCACCCCTGACAATTCTATGATTCTATGTGAACATGCATGAGAACAGGTCCTGAGAGAACGGGAGACAAAGAGAGGAATTCAAACCCAGATCAGGCATAGGGAAGCAGGGGTGGTGGGAGACAGGCAGGTACAGGGGAATGATGATATTTATGGAACGAGGGAGTTAGTACCGTGAATGCAAAGGCGAGCAGCCAATACCAGGTCGGGTCAGAACTACCGGAGAAAAAGTGGTGAGGATTCCTACGGAGATATTTAGGCACGGATGTGGCAGCGGGTGAAGCGCAGGTGCCAACAAACCGGTACAAAAAAGGGCGGGAGCGGGGCGCGCAGGGGTGCTGTGAGCTCTGCGCGTACAGCACCCGCCCGCAGGCTCTGCTTTGCTCCCCCGCCGCCCGGCGGCAGTCGCCAGGCCACGAACCGGCGGCGGGAGCGGCAGCAGCGCCGGGGTTGCGGGGCCGGGCCGAGGGAACCGCCGCCGCTGTCGCCAAATCCCCTCTTCCCCGCGAGGTGGCAGCCGAAGGCCGAGATAAAAAAAAGGAAATGCTGGGCGCTCGCCCGGCCCGTCCGCCTCGCACCCCAGGCTGAGGGCGGCACCGTCGGGCAGTGACACCCAGGGCTGGCGGCTGCTGCGGGACCCGAGTGCAAATCCTGGGGTCCGGCACAGCAAAGTCCCCGCGGGACCACGCGTAAAGAAAGGGTGCTAGCTTTGCACGCTCCGAGCTGCTTTGGTCTGGGGCAGCTGAAAGGCTGTGGACGTTGTCTACCTGGACTTCAGTAAAGCCATTGACAGCCTTTCCCACAGCATTCTTCTGGAGAAACTGGCTGCTTTGTGGCTTGTGTGGGCATACATAAAAAACTAGCTGGATGGCCAGCCCCAGGGAGTGGTGATGAATAGAGTTAAATCCACTTGACAGCCGGTCACAAGTGGTGTTCCCCAGGGCTCAGTATTCGGTCCTGTATTCTTCAAAAGCTTTATCAATGATCTGGATGAGGGGATCGAGGGTACCCTCAGCAAGTTTGCAGATGGCACCAAGATAGGTGGGTGTGTTGGTCTGTTCTGAAGGTAGGAAGGCTCTACAGAGGGACCTGGACAGGCTGGGTTGATGAGCTGAGGCCAGTGGTATGAGGTTCAGCATGGCCAAGTGCCAGGTCCTACACTTGGGTCACAACAACCCCATGCACTGCTACAGGCTTGGGAGGAGTCGCCGGAAACCTGCCCAGTGGAGAAGGACCTGAAGGTGTTGGTCAACAGCTGGCTGAATATGAGCCAGCAGCGTGCCCAGATGGCCAAGAAGGCCAACAGCATCCTGGCTTGTATCAGAAATAGTGTGGCCAGCAGGACTAGGGAAGTGATCATCCCCCTGTACATGGCACTGGTGAGGCCACACCTCTAATACTGTGTCCAGTTTTGGGCCCCTCACTACAAGAAGGATGTTAAGGTGCTGGAGTATGTCCAAAGAAAGGCAGCAAAGATGGTGAAGAGTCTAGAGAGCAAGACTTATGGGGAGCAGCTGAGGGAACTGGTGTTGTTTAGCATGGAGAAAAGGAGGCTGAGGGGAGATCTTGCTCTCTATGAGTACCTGAAAGGAGGTTGTAGTCAAGGCAGAGGGTTGGTCTCTTCTCCCACGTAACAAGTGATAGGACAAAAGGAAATGGCCTCAAATTGCTCCAAGGGAGGTTTAGGTTGTCTATTAGGAAAAAAATCTTCATTTAAAGGGTTGTCAAGCGCTGGAACAGGCTGCCAAGGAAAGTGGTGGAGTCACCATCCTTGGAGGTATTTAAAAGATGTGGTGCTGAGGGACATGGTTTAGTGGTGACTTGGCAGTGCTGGGTTAACAGTTGGATTTGATGATCTTAAAGGTCTCTTCCAACCAGAACAATTCTGTGATTCTGTATGGCCTTATGTGGCAAAGAATCCCCATCTGTCTGCATCTCTCCACAACCACCTCGCAGCAGTATCCTTGGCAAAACTTCTTTGGGGGACAGATTTGACCTACTGGTTGGTCATCCCCATCAAAGGCAAGACACCCAGTACAGGAGGAGGAAGCAGAAGTTGCAGGGAGTAAAAGTGAAGTTTCTATCTCATTCTACTTAGTCCGCAAGAGATATTCCCCCTTTCTCTCCCCTCACTCACTCCAGCTCCTTTTTGCAACACCGATAGCTCCCCTGAAGGGTCCAGTAAGAGAGAAGGATAGAGGCTGTGCCATATAACCCCTGCTGCGCTATGTCAGATTTGTAAGCAAATCCGCAAGCCCTCTTGGTCACACAGAGGCATGCCTCCAAATGGTGTGAGCAACAGGATCACCGCCAGCAGAAATTGAACCTTTCATGATTCTGAACACAGACCTTTAAAAAGGGTCACTTGAGATGCAAGCAGAAAGCAGACATCTTTCTTGTCCATGTCCAGAGGGAAAAAAAAACCCCATCTATACATTTTGCACCCACAATTGCCAATCTAGAATATTCTGCTGGGTCCTGGGTCCTATCATAGGATTAAATCAAAATGGAAATAGGGAAGAAGACAGCGAGTGCATTTTTTTCTTATTTACAAGACTTCAGGGCTTGACATATCTGCAGTGGTGGTGGAGGAGAGCCCACAGAGAAGTTTCAAAGGGCGTCAGAGAGCTACAGGGCCTTTATTTGCTTTGGGGAATCTGCCCTTGGGATCTTGTCAAAGAATGCAAGGTAAAACCTGGTGTTAGAGGGACAAACAAATTAGGGGACAATCTGCTCCCATCAGTTTCTAAATGGAAGTGAGGCCAGGAGGAGGCATGGGACAGGCTGGGAGGACTTATCTGTGATGGGAAGGAAGGAGTGATGGCGAACCAAGTAGAGCCGGCCTGCCATTTTTCCAAAAGTACTTCCACCCTGAGAGGCACTGGGCTCCAGGCTGACTCTACTTACAGCAAAAGCTGAAGTCCTGCTTCTTAAGCAAAGGAGAGGACCAAAAACGAGGGAGGAATGATAAAAAACAACTCTAAAGGAGAAGGTGCAAGGGAAGGGGGATGTGCACCATACAGGTCTCCCTCTGGTGTCTCACTCCCTGTGGCCTGGATGGGTCTCAGGTTTTACACTTGTGAGCTCCTCTGCAGGAAGTAATTTCTCTAGTCTGTTGACTCTCCTGCCAGGGCTTCAGAAGATGAAATCTTTATTATCATGAAGGCTTAAAAGGGAGGAATACTGTTAATTCCATTTTCAAGGTCATACTTTGAAAGTTATTAATTTCTTTCTTCCAGGGCTTTGCACTCTACTCGGAGGCTTTAGGGATTAGCAGCTTCTACTTACTAGGGTTCATTTGGGGCATTTTTCTTACTACTTTCCTGTGTAGCCCCCCTCCTCTTCGAGAAGAAGACATGATTTTTCACTCCCTTTTCTTAATGGTGAAACTATTTTGTTCATTACCCGCTTGCACCCCATTCTCACTACCAGTTCTGCTCCTGTAATTAAAATTTGACTGTGCCTGCAGTGGCAATAGGCTGGGCTTTTCTAGAGGTGGAAGTACCACTGTGTAAACTAGGGAGGATGCCCTCCAGCAACTCTCCAATAAGATTAAGGGAATGTCTCTAGTGTCTATCAATCTTAGCACACGGTTTAATGTATTTCAGAATTTGCTCATGCTTTCTTAGCAGTGAACATTTCTTCCCCATGTTTTGGAGCTCATTCATGGTATACTAAGTACTCATCTATCATACCACATGTCTTAGTGAAGATTCATTCTGTAATGCAGCGCAACCATCCTTCCCTGCGGTCTAAAGAATATCCCTGAAATTGTATTTCTCAGTTGTCTTTCTGAGAAGGTCGTAGTGTTCAAAAGCTGTCTGCTTACGCCATTTATCCTGGAGCTAGTTTACAGTACTCCTAGTCTGGAATTGAACTGCTATCCTGACTAGTGAGGCTGGGGGTGGCTAGAAGACCACCTATGTTGCAAGGTTACACAGATCTTTCATCACCAGATATGTCCTGTAAATATCACAAAGTTCCAAGGTTTTCTCACAGCTGAGTAGTTCTCCCACCCTCCCTGTTGCCCTAGCAGTTGGAGGCGATGTTTTTTAAAAATACTTGGCAAATTACTGATACAAAATCAGGTACTTAAAACTGCTTCGTCGTCAAACCATTCATCAAAGGCTCTCATCCCACAAGCAAAACATCCAAAAAAATGTGTAGCATAGACTGTTTCAGGGTCCATCACAGGGAAGATCTGAGCTTTTTTCTGCTTTTTACTTTCCTAGGACATAGCAACTCCTCCCCTGCTCGCCTCTCAAGCATATATGTATGGCACAGCAGACCAAAGGTAAAGCCAGTATCTCAATAGGGAACAAACAGCATAGCCCCCCTCACCCAGAGCACATACAGCCCTAGGAAGCAAGTTCGCTAATCATCAGCTCTGGAACCTCTTGAAAAATTAATCTTTTCATCAGCTTTATGTCTGTCTGTTTACCCACTTCATCCCTGTTATGGTTTTCCACAAGCTTTGCTGGATATTTGGCAGGAGAAGGATTTGAGCGGCTGTGAGCAGAAATGAAGCGGGAGGGACACACAGAGGGGTGACTGGAAAGGAGAATGGAGCAGGAGGAGAGGTAAATCAGGCTGGAACATGACCATGAGGTTGCTCTGGTACTGAAATCGAGTTGTATTGCTGCCTCTGCCCTTCCTGTCCTTCTCCTCTAGTACCTGCAGCACAGTGCCTCCTCCACCTGTCCTTGAAGTCTTCCTTAGGGCCACCATTCCCCTCTGGGGACTCCCTGGCAGTGAGTTTAGCAGAAACCAACACTTGTCTCCATCCTTCCTTGCCCAGGAGTAGAACCAGCAGGAGGTTTCAGCTAGATTTCATCAAGGGCTGCTTGTGAACAAGAAGTATGGGATCTGTATCACGGGGACACTATAAATGGGCCTGTGTGCTCATTGTAGTGAATCAGGTTTCACGGGAGTTAAGCTGGGCCAACAGACTGGGTCTAAAACAAGGGGTCTGAGTAAGTATAGGGTGCCTGGAAATTGCTCAGTGACTGTGGGATGTGCCTCTGAGCACAAGGGGTGCATGTACGGAGCACAAGGTGACCTGGCTCAGGAGTGCACTCGTCCATCAATGAGCATGAATCTGTAACACCTACCGTAAAGGCTGTCTGGCCAGACCTCACTGGAGCTCTGCTGGCTATAACACATCCTTCTCCATGGCCCGACCCCTTGCTCCTGTCCATGCACTCATTCCTCGCATTGCAGAGGGACACACAGGAGATGGTGGGGAAGGCACAAGTGCATTTTCTTTTTGGCTCGCCTTGCCACTACGCCTCTCCCTGTTGCAGGGGAGCTCTGCTGACAGACCTGCTCGCCCATGGGAGGGAAGGCCTGCCAGGAGCACTCTGCTTTTTCTGCCAGCCTGATTTCTTTCGAATGGTTGTTTTTTTTCACTGTGCACCCCCTCCCTCCCAAATCCCACACCTCCCTTCTCCCAGTTGTTTTTGTTTTTAGAGAGAGCGCTTAGACAGCTGTATTAATCATGCAAGCCCATCCATGTGTAATGTGCTTTATCAACAGCAGAGCAGACACTGAATGGCAACCGGTTCACCAGCGGGCCCAGTGCAGTGCCTGAGCTGCGAAGATAAACCTGCTGCTTCCCAAACCAACTTACCGTCATGGGTTAGTGAATGGAGAGACTGTTCACTTGGGACAATAACCAGAGGGGAGGCCAAGTTGTTAGGCAAATTCTTGAGTGGTTTACACTGGAAATGGAAGGGGGAGGAGGAGGATGAAGGTGGAAATTACTCTTTGGTCATTTTCTCTCAGAAGTGGGAGGAAATTTTCTGCGTGCATAAAGATTAAATCAAGACAACAGCGGCTGTTCTTCATCCTCCTCCTTGATGCCTTCCACACTTTGTTCCCAGTCAGCCTGGCTGTCAGCTCAGTATGGGAAGCAAGGAAAGCAAGAAGGAGTGAGCAAGGATTTAGGTACACCTGCTGTGCAGTGGGTATAAGTTGCTTTCATTGACTCTAAGGAGGAAGGTTCAGTTGATGGCTTCAGAAACTCATCTAACATACAGATGATATCAAGCTATGAGTAGCCTCTGGGCTGAGGATATCTGTCTCAGGAGGGTTATAGCCTGCCTCAGCTCTGCTCTGAAGCATAATCTGTCCATGCTACAACACTGACACTATCAGTGTCCCTGCTGGACAACTGATTTTCCATGGCAGTTGCTCTCCCATGGGTTTGTTTCTAATCTCTGCAGAGCAGTTGTGTGTTTTCTCCCCCACTGATTTCACCTAACCTCCCCTCTCCCACCTGACTGCTGTGCCCTGACCTCTGCTTTGCAGGACTGTTCTAGATGCACGCAAAGCCACACCTGGGACTAAACAGACCGTGAAATGCCTTCCCTATCCCAGTGCAAGGGCCCAGCTCTGAGGAATATCTTTCTGGGACTTCCAGTCTCAGTTCCTAGCCTCTGCTGCTGCTCTTTCTTGCTCACTGGATTCTCCACAGCATTGCTACTGGAGAGGGTTATGCAAATATATGCAACCCAGAGCTCATTTTGGAATAAATCAATCTAAATTAAAATTAATGAACAAAAAGTACAGAAACGTATCAAGCAATAAAGCCATTTCTCCCTTTCTCCCTGTGTGTCTCTTTTTTCCTTTAAGGAAGCTGGTTTCTTTTCTTTACACTTTTTGGGAGGGAACAAGCAGACTGTTTTTCAATTTTTCTAAGCAATCTCAGCAAACAGAAACTATCTGTTTGTATTCAGAAAAATCCACCAAGCAATGTTAGTAGCTGTATTAACAATTCTTGGCATTTCTCTTCTCCCCAAGATGCTGTTTCCGGCTGCATGTCTACTGCCCCTTTTGGAAGACACTATCATCACCTCTGACTTTGATTTTATTCAGTTTAAACCACATGGTCAAAATAAGATACAATGCTATCCCTTGCCCAGTTCCTACGGAACAGCAAGAAGCAATTAATATGATGTTGGCTTTCTGCCTTCACTCTGTCTTGTCCTTCCCATTCCCTTGGCCTGAAACCCCCGCAGGCTTGGCACCCAGTGCAGTTCCAGCCTTCAGAGCCTGCAGACCTGGCAGGGACAGACATTGACTCCAAGCAGCAAGAGAAGCTTGGACTGACTGAACATCCACACTGCAGAGCCACCCTCTTCTCCACTCACCAAATGGAGAATGAACCCTTTGGAAAATCTGACTACACACCACTAGTGGGAAGCAAGGAGAGCTGTGCTTCCCACCCAGGGTCATGGGCATTGTTAGGTGACAACGCCTGAGGCTCAGCCAGCTTTCAGGGAAGAGAGGGATGCTCCAAGTGGTCAGGCATACATCACTGCAGCATAAGTACAGCTGAACTATGGCCCTGGAATGCCTGAGAATTTATGGAAATACCAGACGTGCATGTGGCTCCAGACATGCCCTCCTGCACTCGGTCTCTATGGCCGTTATTTTTCTCTGCTGGTAGTTTCTATGTCAGGATCACAACAGGACAAAATTGGCTATTTTGGCCTGATTATACTACCTAGGTGGTTTGTAAGGCTGCAAAACCTTGGGTGTTCACTGACCCTTCCTTGGGGCCCAGCTGAGAAAGCACCCCCTGGCCTCAGTGAAGAGGACTACAGAGATGGATGGTTTCTTTAGCTGGCTGCAGCATACTGGGAGGACTGGTTTCTGTGGACTGTTCTCACACTACTGCCTAGTCAGCAAAGCCCCATAATGTGTTAACCCTTTACAGTCTGCACTCTCTGATGCATTCCCCCATGCTTCTCTCTTTAGCTTCAAAATATTCAGATGTTCATCCTTTTGCCAAAGCAGATGCCACTGGCATGAAAGCTGCCTGCTCAGCAGAGCTGAAAGGGCCACGCACTACAGAAAGCAAAAGGGGAGCAGAGATGGGTGGAGGTGACCACTGCAACAGATGATTTCTCTTCTCCACAACTGGGACCTCCATAGGGAGGGAAGAGGACTGAGAAGGTATTAGAAAGAAAGAAGCTCTCTGCTTCCCACTCTGGTCATCAGACCCAAATGAACATCCCTTCCCCCAGCTCCCACCCACCTGTTGAAGGCATTAGTGACAGTAAAAGCTACATGGGCTACAGCTAAATGGAGACTAGCTACGATCTACAGTCATACAGGGTCATTCTCCAATCAGTGTGCATTTTGGCAGAAAGACAGGACTGCCCATTCTACTTTTCCCTCTCCCTCTGCTAATTACTAACATACTACTGCTATAAATCTTTTGTCACCCTGTTAATGGCCATGACTTTGATCAGGCCCGAAAGACTTGCGCGTTTGATGTCCTGCAGGCAGTTCTGGATGTGCTTCTTTCTGGGAAACATGGTATCTCCCTTGCAGAGCTCCAAGGGCATTCACACTAATCACACTTAGAAGGCCCCTGGTTAGTCTGTGGTAAGCCCTCATTACAAAACTCCTATGAGAAAGACTTGAAGGTTTTGAAGCCCAACAGTCTGGCTAAGCCATTCTGACATGGGCACTAGGCGCTAATCATGGGGAAGGGAGTCTTTGTTCAAAGGGCTGAGGGCGAGGAACAGTGGAGGACAGAGATGGAGCTAATGCTATAATTGTGACAGACCCCTTTGAGGTTCAACAATGGCTTGATGTTGGAAGGTGTGGTGTGGAATAGACAAATTATCCTTTTCCAGAGGAAAAACCCTTCTGAAAAGCCACCTGTTGGTGCAGGAAGTCCCCCTTTGTGACATTCAGGTCTTGCGTCATCCAATTATAAGATGATGTTACAATGCAGACAGGAAGATGTGATGATGTGGCAACACCCCAGAAGATATTTCAAGGCATTCTGAGTGTCTGGCTGCAAAACCAGAAGGGTTGGAAAATTTACCAAGGACAAGTCATCTGAGAGCTGAATCAGCTGGAATCCATCCGCCTTTTAGGAAACTGCCTCATCAAATTCAAGTCCCATGTGTTTAATTGAATGGGCTGCTTCTGAGCCTCCAGCCTGGTGTTTCCACAGCAGCTAGCTAATGATGGCAATGCTTATAGCATGACTACAGTGCTCTTCAACTCAAAACACACTCCTTTTAAATTAATGCTCAAAACCTCACAGGGCAGGGAAGTGTTACCAAAGCTTAAGAGAAATGGAAACTGAAGGAGAAAGAGGCTGTGATTCAGAAGAGGTTATTTGAGAGCTGAGGACTGCATCTCAGATCATCAACTCATGAGGAGAAACAGGCCCAACAAGAAAATTTTATGTCTAAGGTTTCTTTGAAGGTGAACAGCAAAGTAAAAGCAAATGCTGTGATAAGCGCCAATATCTGTGCTGAACACCTACATTGGAGAAGCTGGTAGGGACTTTCAGAGAACAAATGAGGTCCAGAGTATTTAAACTCTACTTTCCCCCTCTGCAAAATCGTCTTTGTGTGTCCTGGGTCACTGGAGATATCCCAGCATTTGGCACTACAAATTCCTGGAGACTCCTCACAGAAGTGATGTCACACCAGGATGTCCTTCAAGATGATCTCAGGAGACCAGGGAGCAGTAAAAGAAAAAACCTAACAGCTTCAAAGACAGAGGGGGAAGTATTTTAAAGCACTGACACTCCTGTGCAGGATAGCCTTGGCAGCTTGATTGGGAGGGGTATTTGGTATGGAAATCCTAGCCTTGCTCACTTGCAGCTTTTGTTTTATCATTTAGCTTAATGGGCTACTAATTCAAAACCAGCTGTAAAGAGGGCTGGCTATGAAAAAAAAAAAAATAACACTGGCTGCAGAATTTAAGGATATATAATAAAAATAATCATAAAAAGAAAGAGCCCTGGGTTTTCCATCAGACAAAAATATTTGTCATTGGAAATTCTGCTTTAAAAAAGAACACCCAAAATTGGAAAACTCCTCAAAACCTTGCATCCCAAACAGCCTCAGCAACTTTAATTTCATATCCAAGCACAGGTTTCATTTGCAATACATACGATAATGGTGTTTAATTGGATTTATTTTTCCACACTACGTTCCCAATGGCCTACTTTACTCCTTTTCTCAGGTCCTTGAATGTTATTTACAAATCACTCTCTGGGATTTAATTTTAATGGTAGCTTGATTTCTCCCTCCCCCCCCTCCTTTTTTTTTGTAGGTACTTTTCTTTAATTGTATTTGTGGATTTGCCTTTTAAATAGGCAATTGTGACTACATCCTGAGCCTCGATAAGTTGCCAAGAGCAGAGCTTGATTTGAAAACAGCAGAGTAGTTAAATGGAGGTGGTGTAACACCCAGCACTTATTGTTCTTTTCATGGGAGTACCTGCAGGTGCTTAACTTGGGCAGGTGCTCTTTTGCAAAATAACTTGGGTTCCTAATAACATTCCACCCCAAAGCTCTGCACAGACATTAATTATTTAGGCCTCTGAATACCCCATAAGTTGAGTGCATCTTCATCATATGGTGGTAAAACAAAGATACTGAGAGGAGCTCTAGGACAAGATTTTTTTAACGATGACGGGGACTGGCTGCCTTATCGTTGATTTAGTTTCAAACACTGCTTTCAAATGCTGTAGCATGCTTTCTGGAAGTGCCCAGTCTCTGGGCTTTTTCAGAATCTCAAGGTCGCATCCAAGCCCTAAGTCTCATGTGGATGTTGGGGCCATGCTGCCTAGACCTGAGGCATGCTTGGGCATCTTGGAGACATGAAAAATACTCAGACCCTGTTTTGCCTTCATACCTTCTTCCCTTATAATATAGGGAACAAAGCAGACAGTAACACCTCACCGTGCACCGCTTTTCATGTTCTCTGCCTCAAATGCAGCACTATGTGACTGGCAGACTTGCAGACCCACCCCGTGTGACAGAGGAATGAGAAAGTGTTTCACTGTGAATAGTTTGCACAACTAGAGTGAAAAATCCTCCTGGCAGCAATTTAATTTTTAGCTTCTTACTTGTTCCTTCCACCATCTCTGCGAAATTTTAGGTTTGCTTATGCTTTTGATCCAAATCTGAACATGTGGGCAAAGACAGTTAAGGACGGGAATATATATTAGGAGTAGGTCTGTAGACAAATTGGACCTCACTGAAGACTGTCCAGACCTGGCTGAGGACACAATGTCATGTCTCAAAGATTGGCTAAAGGTTCTTGCTGTTTAGTTGATTGGTTTTTTGAAAGGGAGGGGGAAGGGGAAGGATAAGGAAGGTGAGCAGAAGAGACCAAATGACATGTAGATGAGACAGAAAAGCCCTATTTTCCTGTATTTCTGAGCTGTTTTCCCATCCCTAGCTCTGAGCATTTGTCAAGATGATGGAGAATGACCCAGCTAAAGAACTACTTCGACATAAAACATATACTGACCTGGAAAAGGATTGGGGAGTGTGGGTAAAACTCGTTCTAAGGGGGGGAAAAAAAACAATAAGCAACATGCAGGAGAAACGGACAAGCCACTTTTCACACTGAGCAAGCAGCAGATACAAACCTGATGGATTTGTCCATCCCTAAACTAGAAGAACTAGAGTAGGTTTCATAGACAGAGCGTTTTACTATCAACACACCTCATACACGTCAACATCCCCTGGGACTGGCAGTCAGAGAGAAGTCATTTGAAAAACTAAACAAATAATATCCACACAGCAAGAGGGATTAAGCACCTGCAGTGAAGATAATTGGAGTTGATGGGCCATATCTCCCCTCTGACTTTCAAGACCACTCATGTCATCACACTACAGCTCCTCTTAGCTACACCTCTGTCTGGAAACTAGTCTTGGTGGAGAGAGGTGAGTTGTGGAAGTCCTCCACAGGTAGTTGCTGCCTCCCTAGAACCTCTTCCACAACGGATTTCTTGCCAGTGACAGGTGCCCTGAGGATCTGAGCATGGGAGCACCCACGGGTGAATCCTCAAGGGCACTTTACTTCTTTTGAGCTTTTGTCTTCTGAGGGGAACAGAGATTTTGCAGACTCATCAACCCCTAGTTGTACACAGAGCCTGTTGTTTTGTTTACAGGGTTTTCACAATACGTCCTCATTATACGTCACAGCAGGTCTTCGTTATACATCACTGCTGATTTCACGCTTTGCTTCTTCCACACAAGGATCTCAAAAGAATTGCACAGGCACTTAGGGAAAACTGGTGTCAGAGACCTCAGTCTGAGGCTAGCAGTAATGTTAATTCTGTTCTACAGATTGTGCAGCTGATGCACGGAGCAAGGAAGCAATTTGCCCAAGGTCCGATGCTGAGCTGTTGGCAGAGTCAGGTGCAGAACCAAGAATACAAGCTCCCTCTGGCCTAACTGTGATCACTGGGTCTCCGTTCCTTACCTTCAGAGTTTGTTGGATGGCTCATACTGACCGAGACAAGTTACCACTCATGGACTGATCAGCAGGTAGACATTTAGCTGTAGAGATACAACACTATACAAGAGCTGATAGTCCTGGGGTAATGAGTTGTCTTCTGGCTTACCTGTAAGGGTGGTGCTAAGATCACTGCTGATGGACATAGAGCTTGGCAGGATACACTGATAGTCCACTATTATTCTCTGATCAACCCAGAGCCAGCTATTTGCAGGCCAATGCTCTTTCTACATCACCCTTGGTGCAAAGAGCTAGTTTCTGACTTGCAGGAGCCCATGGGGAAGGAGCAGGTCATCCCTGTGACACTGGCAGATCTCCTGCCCTCATGGTGGTAATGGAGCTGTTTGAATCCACAGCAGGCACAAGGGAGATTGTCTCTTGCCTAGAAAATACAGGGCTAGCCTGGATCTCTGTGTTTATGTAGCAACAGGGGACTATTGTTCTGCGAAAGCAGGCTGTTGTGCTGACATGACTTCCTTGTTATTTAGTTTGGTTAAATAACTCAACTCCCCTTTACCTTCTTCCAGCACAGCAGGCTGCAGACTGCACAGCATAAGCAGTAAAAGCAAAGCACTACGGCCTCATTATCATGCTGCTTTCTATTCAAGGACTCTACCTCTGTTCCCCTCACCCGCTGCGTGCTGCCTTTATTGCTCCACCCTGGCTCATTAGCAGTGTCTCAGCCTTGCCCCATCTGGCTGTCACCCTAACCACTTTCCTCCTCTCCTGAGTCTCCCCATTATTGACAGCCCCTGGGAAAACACAGGCTTTGTGCTAAGAGGCACTAAGAGAGATTTCAGCCACAGTTATATTCCAAACCTCAGCAGCAACCACCATAAGCAAATGTTCAAGTGCCGCAAAAGCATGGGCAGAGAGTTAGGAGGTGTAAGCATGTGCATGCAGCCAGCACTTGTGCCAGGGTGCTAACAAATAATTACAAGGTAGAAGTAAGTGCCAGCTCATTGAAACGTATCTCTTGCTCCAATCAGAACTGCTGGGCTGCAATGATAACTCTACCTAAAGCCTCTCGAGGAGGCAGGGATGGGATCCTATCTTCTGCTGCATCTAATTGACATGGGCCTCATCAGCTGCTGCTTTACCTCTGCATTTCCTTAGTCCCTGAAGGGTGCAGAGGATGCAAGCCGCAGAGGATGCAGCAGGGGACCTGCTGAGGTGGCAGTCTCCTACAATTGAGACAATTCAGCCAGCAGGACTGCATAAGGGTGAACAAGCACTACCTTGCCCTGTTGTCTCCTGTTTTATCCCCTGGCATGGGCTTGTTCTGCAGGAGGCAGAAGTTAACTAATTTGAAAAAGCTTTCATTTCTTTTCTCTGCCTTGTTAGAATGTACCAGGTGCTGTGCCTGCTCTGTGTGCCTGTGTGTGTGTGTGGTTGCTTATACACAGGTGCATTGCATATGTATACATGCTTACATACACGTGATGAGAGGAAGGAAAACATGATCCCTCCCTCCTAATACACTTAGGAAAAAAAACCAAAACCCGTTCCCTTCAGTTGCAGTGCTACTTTTCACCTCCATTGGTCTGTGATGGCAGTTTTGGCTTGGCCTCTCTGTCAGGCAATTTTCACAGAAATTTGGTTTACTGCCCTTTTCCTAGGTCTCACAGTATTTTGTGCTTGGGGGCTACAAACCCCGCTGCCAGGAGCTGCAGAGCTGAATCAACCTACTGACTCGCTAATGCTGCAAAACATGGTCCTGCCTCCCAACTCCTCATATCCACAGCTGTGGGATACGCCTCCCCCTCTTACATGTCTCCAGTGCTTGCTGAGCCCTTCCATCAACTAATTCAGCTCAAAAACCCCCACATCTGGGGGCATTTTGGGGTGATGGGTGGTGGTGGGTTTAGCAGGTTGAACTGGTTCAGTGGGTTGTTCACTGAGTACCAGAATAAGGGAAACAAAAAAAGCATGTGGCAGAGAGCAGAGTGAGTAAGAGGAATGGGGAGGAAGGGATGGCAGCAAGCTATGACATCAGTTGTATCATCAGACAGTACCTGAGTGTCCTCTCTGCAAACATATTCCATGTTGCTTTTGGAGACAGGTGCCTGCGTAAGACAGACCTTTGGTACAGCCATTTTTATGTTGTTGTAAACTCAAGTCTCCAGGAGTGAGTGGTATAAATCTCTCCACCTACAGCAGGCAATTTTGCTGCTACATCCTTTAAGGAAGATCACTACCTATCTATTCATACAGCTCAAGGGAGCTGCTTTTGTATTTTAATGCATCTTCCGTCTATGGCATTGACATCTAAGGTGCTTGGTCTCTCTGAGAGTTTTTCAGTGCTGGCTGAGGTTTCCTGGAATGGTAATCACCCATTTTTTCTCTACTGCTAAACTGTTCTTTCACATCACTTTGCTATCTCCCCCTTCTGCCCTCCACCTCAGGCAAAGCTGACAGTATCTCATTATTAACTTTCTAGTTGTTTCTTCACTCGTGGCTGCCATTCTATTTTGTGTTGCAGTGGGACACTGAGGAACCATTGCTGTAACTGCCTCCCCAGTGGGATGTTGCCCTGCAGTGAGCTTGTTCTCTATTTAAAAAAGAAATATAATCTCTGATTCAAGGAATGAAAAACACTCCCAAGTATCTGAGTATCTGCTGTACCTTGCAAAATCTTGGCACTGCTTTATTTTTCTGCCTGGGTGTGTGTCTGGGAGCGTGCATTACCTGTTATTTCAGCTACTGTGTGATCACTACAGCACTTTATTTCACCTGGGCTTGTAGCTTTTTCAGCTGCTTTCTCTATCTTCATTCCCTTCACTCATTTTCCCCCTTATTTCTTAACCTTAGAAATACCACCTGTAGTCTGCCTGAATTTATTTTCTTTCTCTTCCACACTAACTAGAAGGAGAACAGAGATTTCCTGAAACAATGTGAAGCAATTGCAGACTGAACAAATAGGGATTAACTAAACAACAATGATAAAAGTTAGAAACAGTCTGCTGAAAATCATTAAATCTCTCTCAGCTCCTGCACCCTCATTGTTTCGGCTTCTGTAAAGTTCTCTAGTGTTTTCCAGCATAAATAGGACTTGAATTTCTAAGCTAAAAATGATAACTAAAATGCAACAGTTTGAAAGAACTGAAATTTTCTTCATACACATCAAAAGGAGGCCAAAATAGGACCCTTGCTATTGGCTCCTTTCCTCCTGTAATAGTTAATGGCAATTTTTCAAGATCTCCCTGGATCTCCTACAGGTTCTGCCACTCATTTTACGACCATGGGTAAACCACTTCTTCACTCTGTACCTTAGTTTCCTAATGCAAATGGTGCTAATAACACTCACCCATTTCTAAATAACTTGTGATGTTAAAATATTCATTGCTAGCAAATCCTTTGAGATCCTTTGAGGTGAAGCCCTGAAGTCACGCAAAATGCTTTTCTAGCAAAACCAAGCCCCCAGCTAAAATCACATGTGCATACATATATTATGATTGAATTTCATCTTGTATTTTGTTTCAGTGATGCATTTGAGCTCATCTGTGTAACAGGAACCAACAGAGAGGGCCAAATTTAGAATTCATCCACAAATAATGGATTCTAAACTTAGCATTATATTAATATCAGCAAGAACAAATCTGGAGTATTTGAAAATTGTGTTCCAGATTGCTGCCTGAGGATTTTATTTGAATCTCATGACAGTCACAAGACCAGCATGAAAAGACTTTCAAAGTAGAAATCTGCTTTGTGTGCTACAATGCTACAGGAAATCAAATATATGTACTTTACGATAATATCTGTTCTTTAGAAAAAAACCCAAACCAACAAATAAAACTTCCACGGAATACACACAAATTTTGCAAAAATTCAAATTGCCATGAAATAAATCCAAAGGTGGTAAATTAAAAAATGCCAATGGATTTATCCTTTTGCACTACATCTCTTAAAAAATACCAACCCAAACCATGTTTTTTCTGATGGTTTGGTTAATCTGACTATAAACAGCAGAAACCTGACTAAACTGAGACCCATACTAAAGACTGCTTTACACAGCTTATCTTTTTTTTTTTTTTTTTTATTTAAAAGGATGTGAAGGTCATGGCCTCAGTGTCTTAATTCAGTTTGGGACTGTCAGAGGAATACAGCCCTACATCACTTTTGTGTCTGTGTCCATTCATGTGAGTGGGTCATTCTGCTGCAGTCTATTTCTGGTGGCAATAACAATGTGTGGTCCAAGTCAAGCCCTAGATTTGCACCTGGAATCAGGAACTGCATTTTGAATATGTCACAGTTTGTACATGTACATGGGTGGTAGGTGAAGGGCAGTGCCTCTGTTTAGAGTCAGGTTTGAATCAGCTGCAAAATTCAGAACCAGCAGGTAACTCTACTCTAGAGTTTGGTCTAGTCCCAACGTCTGTCTGTTTACACTTACTGCGACAAACTCAATAACTGAAAGGTAGCAAAATGAGATCCAAGGAATTTTATTCCATATTTCATCTGCTGATTACCTTTTCCCATGTTCCCTATGGTATGACCCTTTAAATCATTCTGTCTTTTCCCACTTCTTTCCCTTCCATTTTCAAACTCATTTCTCTTTTTCTTGACTCTTTCTTGTTCTCCTCAGGCTCAGTGGCTAGTTTTCTCCATCTCTCTGAATTACTTGTCATTTTTCAGCTGTCAGAGACCCTCCAAACCCTGGCCTTCTCTCTCCCCTATTAAAGGGGCTGTCATTCTAAAGTTGGGGTTTCTTTGTTTCCAGCTTTAGAACAAACATGTTTTTATTATTTTAACAAAACTTGACTTCACCAAAAAAAGTCAATCAAAGGGCTCGACTGTAAACCTTTTAATTCAGCTATGTTTGTGTTTCATGACAAGTATGAACATGTAGGTATGTGAAACAGAGTGCTGAAAGCCAGTTCATGACTGGAGGTTTGGGGGCAGTGGGGTGGCAGGCATGTGTTTTCCTGAGTTTTGGTCACCATGTGCTTCCTATGCAGACTGGTCTTTGTGAGAGCAATCTGGCCCTCCCTTTGCCCTCTCCCATACTTACTGTAAAGGTATAGGCTGGCATTTGTGACTCCCAGCTTGTTGGCAGCCACGCAGGTGTAGTTCCCGTAGTGTTCCTCAGTGACATTGGCCACCATCAGCAGAGACTGGCTCCCCGTGCTCTTTATCTCCAGACCATTAGCACTGTTTATCCTGGGAAGACAGGAGAAGAGGTGTGTAGTGCAATGGCAGTTGTACTAAGGGAAGGAAATCACTGCCCAGCAGGAAGTAAACCAAAGTCATTCAGCCCAGCTGGTAGGTGAAGATGGAGGAAGGCAGGAAGGAGACATGAGAAGAAAGAGACTAAAGGAGGCATTGATGGGAAGCAGGAGGAGGGAATGAAAGGAAGAAGGACCGCAGTGGGGTAAAATGCCACAGCCAGAGCAGTGAAGCAAGAAAAGCTGAGGGAATAGGAGGAAGCCTTTACCCATCACTGCCTTAACACTTGGAAATGAACACAAAATGATTGGCTGAGAGCTAGTCAGTACTAGAACATAAGGTTTTTAGTGAAACACTCCAATTCATGTGTTCCAATACGTGCATATACTAAAGCTGAATCACCTCTGAGCCTGTACACATGGGTCAGGTTAAAATCTAGGATAACACCACAATCTTCTTAACTCCAGGTAAACTCTCAGGTTTAATGGACAGATCCCTTTTATCTTCTCATTCTCTCTCATATGCAAATCTGTGTGGCTCAGGTCACACAGATGTGGGAATCTTACACCTCAGCAGCTCTTTTCCCCAGATGAAGTCACCCAGAATGAAGGCATTACCTCTTTGGAGACTAACACTGCTTATTTTTTTTGTCTCTATCATGGACTAATGCACGAACACCGTCAGGAAGAAAGCACTATTGATGTCTTCATTGTATATTGGCCCATAATTGACTTAAAAGGCAAAAGCTCCATTCTCTGCACTTCATTCAGCATCCCCAGAGCAAAGAGGGATTGGCCCCTCCATCCCTGACCATGCTGTCTCTTCTCAGTCTGATGGGACCATTGTGACTTACATGGTTCATGGAGACAAATTTGTTTGAGAAGAAGAGTTGGTGAGGCCAATATGTGATTCTCTAAGGATCCTCTATTGAGTGGACTGCAAAGGAGAGAAAGGAAGAGGCAAGCTAAAGGTATTACCTGGTATCATCTCTGTACCACTCAAAATCAGGTGTGGGCACTGCTGATGCCTCGCACCGGAGTAAGGCTTGTCGTCCTGTTGCCGCTTCATTGCTCTTGGACTCTGTGATGGTGGGAGGGTCTGCAGCAAGGAAAAATGCGGTCACTTCACACACTTCCAGGTGGAACAAAACAGTGAAGCTATGTCAGGGCTAGCTTACTCATGCAAACCATTAGGTCTGGTGGAGGCCCATGGCTGCTGCTTGCTGTGGCACATGATCCCCCTTGCTCCTCTGGAGAATATCTGCTCTCTGAACTCTCCCTAATACACCACGTTAGCATCGCTCCTTATGCGTGCTTCTGTTCAGCAACACTGAATAAAGTTCTGTCATAAATGCACAGGCATACACAGGCAGAGTTAAGGTTAATGATGGACTTCTGTAATTTATGAATATTTACCTGTGGATCTCTAGTTCACATGAGCTCATCAGAAAGAAGATGAGAGAAAGACTTTGTCAAGGGTAAAGGAAGACAGCAAAAGTAAAAGGAATAAACTAGGAATTTAACACTATCATGAAAATTTTTCAGTACCACCTCTGTGCCTAATGTCAAAATTATGAGAAAGGAAAGGACTGAGGCAACACGTTTAAGAGAAATACATTCATGGTTTAAAAGGGAAGAACTTTAGCAGGAGCTGTGCATGCACCTTTGAGAGCCAAACCGCTTATTGAGACACTTCCCTTAGGTGCCTAAGGTCACAAACCTCGCCAAACCTTCTTGGACATCATGCTTTGTCACAGGCTCCTAGAGGGCTTGCTTGTGATTGCTTTGCACGAAGCCTCCCCTCAGCCCAGCATGGTGCTCACACCTTCACTCACTGAAGCCTGAGAGTTGTGCCATGGGCAGAAAAAACTGGGAAACGTATCACTGCGCTCCTCTGGAGCTAGGGCTCAGTGTTGGCTGGGTGCTGAGTAGGGTTGGCACTGCCATCTTCAATCCCAGCCCCGCATTCAAAATGTTACTCAACAAGCTTTATATATTAAAAGGCAGAATTATTTCCACCTGGCTGCTGAGAGGGATCAGGGAATTAGTGCCTTGTCTCTCATCACTAATATGTGCATACCCTGAGATTATGGGGTTGCAACTCAGACAGCTACTTTGCTGAGACTCAAGTTAGCATAAAGCACATTCGGTACATACATAGCACAGCTCTGCCATCTGTATCCATCTCAGCACTGAAAAGCCAAAAAAAGGAATCAAAATGGATTGTGTCAGTCAAAGAAAAAAATAATTCTGCCTGGAAAATGTATGGAAAGAAGTTTGTTTGTGAACACATTAGCCATCTCAGTGTGATCCCTTTCCTGACCTTAATCGGGATTTTATGCAGGGCTTTAGGGATATTGCAGTGCGCCCTCTAACATCATAAATATTAATAAGTGTACATAAATAGGATCCTACATTCAAAGGCTGTGGGTTCACGTAAATATTTTAATTTGGAAAGGAGGATGGGTAATAAAAGGATAGTGAAGGTGATTTTTTAAGCATCCTGCTTCAATTTTTTGGTTCAAGCAGCGTATCTTCTTGCCATCTGCAGCAAGACAAACCTTTTCTCTTTCATCGAATCCAGCACAAGAGGTGAGTCACAAAATAAAAAAGCACCTTTCTTTGTGCCTAGAAAATGACCCTGGCAGGCGTGTGCTCCCTGGGCTGCTGCCAGGAAGCCCAGCCCCTGCCTTAGCCACCCTCCCCAGCTTTTTAAAGGACAGATCCCAGCCCCATGGCTTCTGTTAGGGCACTGCTGGCCCCCAGGCTGCCTGCTGAGTGAAGAGCAGGCTGCTTGCTGCAGTGCTCTCCCAGGAGAAGGGCAGCCCTGACCAAGCCAGCCTATTTGGACGCAGGAAGCAGCTGCTCTGTGTTTAGCTGTTTGCTGCTGAGGAAGCCAAGAGGGGATTCCCTTTAGCTGTTTTCCCCTCAGTCTTTCCCAGGACTCAGTTTCCCTGTCTGTAACGTGCAAGGGCTGTTACTTGGGAAGCCTGAAGGTGGTAGTGTAAGACCAAAGCAGAATGAGGATGCTCTCTCCTGCAGTCTGGGCTGACAAGCTGCTGTGCTCCACGGGTCAGCGGATGATAAGAGATGGCCAGGAAGCAGCTGAGGTTGGGCAGGGTCCATTTTTCAAACTTACTGTAGTTTTCCCACTTTCTGCTGCTTGTGGTGTAGTTTAAGGACGTGAGATAAGGAAAGATGTATGCAAATGTCTAGCTTTCATTCCCCAAACAGGACTGTTGGATTTTTCCTGTGCATGGCCTTCATGACCTCTTAAATATTTTCTCTTTTTTTTTTTTTTTTGAAAGGAAAGATCTGTCCTGAAGGAGTTTATAAGTTGCTTACATTACAAAATAGGCCACATAATAATATTACAATACTCTATCGCATTATATTTTCATATATTCCAACAGTAAAAATGTTTTAAGTTCTTGCTGTAGCATAGCTATTATGAGTTGAAACTAAGTCAAAATCAAACATTCTGCCTTCATACAAACAATCTGTTTCAACCATGTTAAAAGCATCATTGAAATTATGTTTCATATAAATATTTCAAAATATTAATTGGTTCTTATGAAATGCCTTGGGTTTATAAACTTAGCTATTTTTGACAGGAAAAAAAAACCCTCAACAGTTTTAGTGCGGAAAATCTGCTACTACAGTTTCAAATTAATGCCAAATTTGGCCCATGAAGCAGCCAGTGTTAAAACCACTGCCACCAGATTTCTAAGGAAATGATAAAAAAAAACCTCTGTGGATTCTGAAGATGCTGCAGGGAGCCTATAACCTTGACTTCTAAGCAAGACAGACAAGTTGATATGATGTGATAGCCCAAAGGGAAAGAGACAAAGAGCAAGAATGGTATTAAAAGGTGCTAAAATCACCTGTGGTGGCAAATTAGACTGGGATGGGCTGAAACATTTGCTGCTGCCACCTCTCTTCCCCAACCCACTCTCTGAGAGTGCTACCCGTGAATCAAGGCCACACATATGCACCCTTAACCATGTCTGTAACCATCTCCAGTTTCAGTTCCAGTTAATAAACTGAAGAAAGTCAAGAGAGGATATACCTCCCATCCATCCATCCATCCATCCATCCATCCATCCATCTATCCCTGCTGCAGAGGTAGGAGTTGCCAAGCAAGGTAACAGAGACGGTAGATGGGGATATTCACTTTAAATCACTGTAGTGCCAAATATGAGCCATTAAAATATGGAAGTGGACATAGACACATGTAGTGTAATGTCAGTCTGAAATATGTTGTATCACTGTAAGAAGAGCACACCAGCAGTGTGAAGTGGGCACCTGTCTGAGCACGTATGGGTGATGGGATCCATTACCCACTCATACAGGTGTGGATGTAAGCCACACAGATAACTGTGCCTCTTGGTATTTTTAGGGGGGTTGCCATATCATCTGGTCAAGCTCCTTTCTGTAATGCACTGGTGCATGGATGGCCTCCAGAGAAGGGTTTATGCTAATGACCTGAAACCAGCAAAAAAGTCAACCCTCTCATTAAAACACAGCTCTACTGCACACCCCCCCAAGTCCCTGGGCTGTGATACCCCTGCAAGCACAGCTGAGATGGCTGGGTGCAGGCAGGCATGTGTTAGCTCTGAGCTGACTGAACCCTCCCTTATCTCTCCTTGCTGCCTTGCTGAAGCTTCTTCTTCATGCTACTGTTCTCCCGAATATCAATGAGTGAAAACAAGGCATCGCCAGCGTTTCTGAGGTGAGAGACGGGGGCAACTCGCAGATCTTCTCCTGTTTGGTTTTTTTCCCCTTTTTCTCTCTCTCTCTCCTTTTTTCTTTCTTTTCTTAGATATTACCAGGTTTAAAACGCAAACGATACCCTGCAATAAGTGTCTGATTGCAGATAGTTTCCTCACTGCACACCCCCCCCCCACTCCGATCATATAATATAAAAGGCTTCTCTGTTTATCCTAAAGTCACCACTGCTCGTGGGCAAAGCTCTCCCCATTGACGTGCTCCAGCTGCAATGTACTCACAGTTCACAGTGACCCGGACTTGCTTGACATCTGCTGAAGCAACCTCGTTGGCAGCTTTACATTCGTACTTGCCCGATTGCTCTCGTGTGATCCCTAGGATCTCCAGATACTCTTCCTCACCTTCAAATTCTCTGCCTGGTAGGAGAGAAAAATATAGATAGTGGCTCCGTTAGGCATTCAAATTTGGGAATTCTTCTGCTTAATTGCTATGAAGAAACAATCGCAGCAGGGATTCTGCAGAGAAACAACAGTTTTAGTGATTTTACAGTTATTTCAGAAGCCATTTCATCAAGATATTAGCATTTTATTTAGTTATGGAAAACTTCAGTTCTGAAAATCTAGAACTAAGTGGTACCAAAATGTTGCATCTCACAGGCTGTCCAGGCCAAGAGGCTAAATCTCTACCACGTGAGACTAGAGTAAGTTCACTGGTGTGATGACAGAGTACCAGGGCAGGTTAGTCAGCCTATAGCCGATGGGCTGGTTCAAGGCTAGCTGGGTCCTCGGATGTGGTGGTGTATTGTCAGCACCCTTTTTCTCCGCTGCAAAACTGTGAAAAATGTCTTTCTGTCTCTCAGAGCAACTGCCACCCTGAAGTGCCATCGATCTGATCGAGCTACTGTTAAATACAGCCAAACTGAGAGAAACAAAGTGTAATTTGATCCGCGGAGACCAATAATCATCACAAATCCCTAATCTACTTGTACATATGAAATGACATATTTAAACTGTGCTGAATCGCTAACACAGTTCTGAAAGCAGTGACCTAAGTGTTGGGGTTAAAGCTGGGGGCAGGAATCAGGGGAGGTCTGTGGCCTTGCTTTTAATTCACTGTGTGACCTTGGGTGAGTCACTCCCTTGCTCTCCCTCTGTGAACTGCAGTTAATAGCCCCCCTCTCCCATCACCTTCTGGTCAGAGAAGGGTGATGAGGTTAACCCATGTAAAACACATTAGAATCCTTGGACGAAAGGTGCCAGGGAAGCATGAAATATTAGGATTGGTGTATCTACCCTATCCCTTAAGAAAGCATAGTAAGGCTCCTCGTGGGAAGAATATGAACCACATTGTCTGCAGTGTAAAGGGAGATGCTTCCCTCCTCTGAGAGGGCTACAAGCACTGCTTTGCAGCATGAGAAGTCCCAGTAGCCTGTTTGTTGTATGTTCAGAGAAAATGTCCCCCAACCCTCAAAGGGAAAAAGCCAGATTTAAAAAAAAACAAAACACATCCAAACAAAAAAGCCCAAAAGGTCAGTCTCCACGGGCTCCCATTCATGTTCCTCAGGGAGCAGTCAGATTTTCCAAGCAGCTCTCTGCCTAGAAGACATTTTCTGCTCAGTAAGTGCCAAGCACTTCTGAAGCCCTGCCCACTTCATGTAAGTGCTTAGAGTTGTTTGATGGAGTTCAAATTGTGCCTGGGAGGATGGGCTTGTTGTCCTTGGCTCTATGGCACTACGTGAAAGCAGCAGGTAAGCCCCATCTCTGGAGCTAAAGTTCCTATGGCTCCACCTGCAGTGAAACCCACAACACAGGCACATACTCGATGCAGTGTGTTGGCCAGCTGCATGCATTTCCCTTCTGCACCAGAGACAGGGACTTCAGCAACTTCAAAATCTGCTCAGATCTCTATCCTTTACACAATTATTTTTGCCTTTTTTTTAATTCCTAGGGAATTTTCAGACCCATTCCTGGGGAAAGCCACTCCTCTGCCACGGAGACTCAGCATGAAAACAGCAGTGTATCTATTAAACTCATGCAAAGACAAGATTTCCCCTCTCTTTTAGCAGGGCTAACCATCAGTTTCTTTTCCAGCTCCTACCAGATGTTCAGGTGACTGGAAATCTCATTGCTACATCTAAAATTTACAACTGCTTTGATGCAGGTTTTCACATCCCCTAACAGTCTGCTGAAGGGCCTTACTACATGGCAGCAGTGTATTTTACAAGGTAGGGAGGCAAAGTTGACTCCTGCTGCCCATCCAGTGCTCCAGGACATGTCTCTCCATTGTCTGCTGTGCACGGGAGCTGATGCTATGGAGAGGCAGTGGAGAAGAAAGAAAGGCAGGATTTTCACAGGTACTTTTTACTGATGTAACTCATGAATAAATTATGGAGTCTTAACCCCTGTAGGACCAAAGTTAGGTGCTCATAGTACTGGAAGGGTCAACATCTAGCCTATTCCCCAACCTCAAGGCAGGACACATGGGTTACGTTGGAGAGTCAGCCATCCTCTGCTCTCCAGCAGCAGAGACTCTGCAGCCGCTCCAGACATCTGTTCCTGTGCTTCGCTGTCCTTACCACTGGAGCAGTTTTCCTGAAGTTTGACCTGAGTCTCCCTTGCTGCAATTTAAAGCTATTATTTTTGTCTTAGCCGCTATAGATAAAAAGAACAAATCATTCCCTCCTTCTCTGCAATAGCCTTTTATCAACTTTTAAATCACTTATGTTCCTCCCTCAGTTGTCATCCCTTTTTTTTTTTTTTTTTTTTTTTTTTTTTTTTTTTTATGTTTCTCTCTTTTTTGTCATCCCTTTTTTTTTTTTTTCTTTTTTTTTCTTCCCAGCTGAACATCGCCGGGGTCTTTCAACCTTCCTCTGTAGGTGAGGTATTTTAGACCCTTGATCACTCTGGTTCTTCCCTTTCAGACCTCTCTGACAAGTTCACATTTCTGTGAAGTACCCCAAACTGAACACAGCATTTCAGATGAGGTGTCACCATGGCTGAACACAGCTGAAGGATTACATCACAGTTTCTGCACTGTGCTACTGTCTGCACAGCCAATGCATTGTTTGTGGTTTCGACATGGCAAATTGCCATGATTCATTTCTGGTTGGGAACTCTTTTAATTCCTATATCTTCTTATTGCATACTGCTACCTGCTAATAATGCCCTTTGAAAGTCCCACCCACAATTTGAGCTGACAACCAACACTCCCCTCCTTTCACAGCAGCACTCCCAGTTGGTAGTTCACCCAGCTGACTGGAAAGTTCATCAGACATCAGGGAAAGGCTCACAAAGAAAAGGTTAAAACATACTTTGCCTCTGCTTTGCAAGTCATTTGCTCTGCAATTCTGCCTTGTTTATACACAGGGTTCATTCCAAATGGGACTTGCTTCTCCTGCAATTTGCCCTTGTCACAAGACTGTCACCATAATGAAAAGAGGGTTGAGGGTGACTTAACCAGCTCTAATGGAGTGGCACCCTCATTAAGGGTGTTGTTAAGTCTGTCTGTCAGAGGACCACATCAATGGAGCTCCAAAGTATCCTAAAAGGGTACATACTTTCCTAAGGGAAGATGTTTTTTAGCTTCTCCCCTGCATATGTACATGCACATAAAGCCTAAACCATGTGCCATGTTCAGCAGAAGAGCTTTCATAGCTACACAAAACCCCTCCCAAGACACGATGAGCTGCTGATTTGCCTACTAGAGCTTTCTGGAAATGATTGAAAGGGAGGACTTCTGTTTTAAAGGGAATGGCATAGACATCAATAGGCCTATTCAGCTCCTTATTCCCCTGCTCCAGGACAGAGATATGAATATAACACTTCAGGGAAAGTTTCTCTGACAGGCATTTGCTGAAACAATGGTATCTCTGTTCTTGTCCCTGCACTGGTGACCCGTGTTTTTGCCACGTCAACCCTGGGCATCAACATTTTGCTACAAGAACTCACACTCTCACTTGTGAGAGAGACCCTTTTGCTGGCAGCCCTGTCCTCTCTAAGAGTACATTAACCATTTCTAACAGAAAGCATTTATATAAAATGGAGGTGTCATAGTACAGATCAGGGAGAGGAAAGATGTATCACAGTGTGTTAGAAAAATGTCAGGTTGTGATATCTTGCACAGAGCTGTAGAAATGTTTTCACTAATTCACCTTGGCAGCCAGATTAGGTAAGTCAGTCATATTAACTCTAACCTCTAAGGCAAAAGGGGGGCAGTGGGGAGCAGGAACAGACCTTTACACACCTATCAAATTTACAAAAGTTTCCATGCAGGACCCAGCTTTGGCAGAGAGTTGATGGTTGTCACTATACAGTGTATCAGAGTGGGAAGGGAGAAGGCTTGGACAATGCTCTTTGGTACCAGTAACAACGAACATATTCTATCAGGTGAAGGCAGGGACTGTCAGCTCCTGGCAAGTGAGCCACTCCATTCCCATGAAGAGAAAACTTTTGCCTTAAGCATGTTATCCAGGGCTGAAATCCTGAGCCTACTTCCAAACCTTCCTTGCTGATAAGGTCTGTCCCCTGGCTGTTTTGTCTGGTTCAGCACAACCCCTTCCCCAAATAGGGGCCTTACAGGTTCCCTTGTGGGGGATGACAATTCCTCATGCAGTGCAGTTCTTCTCTTCCCAAAGCATCCCTTCCCATGACGCCAGGCAACCTTCTTCCCTGCAGGTTTTTTGCCTTTCACATGTTCATAGCTTGGTTTGTTGCTGCAGCCCCATTAAACACTGTCATGCCAAGCTGTAGCTCCTTAACTCTGTCCTAGTAAATCAAAAAGAGGAGCTTTCTGCTCTGGAGGGTGGAGATAGAGAGGACGAGCCTGGGAGGCTTGACAATCAAACCAACAGGGAACGACCCTGAGCAGAGCGAGCCAGGCGCCTGCTGCTGCTCAGAGCTGGCAGAGCCCTTTTTGCAGAGGGATCTGCAGCAGACAGCTTTGATGTGTGCAGGAGGAAGGCTTTGAAGGCCTGCTTGAAGCAGCCATGTTTCCTATCCCCTGGATTCCTAATTGGACCCAGTAAAGTAAATAATGAACCCAAACAGCAAATCTGCTTGGCAAGGCTAGTCTGCTGGCAAGATGCTCCTCTCCCCTCACCCTTAAAAGGCAGCCTTGTACAACCCCATGGACTCTGTTGACGTGCAAACCTTCCTATGCTCTCAGATATATATATATGAGACGTATATATATAAAGATATATATTCTGTAACTTAAATATTATCTATTTTATATATTTAAAAAATACAGAAATCCCACTGTATCTGCAGAAATGCAGGTTTACACCATCCCCACATATTTATACGTTCTTTCCACCTCCCCCCAAATGGCCCCTTGCACTGCCACACACCAGAACTCTTTCCTCAAAGGCTAAACTCTTCCTTTCTAGGAATGGTACACACCTAGGCAAAACTCCAGTTATGCTGTGTGTGGACAGATCTTTCGGGTAGTCAAGGAACCAGCAACGCGTTCAGCTAGGTGCTCTACCAGAGAGACCTTTCCCTTCATGCCCTAGTTCCTTACATCTCCAAAGGGGAAACTAGTCTGCAAAGGTGGCAGCCACATTTTGCTCCATCCGCTTCTGTTTGTGCATCCAACACTGGGCTCCTTCTTGTGCAGGAATTACTTTATATCTCTTTTTTTTTTTTTTGTATATTTTTTAAAATACTGTTGTGCTCTTAAACTAAAATGAAGTTCAGACCCACTGAAAGTATCTGTTTGTATTTGGTATGTGGAGAAAGCCACCCTGCTTCTGTGCTTGTTTTCCTTCCAGACCTCTTTGTAGTGTGAAGAGGGGAGAGCAAAGGGGTTATGCATCTTTGTTGGGCCCTCCTCTGCCTAAAACAAGATGCAAGAAGATAAAAAGATTGCAAATCAATCGATGCCATTTGAAGATTTTTTGTGTGTAGCAACTTCCGATGCTGAACTGCAGTTTTTGTTCTCTTTGCTCCCTCCATTTATTGTTTAAGGTTTCGCTCACCTAACTTTCCTCCTTGCCTCTACACCTTACATTCCCCAGGAACAGGTTTCTGAAAGACAAAAATAGCTAAGGGAGCCTTTGACATAATTTTTTTGTTTTACCTCCAGAAGAGATTTTTTTTGGGTTTTTTTGTTTTTTTTTTTTCTAATTCAAAACTTTGAAGTTTTTGTTTATCAGTCTCTGTCTCCTCAGCCATCACAGATTCCAATAAGCCTGGTATTTTTTTTCCCCTGTCCCTTAGTTAAGAGGCTTGTTTTTAGCAGAGATCAGTGGCGAGCAGCAGATGGTAGATGAGCAAAGGGACAGATAGTGTGAGGAAGGCAGGCAGAAAAGCTAGCATGGCATAGGAAGCAGTGAAATAGGGAAAGATTGAGAGTGAGAGAAAAATAGATGGAGAAAAACAGAGGGGTAATGAAGAAAGCGACAGTGGCTGTGAGAGAGAAATGCAAACACAGTGAGATTCTTCAGTGACTGAGAAGAGAAAATGGAAGTCAGCTACTGACAAAGAGAAACAGTGAGACAGAGAGAGTGGGAAAGATGGGAGGCACGATGGTGGCAGGGAGATGTACGGCACAGAGGGAGGCACAGACATCCCTTGTGTAATGGGAGCCATGAAATAACAACTGCCAGAGGGACAGGAACAGGGGGTCACATATAGTAAGGCAGTAATTACTCTGTTTAAGCAGCATGGCACAGCAGGATATTTACTGTTGAAGCTGGACTCATGCCTCCCATGCCCTTAGGTCTGTAGCTATTACACATAAACCAAAAATCTAGTGTAGTGCCAGGGAGGGCTCTGGCCTGGCCCTGGCTTCATGAATGAGAATGAGTCAGATCAGGAGGAAACACCCTGGCATGGTTTCTCCTGGCGTTCACAGGACCTTGCTCATCAGCAATCACATTTTCTCCTTATGTGCAAAGCTTGCCTGCCGAGCCAAGGACTGCGCTTGAGGAGCTTCCCGGTTGGGGCAGCAGGACTGCCTGCTGGCACAGCCAGGGTTAAGAAAGTCCACAGTGAGTTTCATGGGGACTTTCTCCCCAAGCCACATGCATTTAGCATACAAATAAAACCTTCCAGGTTGAGAGCAGCCTCCCCAGACTGAGCAATGTCTCTGTGCTTTCTCAAGGGACACAGCGCTGACCAAACCCAGCGGGAGACCACTTGGGACAACTTGCCATTGCTGATGTCTCTGCCCAGGAGCTGGAAGCCAAGAGCTGACAGCTCAGACGCAGCCTGCATCCCAGCCGTGGTTGCATGTCAGTGGGGGCCATCTGCTTGAAGTAGCCACAGCAGGTCAGCTGCGCTTCTGAATTGCCACTGCCTCTTCAGTCATGAATAAATGACCACTAAAGGTCATGGCACTCTCTCACACACAACCCTGAGTGTGGGCATGGAGCAGGTGTGCAATATACCACAGCATCTCAGCAACTGATTAGATTTTCCATTCAGAATCCATATGTGAGAACAAGAAAGAAAGAGGACCACACCCTGAAAGAAATCCAACCCTGCTTCAGGTCAAAGCTTTCTGTTTGACCAGTGGTTTTCTTCTGCTCTTTGCTGAACCACAAAAAGGAATTAATGTTCTGCCTCACCTGAGATACAATTCAAAACAAAAAAAGATTTCATGTCAAAGAATATGACATTTGTTTTTAACTTTTGTTTTTCAAAACTGATTACTGAATTTAACCCAAATTCACTAACACTTTTTTAATGAACACAAACAGCATTTTTTGGATAGATGAATTGCTCTGGAACAAAACTTGGCTGTGATGCCAATGTGTAAAGTAAATTATGAACCATGAGGTAAATTAAGTCATCTAATGTCACAGCTACAATATTATGCTCCCTAAATGTTGCATGCTGCAATGAGAGTTGTCATGACTATGCTACCAAACATCAAGACTTAATTCTACTGCCAAGAAAATGACATATAAACATGAACAAACCAATATCTGCACTGTTTCTGAGTCCCCAGAATTCTGCCTGCTGCCTTTTGGAGGTTACTTTACAACAGCATGGGGTGGAAGGTGTCATCAACTAGATGAATCACTGAGGTGACATCAGATCTTTGAGTGTCTTAAGAAGGCAGGAGTTGAAAAGTGCTGAGGGAACCATGCTGGAGCAGCTCATAAAACAGAGGCTGAAAACAGAAGGTTCAACAAAGAATCGCAGCCCAGGCACGGAGGTTATTCTGTGTGCACACACGGATGGCAGCACGCCAATCTCTTGCTCTCAGCAGTGTGGTCAGCTCTGTGGGGAGCCATGCCCTCTTCCTCCACCACCTACAAAAAGAGGATGGGTTGCCCCTGGCAAGAGGAACGCTGAGGGCAGAGGGAAATCAATTGGTATTTGTTTCCCACTGTGTTAAGCATAGGAAGGTAATGCAAGATGAGAGCTGATGCAGGGGACTGGGTTTTCTTGTACGTCATGGAAACCTATGAAAGGCAATTACAATACAGCAGCAAGCAGTCAACCGTTACAATCTCCAGTGACTCCACCAGCTGGTTTCCTCTCATTTGGCCTCATGTACTCCTTTCCCTGCAAGTTTGGACAAAACACTCATGCTATCATCGTTACACAGTTTGAAAACAAGTTCTTCCTCACAGACCCAAGATCAAAAAAAAAGATCAACAAGTCCCATTTGGGATAAGTTCCATAAGAAGCTTTTCTGAACTATATAATTTCTGTCCTGCCAGTGAAGAGCAGGGCTAGACTGCAATGTAGTCCCTAGTTTAATTCCACAAATCCTTGTGTCAGTCCCAGGCCTTAGGGAAACCTCATGTGATGATGCTTAGTGGAACCAACAGCGCCAGTCTGTCAATCTAGGAACTACAGGGTTGGTCTGTGCTTGGTGGCATCTTTAAAAATCCTTGTTGTGTTCTTCACAAGAGTCTTGTGTCACCCATAGAGTAAGATGTGTTCAGCAGACTATTGTGTGAGAATCAAGTGGCTCACTTTCATAGGCATCCATGAAAACGTTTCCCTGTTTTTAAATATAGTGTTCCCTTCTGTCTTATGTCCATATCTCTTGGGATGAGGGGATTAGAATGAACCCAGAACTTCAACCTAACTTTAAAATTACAAAAAAAATAATAGTTAAAAAAAAAAATCCCAGAGATTCAACTTAGCCCATAGAATTCAATCCTTCTATGTTTGAAACTTGGAAGAAGGATTGAGAAATAACAAATTGGCCCAAATTTACTTGAAATTACCTTAGAAGCTTACACATTGTTGTGTCTCTTTCTCTGCAAGCTGGAACCAGACTTCTCATGGCGAGATCACGCAGCCCCTGAATCCGCTGTGCTATTGCAAGGTGGCAATTCCTGCAGCTCATCCCTGTTTTCAGTGAGGCTACTCTGAACAGTAAAACCTAAAGACTGCGATTTGTATCATCCTGGGTCTTGCCACTGATCTTTTACATAGCTATAGTTCTCAACTGAGGAAATGAGGTCAAAGAGTTAAGCCACCCCTCAGCAAGATTTACCCTTTCAAATACATGTCAGTGTGTTGTGATGCCTGGCGCCAATATTTGTATAGGTGGATTATCTCTTTGAAAAAATCGTTTTGTTTGCTTTTCTGTTGACCACTCTCCTTGCTGCAATGTTTCTCAATTAGATCTACCACAGTGACTCCCTGACACCATCCCCCATATCTGCTCCTCATGGAAGCACGACAAGGGATCAGAAGATGACGCTAAATGGCTGGAATTAGGATTGAGCAGGCATGAAGCATTGCCAGGTATCAAGGCAAGGATCACAGAGGTTTTGAGGCAGGGTGGGCTGTGCTGGGAAGATATTGTCTGGGCTCACACGCTGTGGGGACTTTTGATCAATTGGGCTGGCTCCTGTGATATTATCATCTGAGGTAGCTGCTGTTGATTCATAGTGATAGTGGTCCAGATAAATGATTGCTTCAGTCCAGGATATTTAATTCCAAAGCTTTAGCCACTCCCTTGCTTTCCAAAGAATAAGGACTCTCTCTCTCTCTCAAACTAGCAAGGCATTGACTGTGAAGGAGGAGGAAGGCATTTGCTCAGTGACTAATATTGCAGCTTTTACAGTCCTGGAGGGAAGGCAGGCAGAGAGGAAATACAGACCCTACTTTTGAGCTCTTTTATCTTCCTGATGCAATTCCTACCATTTTGAGTGCAGCTGTTGGTCATCAGCACTATTGCAAATCATGGGTGTGAGGCAGGGTCACTCCACCAGGGATATGGGAAAAAGAGGGGGGGGGGGGGACAGCAGAAAGGGAGAAGGCAGAAAACAATGGGTAGAAGAATGTCACTGTTTATACCGGGAGCAGAGAGATGCAGCAACACACAAATTCAGCAAGAGAAGGCAAGGAAGCAACTTTATTAATTTATAACCCCGTTTTATATACCCTAGCCCCATAGGGCGATTGGTCAGTGATCACCCATCTCCTAGGGTGATTGGCTAAAGTCCTACAGCACCCATTGCAAAATATTTTTCCAATGGACCATAAACAGAACTTAGCAAAACACCAGGTGTTGGTCCAGCTTACAAAAACCATCCTACTGTTTTTCATAACATGCATGAGAAAGGCAGGATTCTCAACGAATATTGTGAGAACCTGAGAAAATCCCTCTGCTAGCAGCTTTTCAGCAACCATAGAAGAAAGTTTCAGAACAACTCCCTTCTGACTTCTAGCTTATGCCATGAGTTTAGGAATGGGTCTGAGGACAAACCAAAAAGGTATTTTGTTGTCTTTGTCCCAGCTCCCTAATACTGTTGCTTATTGTGACGATTACAGAAAATGGATTCCATCAACTGTAACACTGCTGGCATAAGAAAATCACGGCCAATCACATCAATCAAAAATATCTCACTGGGCTTCACCTCTCTGTATCCACCTGTTACTGTCATGGACAGGAATCCACTTTAATACTCCCCTCCGAACTCCCCAAATACATTTGTCTCCTCTGAGGAGAGACACGTCTTGCTCTGTCAGGAGTCCCCAGTCCCCCAACAAGAGCCAGAGGCAGACCAAAGATGCAAGAAAGGCAGAAAAGTCATCCATTTTATGTTGAGGACTCACCGGCTCCTTGACGCAAAACTCCTGAAGACGCAGGAGTTTCACTAGAGTGCCTTTGCAACTATACACTGGTGAGAGTTTTACTGTAACTGAAGCAGCAGTTGTTCTAATTAAACCAACACAGCACCAGCCACCTTAATCACCAGCATGATTTCATTTTCCTTGAAAAGAGAGGGGAAGAGGAATGAAAACTGGTAAGAGCGAGGGAAGATGAGGTAATCTGCTGAGCCCATTTGCTCCTGGTACCTCAATGTAGAGCACTACGGAATTTCTCTCATCTCTGCAAAGATTAATGTGAGTTTCTGATGGCATGTTTTATTAAATGGTTATATAATAATTAATGAGTGAAAGCAGAGTTTCCAAAAGCCACTAAATGGTTTAACAGGACAAGACCCAATGGCTTTCAATGGCATTTCTGCTTGCAAGTCACTCAGGTGCACTGGAAAATTTCACCTCTACTCCCTTATTTAAATGAGTGCCTCATTTACTCCATCAGCATGACCTTGTCAGGCTACGTGGAAGAAACTAGGGGCAGGGGTGAAAACCATGAGCCCTCTAGGGAAAGGGTCCATGTTTCCTCAACCTTGAGTGGAGGAGGTGCCGGCAGCACATGGCCTAAGCGAGAAATCTGTCAGCTGAGGAGCAAGTACCCAAGCACCAAGGACACCTGAGGAAATAACAGCACAATAATTCCTGTCCTGACTCTCCCAAAGCCTGCAACAGGGAGGCACATCCGTCCCTGAGGCAAGGCATGCCGGCAGGCCAGATAGAAATGCTGCTGGCAAGCTAGGAGGCCAGTGGGCCAAAGCTTAATAGGAAAACAGCAGTGATTTGTCTCCACCACTATTTATGTTTCAAGCACATGACAGGCTGTCAGTGGAAGTGAGTGCTGCTAAATTTACTGCTTCTCTGATCTCCGCCACAGTTGCATACTTGACAAGTCACTTCATTTGAAGGGCTAGGTGTTCGACTGGGCTTTCCTCCCCCACACTCTCCTCCAGTGAAAGCCACAAGCCAGCTGTCTTTACACTGCACGCTCTTCCCCTTGGAGGCTATATTATAAGGGTGTGAGTTTAGAAATGAGGGACGTTCCCAGAATATTCATTTTTAACCCCGGTCTTATTCTGAGCCACTTGACTGCAGATGTGTGTCGGAGAGGACACACACGACTGGACCGGACTGAACTAACAACAGCTGGGTTCCAGGGATGGGCATTGGGAGACAGAGAACGGGAGAGAGCAGTGTGCACCAGTGAGTACCCACTGGGTGTGTGGGTGAGAGCTGCTGAGCATCATAAGGAGAGCAGTGCAAGAGCTCATGAAGATGCAGGAGGAAATGCGGGTGGGTGAAAGTGTACGCAGGAATTAGACTCTGCACATGTGTGTGCATGTGTATAGGTGGTGGAAAAACCACACGTGGGAGCATGGGTGTGGGACTGGAAGTATGACAGGGCACTAATGTGAGGATGTGCAGCGGGGAAGGCTGGTAGTCAGGGAGAGAAAGTGAGAGGACAAGCACAGGGGTGTGCCGGCGGTCTTGTGTGTGGGCAGCAGAGCTGCACATCATGTGGGAGCATTTGCTCCTTTATTTCCTCTCTTTTTTGGAGGACTGCAGCTCAGAGTATCACTTGCCTCTGCTGTCCCAAGTGTTGCGTGGTGCCTGCATCCACGCTGCCTCACGCACACCTGTGACAAAGCCTTTCAGAAGGTGGGACAAGAGAGGAGGCCTCATTAATAGCTGAAAACCTATAATGGCTGGTTTCAAACACTCCTGGAAAGCAGTAAGATGCTGCTGTTTGATGATGTGGACCATAAGAAACTGCAGCCCTTCCCTTTTTATTTTTTTTCTAATGTCCTTATTGCACTGCGAACACCTTCTTGAAGGGCTTTGGTCTTAGTTGCTTGGAAGCTGCTCCCTGCTTTATGCATCTGTGCTGCTGGGCAGCACCATATCTTCTCAAATGCTCTCTCTCCTTTTGGCCACAGATATCAAGTCAAGGTCATCGGGAATATTATGTTATGAAAGACAGACAAAGGGGACTGGGCACATCCTACTGCCCCAACCACTCTCCTTTTATATGCAGTGGAGCTCTGCTTTCTCCTGCACATACTCTTGATCTTACGCACAAGATTCTTTCATTTTATTCTCTCATGCACACTCAGTAAATCACACGTGTGCGTGCACACAAACACATACTCCTATACAGAGTGCCATGCAGAAGCAGGACACATCCTTTTTTTTTTCCTGTCACAAGGGTTCAGACGATTGCAATTCTCCCACAGCCCTTTCAGAATACGCTCTGTTTGCTTTTCCAGTGGTGCAGGCCAGAGGCCCTTGTTCTGCAATTGCTCCGCATAGTTTATATGATTAAGTGTAGCATCTGCAGCTATATTAGCTGGGCTAATAGTGACAAGAGCTATCAATCTTCATACTTCAGCCAATAAACCGATCACTAGCTGGGGACAGAAATCACCCCTTTTCTCACATCACCATAACGTACAAACTGCACGCTTTATGAGGGTTTCATGTCGCCGTATGCACAAACCAGGGTTGCAAATGGGCCACTTCTCTCCTCTGATGGTAGTTTACAGTGCTGCAAGACCGCACTGTATTGACAGCAGGCACCACAGCACACAGCATACAGTCAGCCCTCCTTTACTGCAGCACTTTCTCCTCTTTATCAGCTTTGCCAGAGGAAGCATCTGCAATGGCTTCTCAATACTTTGTCCTTTCCCTGTTGATCCATGGATGCCAGTCACACACTGACAAAGGTCGCCTCTTTAGAAACCCAGGAGTGGATGGAGGGAAACAGAGAGAGGTGGAGTTTGTGAGTGACAAATAGTTTTGGGTGTCTTCCATTCTTTCTTTGGTTCACTGCTTTCCAAAGCAACATTTTTATGAGCGGCTCTTCCAAGGTTGCTTTAAATTTTACCAGGGGTGGGGGAGAAACATGACAATCATGCCCTCCCACCTGGCCTCCAAGGACCAGGAATTCATCCACAGTAATCATCCATGCCCCATGGATTGAGGTCCTCTGACACTTTTACTGGATAACAGCCTCTCTTAATAATCCAGCCATCCAATCAAATTCCTTTTTATCACCTCTCCAATACCAATACTCTGTCTGAGTGCTCTGTATAGACGAGGACTCAGTGGTAAAAAAAAAAATCGTGCAACTTCTGACCAAAAGGCATTGAAATAATACAGAAAAAAAGGTTTTCAAACCCCTTCTCCCAAACCACTTATTTCTCAGCTGCTCTCAAAACTGCTGTCCTTGTATTTCTAAGTCCAGCATTCCAAATGGGATGCTGGGTTTCATTAAAAAGCTTCCTGGCCCATGGGTTATGTCAATATCCTGGTGGAATTTTATGCCACTAATCTCAGCAGTCTGCAATTGCAGAACAGTTGAAGGAAGGGAGGAATGTTAACTACATTAAAATGGCAAATTCACCTGCAGAATGTATTTTTTTTTCTCTGCTTCAGGAGCAGAAGGTCCTGAGATAATTTTCAGGCAGTATGAGCTTGCACATGCAGGGGGATGCAACAAGCAGGAAGAAGAGGGAAGAAGAGAGAATGAAGGAGAATGGAGAGCAGGGGAAGAACTGGCAAAACAACAAACAAACAAGCAAACAGAAATAGCATAAAGAAGGTAATTCGTGAGACACAAGTCTTCAGGAGAAGGACAGAAAAGGAAATAGATCAGGAAATGAGACACAGACTAAGATACAGATGAAAGGTTGATTAAAAAAAGTCAAGGGGTGCAGGGAGTTAGGGGAAGCAATCAAAGCTCTGAAACAGGTGAATCGCCATGGGAAGGCAGTGGGGAACGTAGTCAGTGTTGGCTGGGAATACAGGATACAAGGAGTAACTGAGGCCTGAGTCTCTCAGATGTGTTACTGTTATATTGATCTGTGGCAAACCATTTCACTGCTCACAGGCAATACAAGGCTGTTGGCAGCACCACTGAGGGTCTGAGACACTTTGGTGGTATGTATACATGCACAGGACATACCAGTAGGAAGAGTAGGTCCCCATGAACTTTGACAGTGAGGGCTTGGGACAGAGTGGGAACGTTTGGTGCTAATTCCTCCTCCTGACTTTCTGCGTGTTTCATCTCATTAGAGGCAGATAAAATACACTGTTAATTACCATCCCATATCTAGACAAACAAGTCCTCTCATTCCTACCTTCTCAAATACAAAGAAGTCCTCTAGAAGGTCTCAATTAATAAACGTCTCTGTGTTATGAGACAGTCTGCAACTCATGGATCAAAAAGACAAGGAAGAAGCCACAGTCCCAACTCCCAAACAATCTCAGCACTGCGGGAAATCTAGAAGATAATCTCCAGCACTTTCCATGGAGCCCTGGAAGAGCTCCCATGCATTTCTTTTCCTCTTCTTCCCCTAGGTTCTTGTTGTGAACAAGTCCTGGTTTGCATTGAGGCCAGTGTGGCTGCCAAAAGACTCAGGGTGGAACGAAAAACCGTGAGTCTCTCCAGTCACTTGTCACTGGGGTCGTTTGAGGTTTTAGTGCCCTCACTTGCAAATCTGTTCTGGCGGCCAAAGGCTCCTTACATCTCCCAGCTGTATCAGCTTGTCATGCAGTGGATCTGAGCCACCTGACATATGCACAAGAGGGAGCCTGTAAGCGGGGATGCGGCAGGAAGCTGCTTCAAGAGGGGATGAGAATGAAGCTCAACCTGCTGGAGACCATGGGTCTTCTAACACAGCATGGGAAATGGTCTTGCTGCTCTGTGGTCTCCTGAACATGGAGCTTGCCCAAAGAGGTTCTTATTTGTTACATATAATGGGAAGGCTGAGGTCTGCTATGAGGGCAAAGAGGTCTCCACACAGATCTGAAAATCCTGACTTTTTCTACATCCCTCTCCTTTTTCATCTGAAGGCACTTGTAGGGAGTCATGGGAGAGAGCTAGAGGAAGGAGAAAGTGAGATACCTATTCAGGTATTTTTTGACTTAACCCAAAAGCCTTCCTAAGCTCTTTCCAAACAGAAGTTGGCTGGAGGTGACATATAACCCTCTAAATTTGAACCTCCTTGGGAAATTTGTGTGTGCTGCTCCTGCCAGCACGCGATGTTAACTCATATATCACTTGCTTAATGATTCAGGGATTTGAACACTTTAACATGGAACAGATAGTGAGTTGGAGGCAGGAAGGTTTGACTCTCCGTCTGTGTTTCTGTACACTCACTCATCCACAAAAGCAGTTGATTTCTGTTCTAGCCCAAAGGCAAGCTCGGCTTTTTCAATTAAGAAAAAAAGAAAGAATAGACATTTAGGAGCTTTCATAAAGACAGAGATAGGTTGATGCTGGCAGAGAGTATCTAGCACTGCTTAGAGTCATGAAGAGGGACATGGTCTTGCTTCCCTTTCCAGGTGGGAATATTGCTCCCACCTGTGCTGCAGTGCCCATCACCAAGCCTGTACAGGAGGGGATGCCTTAAGAGCTGGGGAAGGAACATAGGCTGTTGAGATGCTCACCTACATACTCTTCTCTGCTTTCTGCATGGTAGCTATGGAGGTGCTAGCAGCCTTTCCAGGTCCAAGATTGGAATCTAGGTGATAGATTAAGTCTCAGTTTAGGCAAGAGTCTTTCTAGGGAATGAAGCTGCAGAAATTCCTACTGAGTTTTCTCAGGAGAAATGCAGTCTTAAGTTAGTTTCAGACTAATAGCCTAACACTTGTTCCTCTCTAAAAGCAGAAAATGCCCAAGGCATTTTTCTTGTGCTTGTGCAAAAGACACTGATCACAAACCTGTATACAGCACTACATTCTGGGTCCCTTCTGTAGGGAAAAATCAATACGCAAAATCACACGCATACACCCAGGGGAAAAAGGCAAAAGATGAAAAAAATTTGTGTGCAGAGAGAACAGTCACAGCTGTTTCAATTTATGAGACAAGAAATTGTATTTCAAAGAGCATACAGGAATTCTCCCCTTTGAAAAAGTTATTAACCAAAATTCTCAATAAACTTTACTCCATTTATATATGTCCCTAAACTGAAGGGCCCTGATAGAGATTGTACTATATTTTACAGGGCTCTGCCCTGCCAAGAAGAGCTCACAAGCCTCAGAAATAGCCATGCCAGAGGTCTTAATCACCTCTCCTGCTTTTTGACCTCCTGCTTCCAGTTTGTTGCCTTTTTTCTCTTCTTCATTTCACATACCTCTTTTCGTCTTTTCACTTCTTCCTCTTACCCTCTCTCCCTCCTCCTCTTCCCCTATTTTTTTCCTTTCTATTTTCCAACCCTTTTCGCCTTCCACTCATATATCTGCCTAAAAGACTAAAACCTGACTGTAACTCAGCTGAGCTATCACAATGACAAAAAGCATTCACAGAATAGTGTACTGAAGAAACATCTAGGAGAGGAATTCTTACACTTACAGCTTTGTTTTGCTTTTATAGTCGTCTGTTACATGGCAAACACATGTGGTGATTGCTCCAAGAGAGATGATGCCATATCACACCACATGTCTGCAAAAAGACTTCATTCTTCTACTTTAAAGCTGTAGGGAATTGAAATGGAGAAGGAAAAGAAAAAAAAAAGGAGAAGAAGAAGGAAAGAAATCGCTCTGCAAATGATGGAGTATATTATAGATAAAGAGAAATCATGGGGAGATATTTGCAGCAAAGAACTTCACTTATGGAAGCTGGGCTGCTGGAAATTTCATTGAAGATGACCCACTGAAGATGTGTTTGATTTGAATTGATAAGGGCCTGTGTCTACTTGTACTTGTGGACCCTGGTGGAAAGCTCAGGGCTAATTAAAAAACTATTTCATGTACTAGATTTGATGCTTAGGACAGTCATCAAGAAAGCAGAAAGACAACAGATGATATCACAGAGGTGTAAAAGAGGGAGTAAAAACCAGAGAAAGATGGTCAGTCCAGTAATCGCATGCATACCTGCTCATAAAAATGGAAAATTTACTGTGGAACACACATCCATGTTTTACTCCCACTTGTTAACAAGATATCAAGTAACTTAAGGAGATGAAAGGTAAACCCACGAAAGGAAAACAATAAACCAAGCAGTTATATAAATAAAGGACACTATTTTCTTCCTAAACCTCTCACATTGCTGGAGGAAAGACAGGAGCCCAGGTGGACCGCTGCTCTTTTTCTGGCAAGGCTTCTCTTAGACACATCCTCTGTGTCCTGTTGCTTTCCACTTCTATTTCACAGTGTCTGAACCCACATTTTTCAATACTTATATTTGCATGTGGTCAACGTTATATAACACAATTTTTATGCAGCAGTCTGTAAATGAAAGTATAACAAGCACTGCTAAACTGATACTCTCCTCATTAAAAAGAGAAAAGTCCTCCTTCAGCAAATACGACCTAGTATCTGCATCTCCCTTTTGGACAATATATGCTGTGCTGTACATACAATGGAAGCAATAAATAAGCCATTATGTAAAATAAGAAGAGGCTTTCTAATAGGGCAGTGAGTGTTTGGCATGCAGTCATTGATTTAAACATCAGCCAAACAGGTAATGATTAAAAGATGAAAAAATGCCTGGTGGCCTCACTCAAGAGCCCAATCAACACATTACAAAAAAACCTTCTACAGTTTTTGTATAGTAACTCTCTAGATAACTCCTGCTGAGGAGGGTCCAAGATGCTGGCCTGCGAAGCATTTGACCCTGCTGCCCAAAAACCTCTCCATTCAGAAAATAAAAGACTTCAGATTCCAGAGTTTTCAGTCTTGTGCTTTCCCTAGCACAGAACTCATGGTATAAAGTAAACAAGAGCTCAGTCTTCTTCAGCAAGCAATGGTAAGTACCCACACCAGTAAAGAGAGGGTCTAGTCTTGGATGAGAGCAGCTGCTATTTAGCACTATAAAAGCAGCCTTTTTCTGTTGCCATTGCATGTGCCCGCCTTCACTGGTCAAGGAACCCTCCTTTGTATCCTGAGGTACCTAGACATGCTCATAAGCCTCTCTGTAGCCAACCTGCAACACAGTGTCAAACAAGCTTATGCTCAACTACTCAGGGTTTTGAGGTTGAACAAAAACAAATTGGAAAGAATATATCATACTGGAGACAGTCTTTAGAGTGAGCATTCTATGAGCCTGACATGGAAGTAACTGACCATCTTACTGACTTGCACAATGCTGCTTCTCTTTCAATTCACCTGCTCTTAACCAGCTGACAGAACTGTCTCAGGAGACTCCTTGGTTCGGAGTTCACCTCCACACAGCTCTTCCTGTCCATCTCCTCTTAGTAACCAGCCTTTCTTTTGCAATTCCCTCAGTATGAATAAGAATATCTCTGCAGGGAAAAGTCATCTTTCTCTGCAATCCTCAGTTTAATACTCTGACATGGCATCAATATCCTGCTGCTATCTCTTCCTTCTAATTAAGTTCTACCTCTGCCTTTTATGCCTCTTCTCCTTAAGTTGTTCAATTTTCCTCTTCTCTCTGGCCTGCTTCACCCTTCCTGGTGGGGTTTGGGTTTTTTTTGCTTTCCCTTCCCTTTCCTCCTCTCTTGGAAACTTGCCAGCGATACAGCAGAAGGGAGCACACCGAGAAAGGTTAGGCAAACACAACATTATTACCAGAATCAGCAACATATTGCTCATTAAACATTTAAAATCAACAGTTGCTGGCTTGATCTGCCAATATTGTGAGAAATGCCAGTTTTAGCTCAAGGTGCCTCTTGTTTCCAAAATGGCTTTATTTATGATGTGGGAGCTGGTGGCTGCCAGAACAAAACCCTACCTCCAGCGGCCAACAACACCCAAGCTACAAGCGGCTACGCAGAAAGTTCCCCAGCGAGCACCAATCACTTCTGCCTCCCCATCGCCCCCGCTGCTTTCTAGAAACAAATGGATGTGTAAGAGCACAGAAATGTGTTTGCAGGAGATAAATTATTTATCTGAAATTTACTGTTGTGAAGTCAGCGTAATTCTCAAATCCGCAGACATATTTTATGCACTGATAGGATGTTTCAAACAGGGGCATTTGGACTCGTTTCTTCCCTCCTCCTGCAAGTATTAACGCAATAATGCCTCACCTGGAAAAGAAAGAGCTGGTGCTGGAGCTGGAAAGGCAATAGGATAATATGCTTGTAGTTTTGTGTTGTGTCCCAGTAAACAAACCAGCATAACACTCTTCCCACCCTCCCTCAAGTCTCTCTGATAACTTGCCTTTATTTTTTTCTCCCAAGTGTACAATTGTTGATGGATTCGGTAGTTGAAAAAGACAAGCTTTATGCCGTATCAGGTGCAAACATCACTACAGCAGGCAAATCCCACAGCCCTCCAGCTCTTCCAGTATCCTCCCTCCTGCCCTGCAGCAGTCCTTGCTCTCCCAAACCAGATCACTTCTATACCCACACACCCACCCACATGCCTATGGCTACGTGGCCACTTCCCTTTCTTCTGCTGACTTCCGGGACATTTCTGCATCACTTGAGGCCCATCAAACGTCACACTCTTTCAGGAGTCCCTTGGGTAGTACAGGCTATCCAAAAACAAGCCACTGACAATGTTATGAGTAGGCATCCAAACTGAGATGTCTTCTTTCTAGAACATAATTTTAGGAATTTTTTGCCAAGTATTCTGAAGGGACCAGAGCTGATTCCTGGGTCTTGGTGTGAAGATCTGTTCACTCTGATTTGTTCTGGTTTGAAGCATAAAAACTAAGATTGTCTTCTGCTAAGGCCGGAGTAAAGAGGTCAATTATAAACCACACAGTTCACATGCCAGATAATCAGACCAACATTTCGGACAAGCTCTTGCCCACTGAGCAGTAACAAGTCCCACAGATGCTTGCAGGCACCCTTCACTTTAAGCCAGTCAGAATGGAAATGAATATGGCCCAGCCTTGTCTTTCCCTTTGTTCTGCACAGGTGTCTTCAAATCAGTACATGCTCAAAGAGAAGCCAATGGCTTGCTCAAGGCTCTAGTAAATCCAAAAGACAGCAGTAAAGACTGTGGTTTTCCAGGCTATAAGCGAGCATTTCTGAGAAATCAGATGGAATACTTCCAACAATCCAGAGTTCCTGCAGAGAAGTCCCAAAAGCTCCTCATTTTAACAACAATTCCGTAAGTGGATGCACTCCCCCACCTGCCACTTAAGAAGCCTAATCACATACCAGATCCTCCACTGTAGTTGGCCACTGCACAGCAAAGGAAAAGTTGGCAGTCATTTTCACTGAAACATAGCCTAAGCATCTTGAAACGTTGCCACTAGAGTTTGCAGAGGGAAAAGAAAAAATAAGAGTCTTTTTGATTTAAAAACAGTTATCCTCCTCCTTGCATCTGGTGCCCCTTTTGTTTGTTAATCCAAACAAACACCTGACCTGTGGTCAGATAAAACGTATTGAATTTTCACTATTAGGAGCAAATTTTCACTGTGGCTACAAATAGCTATTCTTGTGCACTGTTTGATATTCCACAGGAAAGACAGAGCCCCTCTTCCCACCCTTCCCAAGATAATTACCAGCCACTGCTGTCAACAGGACTGCACGGCCCTGCCCATATCATCCCCAAAGACCATATTCTTACATTTTCACTCTGTGTCAGCAACTGATGGTGAAAAATTGCTGCTGCAGTAACCCAGATACTAGGCAGCCACCAGAGACCTCAGTCCACAGCCCCATTGTGGTAGAGCACCATGGATCCAGTAAGACCTGGACCACACCTGGCAAGTGATCCTGAAAGAGTGGGTCAGTCTGTGACCCACCTTCTCATCTTAAATAGAAATGGAAGTTTCTACATCAACCCAGGTAAGGAAGTGTCTATGGGTCACATTCCACCTTTCTGGGCTAGAACTGAACCAGAACAGCCCTCTTGCTTTATCTGAGGCATCAAAACAGGTAAATTGTTAACCAGCCAATGACTTGACTAACCAATGACTGTAAAGAATGGATAGCACACATGTATCTCTTGGATCTGTAAAGAGTACAACTAGCAAAAAAACACCTAAACCCAAAAGAAACCCAAACCCTTTTGTAATGAGAACACAATTGATCTAAGTTCTAGGTATGCCAGATAATTTAAACAGAAACAAAGCAAGTCTGAATTTCTAGGCGTGGTACCATGACCTGAGAGAGCAGCTACTTAAAACAGCAGTACGCCCTTGCTGGAAACCCAGCAGTGGTGAAATGATTTGCTCAACTTGCAATATAGTTGTAGCTTTAGGAAGTACAATGATTTAACTCTTTAATTGTCTGGAATCATTGGCTTAAAATGAGTGTTCAATAAATCTGTCCCTTTATTAAGCCAGGAAGTTCCCCTAGTCCCCACAGGTTACAGCAGCCAGCAGACCCTTGTGCTCCAAAGTGATGCTGTGCTGCAGAACTGTATCAGGGTCAGAAAAACCTCACAACATCCTCCCAAGAGGGTTTGCTGAGGGCTTGATCCTTCAGGGCACAGGTCTCTGTAGATGCCTTCTTTATCTGAGCAAAGTGTGATCGTTGTGAAGGGGCAACTTCTTACCGATTTGGTTAAAGTGATGTTACCTATCCTCTGCTCAGCATTCTCCTATTATTTCAAGGGTGTTGTGTTTCTGTCTGTATAGACAGATTCACAGCAAAGTAAAAATCAAAATAAGCCAGCCATGCGCACCTCCGGAACAGGGTCAATTTTAAAATTACACCTTTGGTTAAATGGGTGCAACTTCCTTATGTAGCCAAGCCCCTCAGCTCCCTTTTTAAGAATAGGTAGCACACCAAAAGCTATTTTCTTATGAGAAACCCCAGAAATAAGTTTCAGGCCTCAGAGAGAAGGATTAATTTGCTAGTAATGAAAGTGACACACAGGGAAAATGTAAAATCAATCTTGTGTTTAAAGGCAGAACAACACTGGCTCCACTTCCTTTTTTTTTTTTTCTCTCTCCCTTGCTTTTCTCCCCTCTCCCCATAGTAGCTTGTTACCACCGAGCATACATTATGCACATTACCCACAAGCCTCTGCTCTGTTTAAATTAAGAAAAGAAACAGCGTTTTTAATCAATCTATTTGCACTCTTCTGCCACAACTCACAAAAGCAGTTTGATTTCTTTTCATTGCTCTCAAGAGAGCTGAACACAGATGACTAAAAAAACCACTGCAAACTAGTAATAATAATAGCAATAGTAGTAATAATTACAGTGAGCACCCCCCTCCAAGTAAAAAAAAAAAAAGAAAAAAGGAAAGGAGAGGCACAGTTAGCCAGTAAAACACACACTACATTAAAAAATAACAGGTTAAACTTAACTAAACCTCAGTGATCTGGCTCCTTCTGACCTTGGCCATCCGTCCCTTGTATCACTAACAGCTAAGATTAACTGCAAAACAACAGAGGGACTTTTCAAGCCTTTAAAAATCAGATTGTCTGTCTGCACCGTTTCTCCAGTTCCTGGCAATTCTGCTACGTGCACATTTGGAAATGAAGTTGTTCCCAGGAATTCAGACCCTATCTTGGGCCTCATATACTCTACTATTCAAATGCTAAATTAAAAATAGCAGAGAAATGTTTAGCTGGTTTTGCCCATAATGAATCACTGCCATAATTAGTTCTACCCTTCAGATCTAGCAAGTGCTAATTCTTGCCTTCTTTCTCTAGTAAGGCAACAGGAGGAAAACCAGCCCATCACTTAACCAGACTGTATCATGCTGAGAACTCCTGCTCAGTTTTCTATCCATGAACAATTTTACACGAGGAAAACCTTTTTCTCTCCCTTTCTTCCACAAATGAAAAGAGGATCAGTCAACCCAAGAAGGAATCTTTCCTCATTGCTGGACCTCTAATGGGAGGAGACGACGTATCCACAGAAAATGGTTCCGTGATACAGATGCTCTTCTGCCTCCTCCACCACCCTAAGGCAGCACCCCACTTCTACATCTGAAACACCAATCCAGGGCAGCTACTGCTAGATGTATGCACATACTTTATGTTCCCAGACCTAAATATTCCCCAAGTCTCCCGCATTTTAGATTCCTGGACTGAACTCTTCCGGCGGTAAAGATCCTGCCAGCATGGTGATATGTCTTTCTGCTCCAACCCAGATACATAACTTGTCCCTTTCAGCCATATCAAAGACATACACGGTACATTAATGCTAAATTATATTCACAGTTCAAACTGTGAAAAAGATTTACTATTCAAAGAAGTAAAGCCAGGGACCATGTCCAAGATACAAATCTAGATGCTAGTTCAAAACTTAAATGCACAAGTATTTTGGGTTGTCAACACCTTAGGGTTTGGTTTATACTTATCTTTAACCAAAATACTGCCGTTTTCCCCTGCGGCTTTAAAAATGGAAGAGGGGAAAGGAAGATATTGGTTATCTTCCTAATTGCTTCTTTGTAGCAGCCATCTGCATAGAAAATAACGCTGGGATTTGCCATGGGCTTTAAGAGAATTAGATGCTCTCTATGCACACAAAGTCACTTGCTCTGGATGGCTAACTCCATTAGGCTATCTGGAAAATCCCAGCTAAGTAGTAACTCTCAGCAGTGCTGGGAAAAGGAAATGAGACGGAGTATGACAGTCTAATGGTACTGCTAAAAAGTAGTGACCACCCTCAGTATTGGCAGGCACTCTTTGAACTAGGGGAAGCACCATTTCAGAAGCAGCACGGAAATGGCAGGGTGGGTGCAACACACACAAGCACATCACAGCGTATCTCCAAATTCCTGCTATCAATATGAGGCATTAGAAACCACAAATGCACAATTTCTCGCAGACACAGTGAAGAAAAGAAAGTGCCTGGGGAGCTTCAGAACCTGGTCTGGTTGCTACATGTCTGAGCGACCACTACCACACAGGAAGGACTGCAGTTATTTTCCAGCCAGAGAGCAAAAGGTGCTGTGTTGCAGAGCTCTCCTGCTGAAGAGCCCTAGACAGAAGAACTCCTTGCAGGTAATCAGGAAAAGCATCAGCCTCGCCATGTTTGGAGCACGCTGTAAGAGACGTCTCTTCACATCCCCTTTTCTCCTCTAATAGAACTAAAGCACTAGGCTCTGCCAGTATGCACTGGGGAAGAAGCAGCTATCAGCTCGTGTAACGGAAGCAGAGGAACAGCAGGTCTAGGGTCAACGGTAAGGACTCTGACTTGATCAGTGCAAACCCCAGGACGTCAATCAGTGCTAAGTCTAGACCACAGTGCAAACCACATACAGGTCTGAATGATCCGAACTTTCCAGTGGTGAGGGAAACTATCAGAAGAAATGATGGTGTCGGCAAGTTCATATTTTTTGAGGCGGCTAAAACTGCACCAAAAATTACTTGCTTTTAAGAGGCTCAGCCCTTGAATCCCAAGCAACCACTGTGTCTATGTTACCGACACTGTGGTGCAAAAAGAGCAGATATAGATATATATAGATATAGCAGATACAGGGTGAAATGGAGCTGGATGCCTGCTGTTTATGCTATGTACACTAAAGAGGTTTATTTGGGAGTAGACCTGTTTGGGAGTAGACCTATTCAGGCCCCATAGGGTGACCACCACTAGCAGCTGGTCAGTCTGTGCCTCTCCTGGTTTAGCTTCAAAGACAGCATATGCCCAGAGACTTTCCTGCAATAGGAACCAAAGCAAAGAGATTAACTGGGAGATATGCTTCCAAAGCACGGTCAGGATTCAAACTCAAATGCTAATGTAGACACATGCCATACCATATGTTGCAGTGCACTTAATAATTGATACATTTCTACATATAAAACATGATTCAAAATCAATTCCCTTTGTAATTATTTACACCCAGGGTGAAGAGTTCATGAGAGCTGTCAATACATCACTGTGCCAAGTGCAGAAAGAAACCTTACTGCCTCTACTTATGTGCAGGAAAATCAGATTGGTTTCCAAGATCCTGACTTTCTTCTGATTCTGAACATCCTCAGTATAACCTCCCTCAGTGATTCACACTTCATATGCCCACTACATTCCAGTGATTGCTGTTAAAGTGTATTTAACAAGAATAAATATTGAGCATCACAACTCAATTATTCTGCAATCTCTATGTCCAAAAATTTATCAGAGCAGAGATTCCCATGATCCTCTGCCTTAAGAACACCATTCCCTCTCCTTTAAGAATCCTGATTATAGACACAAGACTGTTTGTAAAAGTGAGATGGTAGAAGAGATTCCCTGTGTGATTCATTTGGTTTTTAAGGCAAAGGATGCTTTTCTCAAATGCCAGAAATACAGGAGGTTCATCAGAGAAGACTCCATCTACCTCATCCACCATTACCAGCAGAAACAATCCAGCCACTGGGAACAGGGGTATTTCTGATGATGATGCACAAGGTGAAAGAAAATTTCCTTCACCTTCTGTTCCACTGGGTCCGTGAGGTTAAGAGAAATAGGTAGCTGTTTACACGTGTAAAGAAAGTAGGTGGGACTCAAATACAGAGATCTATGCTGCTGTGTGAGTGTACATTCACAGAGCAAAACAGAGATTAATGGATAAAAATCTATCACCTACTATTGGGATTTCCTATAAAAGAGAAATCCTTTTGGATCTCCTAAGCAGAGACAGGACTCCGACATCACAGGCAACCTGGGTTTATCACTGACTTGCTGCAGTGCAGAACAACCACATGGCAGCAGGCCGCTGTTTCAGTAGCCTTAGTGCACCCCAGCAGGCACAACAGGGTCCAGAAGTAGTTGGGAGTTTGCTTCCTCTCCTAGGAGCAGAAAGTATCCTGGTTGCTCCTCTTATGTGGCTACTGGAAGCTTTGGAAGAAAGGCTTCAGTAGCAAAGAGCTTCAGCTGTCTCCTCAAGATTTTTGAACAGCAGGTAGTTCAAACAGACTGCTCAAGTCTGAGGCATGGATGGTGTTAGGGCTGAACAAGAGAGGGAGAAGAAATGCTCTTTAGTGCATGGACCTGTGAAGACTTTTGAAATCTACACAGTATTTTCTCTCCTGCTGGGTTTCATTTCCTAGTGAAGAGCTACCATTATATATATAAATGCCAGCTCACATTTTCACCTAACATTCACATTTCTAAATTCCCATGCCTGCTGCACAAATGCTCCTGGTGGGACATTTCCCTCCTGAAGGTTTGCTATCTGATCACCATCATAAGTAGATCCAAGAGCATGCTACTGATACACGATGCAATGGACAGAATGCTTCCCAGATGTTACTGCTACAGCCCCATCCATGCAGTGCAGCTGATGGAGCCTTGCTGACATTCTCTGGAAAGGCAATAAAAAAGCAGGCTTAGGAATAGGAGCCAAAATCTAGCAAGCTTCACTGTGGAGCTCTCTGATGCTGCTGAAGCTCTTCTGAGTACTGCAAAAGAGCATTCTGTGCATGGACGTACATATGTATGCATGTACACATACGTGTTTCTGCATGTGATGGAGGACTTGGCTTTACAGGGGGAGGTGAGGAATATTCCCTCCTTTTCTTCCTCCTCCACTCAGAACAATTTAAGTAGCTGGATTTTATTTTCCTTTGCATTTCTTCTAGGTTTCCTTAGTTTGTGAAGTCCACAGGGCAACATCCAGGGCTTTAAATCACAGCAAAACCCATGGCACTAGGTGGAATGACTTGCATAGACAGTACATTGTACACAATACAGCTCAGTTTTAAACTGTATCAGCCTCCGTTATCTCAATCCTCAGCTTCCTACAGCTTTGGCAGTTCTCCTCCTCTTTCTATTTACATCATTGTTCCTAAAGCTGTATCAAGGCTCCTGGGGCTTCACCCACAGTGCCCCTGCTCCCTAAGCCCTGGGGTCCCTACTCCCAGCTCTGACAATAGCCCTAGAAAGCACTAAGGAGAAAGAGAATGGAAAAAACACTGATTTTATTTTAGCAGGTGGGTTTGGTTGTTTGGTTTTTTTTTCCTATTTCTTTTCTTTTCAGGATCCTCTCCTGGATGACTGGCTAACTGCCTGGGGTCAGCAAACAACTGCAAAACATTGGGAACCAACAAGACAGAAGAGGAGGGAAGAGCAGGGAGGTCTCTTACTGAGGTGTTTATCCGTTAGTGCAGTCACAGTTACCGTGCAACTGGGATCAGTGGAGCAATGAGGGGGGTGCTCCCTGCTAGGAAAGCTGTGAGCAGCGCTCAGCCAGGCAGACTCAGAGCCAGCACACTGCCACTGCCACCTACCCCAACTCCCAGGGCACCCCAAACCCACTCCTCCATCTGCCTGTGCAATGGGATGCACTGAGATGTCTCCTGCCTTGGCTGGCACCTGGGCTGGGTGGGCAGAGCTGCCAGGGGCTCAGGGCAGGGAAGCAGAGCCCTTTTGAAGTCGTAAGTGCCTCTGTTTGTGGCACTCCAGAGAAAGAAACCGTCAGATGAGACAGAGTTAAGGGGCTGGTTTTGTTTATCAGGCTGCTCTGAGAAAATAGTAGGCTGCAGCACTGTGGAGGCAGGAGGCTCTTGTGTTCAGGCTGCCCTGCTCTGTGCTGGAGGATGAGGAGTGCACCTCAGCCAGGCGATGTGTGGCTGGTGGGCTGCAGGACTGCAGTTGGGGGATGCAGCCTGCACCGCGCTGGGCTCCCCGAGGCTGGTGGCTGGGTCCTGCAGCCAAGGGTGGAGGTCATTTGCAGAGAGAGGATAAAGAAATGGCTTCCTCTGTAAGCCTAAGGCAGCCAGCTGCTGGCATGACAGAGGCCATCACCACAGGCCAAAAACACAACAAGAAGATGCCTGGAGAGGGTAAGCTTGTAGTGCTGCTGTTGAAAGCCCTTCCCTGTGTTAAGCAGCGAGATGGGCTGACACCACCTCGAGTTTACAGATGCTCACAGCCACCCAGCCAGACAGCCTCTCAGGTTGACCCTGGCATCTCCCTGACGCTGGGTGCTGCACTCAAAGCCCTTTTCCCTTTGCAGGACACTCTTCCTTACTGCTGGGACATGAGGCAGGAGAAGAGGGATGCCGGTGGCGAGGCGCTCACGCTCCCAACAGCTGTACCTCTGTAAGGCTGCCTCAAGCCTGGGTTCATTGGTGCTGTGAGGTACACAGGCTGGTGTGTGCCTCACCTGGTGCTCCAGTCTCCCCCCACCCTGGGGCTGGCAGACAGTCAGTGCTGAGCCTGAGAGGTTCTCCAGCTGAAAAAATCTAGGACACAGCAGGGGGCTGACAGGCAGGTGGAAGAAGAAACAGATGTGGAGTCAATGTGGTATGAGGACTATGTTTGACCTGCAATATAGCTAACATCAAAATCAATCTACCTACTGTAGCTGGTCATCCAGCCCTTTGCTACCTCCCCCCTTGGACACCGACAACAACATATTATTCTTTCCTTCCTCTACCAGACTGATCTGCCTGTTTTGTTGCTGCATCTGTTTACCCATCCTCTTTATTTCTTACTTGTATCTCTCCTCTCTTCATCTTTTTTATTGTATCTTTCTTTCCCAACTGCATTATGGTTTCCCTATTTTATTTCTTACACTCCCTCTCCCCCCTTGTCTTTCAGCTGCCTCTTCTGTCCCTCTCTTCCTTCATCTTACGGGTCTAGCTTTCTAAGCCAGCTAAATACCTACCCATCCTTCCATCCTTTCACTGTGACCTGTATCCACATGCTGTATCTATTTATTAATTTCCTATATAGCAAATACTGGCAGTTTTGTTGGCTTGTTTCTCCCTCCCTCTCCTCATCATTATGAGAAAATAATGAGCTGGTTGGCCTGTTACTGGTCAGAGGGGGAGGTGGGTAGAGAAAGGAAAGGCACATGGAAGCAGCAAGCAAGGTGCCCCGGATAGTTTGCCTGGGAAGGTCTCTTTCTTCTTTGCCCACTGTGGCCTCATTTATATAAGGATGTGTCTGCTTTTACTGTACATTATTAGAAAGCCTAAGAAAGCAATCATTCTGCAGACGAGGAGGCAAGAGAAACCATTAGGAACACAAGGGCTCTTTGCTAATCATTACCTGAGACTTGCCCAGGGCTGGCAGCTAGGAAGCAGGTTTATGATTGTCTCCCATGGCCCATCATGTCTTTACATGGGCATTTTTCAAACGCTTCCTTAGTTCTGGACGCTTGGAGGAAAATTAAACAGTACGCTAAGGGTTGAAGTAAGATATTTAAAAAAAAAAAAAAAGAAAAGTTCTCAGTTGGTGACAAAGCCTCCATTACCTCTTCCAGCCTCGTGGTCCCATTGCATCAGTCACTGGTTTATTACTGCTGCCATCTGCTCACCATCCTTGTTTGTAGCCTCAGACCCTCTCCTGCAGGTCAGTAACACCACCGCCCCCTGCCCAGTCACAGACATTGTCCCTTTTCCTTCAGCCTGTTACAGCTTCACTGCATTCCTAATGCCCTTCCTATCCATGTTCCCAAAGTGATGTCTATCACGGCAGTCACCAAGAGCCCACTTCAAGCTCACCCATGCCATCTGTGCTTTGACAGTCTCCTTTAACCCTCCACAAGTGCTAGTGAGCACCTGCCAAGGGGAGAAGCAAACAAAAGACCTCAACACTCAGTGGTACCTCAGCAGTTAACTTAAAGTTGACCAGGCAAAAACTTAAGATGTTAAGCAAAGTATTTTTTATCCCCTCCTCTTAAAATTGGCCTGAAATATCATGACAAGCATTATTTGTCTTATTAAGTACACTACATTAACCTTGCAAATATGCTAATGCACAAAAGGCGCTGCCTTAGCAGCTTTTTAGAATAGGAAATTAACCATGTTCATCAGAAAGCTTTTAATTATTATTATTTCTTAAATGCTGGCGTAATGCAACAGTGATCCTTCTGCCAGGGGTGCCAGAGGAAAAGGATGAGGGACATACGTCACCTTCCTAACAGCTGTCCCCAAAAAGGCAGCATGGGTATTCCTACCTGAGCTATGCATTAAGGAGCAGCTCTGCCCCTCAGCTGCACTGCTGGTACAGGCGGGGAAGAGCTGGAAGACCAGGCAGGCAGAGGAGGGAAGATTAAGCTGAGTGCTTTCACCAAGCTTTAGCTCTAGCACTGAAGAGGATGTAGGTAGAAAAGCTGCATGCTGGGGAAGGGCTGTAGAGAGCCACGTTCTTTGCCCAAGATGAGCTTCCAGGAGCTCCCTGAACACCTGGTACAAGCCCAGATCTAGGAGAGATCTCGAGAGCCCGACACTTGCCTCACTTGGCACTGGCTTTCTCAAATAACATGTTTGGCCTGAGCAAGGTGTATTGTCTCCCTGTCTCCCTGTGCAGTCAGTGGAGAGGGAGAAGTTCCCCAGGGAGCCACTCATGCCAGTCTCAGGCCAGTATGATGGCTCCACTCTGCCAGTGCCTCAGGCTGAGAGCCTGGTTCTGACAACAGAGCTGGGGCAATGTCTGCGTGTTTGCGACAGTCCCTGTGGTGGTCAGGGTGACAGCAAGATGAACTCCTGCACTCTCTCAGCTGCTGGCAGAGGTTTGAGCTGGTGCCATCACAATTTCTAGTCCCAAGGACCTGGCCACACTACATGCCGAGTCTGCCACAGTCCAAGCACATGTCTCTGATCCAGAGTGACTTGTCACCTCAGCTGGTTGTGCCTACCCTGCTGCAGCAAGGGCTGCACTGCTTCTTCCTCCACCCAGGCAGCCCTTTCTGAATGCTTTCCAGTGAGACTTAAGTTCTGCATCCTTTATGTGCCGACTGCCATTGCTGCCTGTGGCTCCTTGCAGGCCAAGCTCAGCTCAGCTGGCACAGGCAGTGCCGTCACAAACGTAATTTCTGACATTTCTGGGGTCTTTTAACGGTGGTGTTCCTGTTGCAGGCTGAGGGCTGCTGCTCCCACAGCTGCTGCAGCTTGCTAGTACTCTGCAGCCAGCAACACCCAAGAGATAAGGCCAAGGAGCACAGCTCTGCACCATCGTGCCTGCTATCTCCCTAAGCTTTTTAAAAGCTTTTATGTTTTGTTTTGGTTTGGTTTTTTTTTTACTAAGTAAAATCTTAGGAGGGCAGATTTAGCCCAGTATCCAATGTCTTTCTGGAGTGTGCTCTGATAAAGAAAAAAATCATCCCCCCGAGCAGCGTAGAGGTGAGGGAGCTTATCCCATGCCACTGCGTGGGAAGTGTCACAGAAGGATAAGCCAAGGGAAATCAAAAGCTCAGAGATTTACCCAGACACAGAGAAAGGGATGATATTATCCACTATGACATTACATGTTCTTTCAGTAACACAAATCAGCTTCCATCGGTCAAATGCTGCTCCCATCTGACATGATAGCCTTCCTGAACAGACTGCGCAGTGCTGCAGGAGCTCTGAGCATTTCTTTCGGTTTGTTTGTTTTCCCGTTATAATTATTTTTTCTGTAGTCATCACTCCAAGGCTGTCTTTCTGCTCGGAGAGGCTGAGGCAGCAGTAACTGGGCACAAACCCACAGATGGCTCTCCGAAAGCATCTTGGACTGGCATATGGCAAATAAGGAGTTGCGTGCCCTTTTCTCAGTCAGCAACAACGTGCTGCTCCCTACGGCGCTTTCTGATGGGTGATGCTCGGACAGCACAGCTCTGCTGGCCTTCTCAAAGCTGGCATCTGCACTGCCTCCTCTTGGACTGGATCTGCACTAGAGTGAGCGTCAGATCGGCTTTGGCTGGCTTGAAACACAGCTCCAGCATCTCCTGTGATGGAAAGCCTTAGAGGACAACTATTCAGCAACAGCCAAGGACACGCTGCTTAGACGTCTGCCCAGTCCTGGGGTTTCAAAGGCAAAAATCAAACCAGCAATCAGGAACAACACAGACAGAACTAAAGGAAGTCTGAACACACCCCATGCAGATTTTTTACCTGCTGTCCTTTGCACACCTGACCTTTCTCATGGCCCTGGGACCCATCTGTTAGAGACCCTGAAGTTCCACAGCCATGGTTAGCAGGAAGTGAAGGAGAGGCAGCCTCCTCCTTTCAAGTGCTCTTGTCCCTCTGACAGGTAGCCCCAAAGCAACACCCTGCACCCAGATACATGTGTGCACACGCTCCTGGAGCTACCTGAGTGACATCTTTGAGACAACCATTTCCTCAGTCCCCAGTCATATCTGGGTTATTTGGGCCCAAATTGCACTCGGCTGCACTCAGCTGACCATGGCTTTGGAGAGGAACAGTTGCACCACCAGCACTGAGAGATGGATCTGTGGGAGGTGTAGGGAGGGAAGAAGAGATTTCCACAGGGGAGCATGTGGAAACAGGGACTAAAGATGGAGGCTTACACATATAAAACAAAAAAGTTTCTTGTTCCCAAAGAAAGCACAAAAGGTGACGGCAAAGCCATCTTTGCCCATGACAGTGTTTTATCATCCTCTTGGAAACCCTGCCAGAATTGCTGTCATGGAAGAGAGAGCAAGGGGTGCTGGAGGCACAGCTGCTGGCATGTCCCCTTCCTGGACATCATCCTTTTCTGATCTTTCAAGTAATGAGTCACAAATCACAGCCCTATGTTTCTCGGTGCGCTCAGGTGATGCTACATAATGGAGCATCAGGCAAATATGGAAGAGGTTTCAGGAGAGATGGAGGGAGAAGGAGGAGGCATCTGAGTGGGGGGAAGGAGGGAGCTATGGTTGCAGAAAAAGGTAATTTACTGACAAGAACGCAGCAATTTATGTTGAGCTACTACGACTGGACCAGTGCCCTCCCTTTTATCTCCAACTTGCTAGTGCAAACCGTGGGCAGCACAGCGCCTGCCTCTCTACCTCTGTGTTTCAGTGGATAGTGCTGACTTGGGAGGCTAGAAGAGGCCACGCTTATCAGCAGGGCCTTCATCTTGGCTCCCTTTTCCCCTGACAAGCCCAGCAGCATCCCAGCTTGGCAGTGGCAGGAGTACAATGCAAACCCTGTAACTATAGCCAAGCTTTCAACATGAGGTGTGAGGTAGGGAGGGCTTTCTTTTTATCTTGGGGCACTGTAGCAACAGTTTCCTTTCATCCCAGTCTGCTGACAGTAAATGGGTGTTTTTCAGTCTTATTTACTCCCCTCAGATTTTGTGGGGTTTTTTTTCTCTCTTGTTTTTTAAGATTCCTGGCACTCATGGTTGAGCAAGAATGTACTTGCCAACTGACCTCTGTGCAGTGCCATGTGCACTTACATACGGCTATGCAGCCCCCCTCAATTCCATGAAAAAAACTGCTCCAGAGGTGGACACCAGCAATGCTAAAGGAAACGAATGAGCTGAACTGGCTCAGCCCTCCTGTCCACTACTTGATACTCCTTCTGCTTGCTCTAGAGAGGGACTGCTCTGGTTGCAGGCCAAACAGCAGAAAAGCTGCAGAGAGCTTGTGGGAACTCCCTCAGGTTTTGATTTTTCTACTACTCAGCTAAAACAGAGGTTTGAAAACTTTAAAGTAGATCTGGGCACTCAGGGTGGAGGTACTGGCAAAAGACTATGACAGGAGCTAGAGAGCAATACTGGAAAAGGGAGAAAAGGAAAAAAAAAATTTGATAAACAAAATATTATTCAGTTATTTTTTTATGCAGGAGCAAAGAGCATGCTGGCCTACTCTTTCCTGATGGTGTAGCCTGTCATCTGGCATGGCTCCCTGGGGGGATGCCTGCCTCCTGTGCAGTACCACCACTTTTCTGTAAGCAGAAGCCATTTGGCTGAGGAAGGGTAATGCAGGAGCATAAGGGGAGGAAGGCAAAGGAGATGAATAAGCTCACCCCCAAACCTTAGGCACCCTTCAGCCAATACACCATCCAGAATGCCTCCACTTTCAGCCTCAGCAAGGGAGTTCTCCGAAGACAACTCCATGATAGCAAGTAGGCAAGGGATGGGTTAAGGTGGTGGTTCAAAATCAGCCTGTGGGAGAAGGAGGGGCTCCAGTAGGAAAGACCTGCGGGCAGGCTGCCACAACTGGAGAAGAAAGGCCAGAAAAAATGTTTAATGCCTGGGAAGCTGCTGCTGCCTGTCTGCCTGTCTCTCCACCTCCTAAGCATCTTTTTCGCAGACCAGGGGAAATGATTTCTGCTCTATTGTTGGTTGATTGGACACTTATCTAGCTGTTTCTATCTATTTTAGACACAGAAACTGGTTTTTATTTTGGCTTCCTCTCTCTCAGACATTTCTGTGCAGCTTCTTGCTGGAGGGTGCAGGCACACACTGGTGGTCCTGCTCTCACACTCCCTCCTTCACCTCTTTGCCGTGACTTTAGCCCAGAGGGGCATAGGTATCACCACAGCCAAGAATTACTCTTCTCAAAATACTGAGGACTATCATAGTCCTCCTCCCAGTGAGAGGCAGTGGCCAGGTGGAGCGCAGGCTGACTCCACCTTGCTATTCAGTGCATTGCAGCAGCACACCGAAGACCAGCAGACTCTGCTTTGGGGTGCAGTATGCTTCCCTTGGTTGACTCTTTCTTGAATTCCACCACTTGTTTTGGTGGCTGGAAGGTGGTTTTGAACATCCCAGCTCACACAGGAGGGCACCTTGTCAAAAGCAGCTCACTGAGTCTCTGCTGTGGTCTAGTAAGACGGTCAAAAAGGGCAGCACACTTTGGGCTAGAAAAATGATTCCTTCTTTTGGAGCCTGAAAGGAAAATGCACTGCTCTGGAAATCCTGAGCCCACATACCTGAGCTCTCTTTAGCAAATGTGTTCAGACTGACTAGCTTCTTCTGGATTTCAATCTAGGCCCCAAGGAAGAGTTAGTATGGTACCAATCATTTGCTGTACTGCTGAAGTCTTCAAAAAAATCTGGAGAAGCTAAATTTGCATTCAGTCTATTTATTTATTTTTAAACTGCATGTCAGTGCCTGTGCCAAACATCAGCAGTCAATACAGGACTTACACAGTAACGAATGTAATGTTAATTACATGGTTATTGTTACCCATTTGTTAATAAGCTCTTTATATGCAATCAAGTAATAAAGCAAAACTGAGTCTCTTTGCAAAGTAAACTGTTCCCGAGGAAGCATAGAAGAAACCAGAAAAATCTCCAGAAAGGGCTCCAGACACTGAGGTGAGGTTCCTAACACTGATCCCAGGTTTTCTGACACTGCACCCATAGCAGCTAATCTAGTAGCCTGGCAAAAGGTACTGGCAAAGATGGTTACTGGCAAAAAGTAGAGCTATACATAAGGACACCCAAAGTCTCTCCATCCATAATACCACAGCCTCATGCTCACAACCAGTCTCAAACCATTAAGGAGAAGCAAGGCAGCTATCTAGAGAAACATCTCTTTGCCTCTCCACCAAAACTCCATTGCTCATGGCAGAACATCCAGTTCTCCTCATGTTAAATGGTTACACTGCAGCATTTTACATGTTGATAGGATCAAAAGCCTTATCCATTAGGAAGGGGAAAGAATTCCAGCTCCCCCTTTTGTATCAGCCTTGGAAGAGTCTAAGATAAAATACAATAAAAAGCTGTAACAATTTTATACGCTGGAGGATGACATTATTTTAGAGGATTCCCTCTGCCCTGTAAAGCTGGACTGCAGATTAGTAAGGCGCCTGGATTTGTTCCTGAAGGCATGCAGAGAATGTGACTGGTACAGTGAACGAAAATGTCCTAAAACATTTCTAAAATACTTCATAATGCCAGACACAATCATATCTTTAATAGTAACACACAACGGCATAAAGGGTTTACTGACACAAATTGCAATATGTTGCCTTATTCCTGCATGACAGGGTTACTATATGGAGCTTGTTCCCAACAAGAAAGCTGATGAAGCCAGATGCCATCCCTGCCAGCACACATTGTATATCTGGGGCAACTTAGGGATCTGCTGATTGTAGGAAATCCTCCTCCTACCAAACACAGACTGGCAGCAGAAATGTTTCATGGTAGGTTTTTTTCAGTCTTAACAACCGTAACAGCTTCTGCAATCTTTTTAAGGGAAGCGGACGAAAAGGAGCAGGAGATTGATTGTCGCTCACTCTCTTGCCATGTTACGAAAGGAACTGTGCAGTGAGGGATGCGTAGGAAGCTTTGGGGAAGGGAGATAAGGGAAAGAAGAGGAGGAACACGGGCTTTAGAGATACATCCTCCAGTCTGCCTATGGGAGTCTGAAAGAAAGTATCTGAATGTTGATCTTTCTTAGTATGCCTGAGTGTTAGAAAAGTCTGTGTTTCTGTCCAAGTCTTGCAACATGAGTCCACTCTTAGTCAGCAGGTGGTAATCATAACCATGCCCCTTTTGGTGGATTGAAACTGGACACCAGAAGGGATGGCACAGCTCAGTAGGGACAGCACAGAGATGTTTGCTCTGGGAAGCAGGTATCATTTAATGTTAGTGGTGGGAGGGGATCAGGGAACCCTCTTGGCCCTGGGCAGTTCAAACCTGTCCAGGACCTGATGCAACACTTCTGGAGAATCATTTTGGTGAAGTCCAGTTGTAGGTGCAGTCTGTAGGGCTGCCTGTCAGGAGCAGAAATGCTGTTTAGGAAGGAGACATAACATCTCTCCTAAAGTTTCCATATATAGGACTTCTTCCCCCCGATTTTTTAAAGCATGCATTTGGTATTTACCTCAAAACCAGAACCTTCATGCTCTGCAAACAGAGACCCACAAAATGACTGAAGCAGTTCCGGAACAAGCTATCCAGCATATGATGAGAAGAGGAGGAGAAAAAATTAAAGGGAAGAAAAGAACAGCCAGCCCAGCAAATGGCATTTAAGTCTCTCTCTTCTTCTCTCATTCTCTTGTTCAGTCATTTCTGTCCTGCTTTGAGTGTGCTGTTTTTATCTTCCTCGCTCTCATATAAAAGCCCAGCTCCCCTAGTGAGTGTGCAGATGATGATTTGGCATTGTCCAGGACCATTATGCTGTCAGATCTCAAAGAAAAAAAGGCTTGTAAAAATCCTGTAGTCAGACAAAGGCAGAGTGTGCGGCTCAGGACAGTTCGTACTGCTGCCTGCTAATAACCTTTCCGAACAATAGCGTACATGGAAAGATCTTCCACAGAACATGAAATTTCAGCTTCACCTTCACTTACTCCTAATTACTGTTCCATTCTCAGCTATACGCATGCTACATATGCAAATCCTCTTTCAGCCTCTTTTGTACAGAAACAGAGGTGCATTGCCCTCCCCCTGGTCCTGTTCTAGTGCCATCCTACACTACCCTTGCACAATCCACCACACGCTCACTACTACTCCCAGTTCAGCTTGAGCTACATGCAAATTCATTCACACACACTGTCTCCACCACTCCCAGCAGTCTGGCTCCTGCTCTGCTCTCAGCTATATGAAGTTCATCTTAATAAATGCTACTTTTTTTTTCCTTCACTTATTCGGGAGTAGAAATTTGAAAGAAAATGAAGAAGATGCCCAAGAAAGCCATTTCTGTTAAACATCCAAGACAGGATCAACAGCTTTTTCCAAAGCATAGAAAATCAGCAATTTGTCTTGAGGCAACTTAAGGAGGGAAGAACTGCCACGTGTATCTGTAGTGTAAGTAGGCAATTGACCCAGTGTCCCCTGGGCGCCAATGATGTTGGGTCCCATTGCAGCCTAAGCTGTAAAGACTGGTTCTTCTGCTCAGCTTGTAAAGACTTGGGCCCCGACAGAAGAACTGAGGTGACCTATCTATCTCAGACAATTTATGACATTATGCTCTCCAGCATATGCTCTGGTGCAGATTACCAGCTCCATGACAGCGCCAGCAGGAATATGTGCATTATATGCCAGTGCATCAGCTGCCCCTGTTTATGGCACTGGACTGCTGCTGACAGCAGGTTTGGGCTAAGATGCTGGACTGGGAAAGTAAGCTGAAGTGTGGTCATGTCCCTCTTTCTGGCAGCTCAGCCATGGGGAAAGTTGCTCACTCCAGCCGTCTACACAGCCAGCTACCAGCATCTCTGCTTTCCTGACAGAGAGCATGCAACATCATATGGCCAATTCTGGGGATACCCTAGTTTACAGGAAAGATTGAAATGGCTAAATCCAACGAGTGCAGGCTGCCCCTCTTTGAGATAATCCTCAAATGAGGATTTGGAAGAATGTAACTGGGCTGTGAAACTGGTACCTGAACAAAATGGCACAGCAGAACCTGAAAGGAGACTGGAAATGGACTTGGAAGAGACCCTTGCTCTGGGTATACCTAAGCCAAGGTCAATGCTCAAACACAAAAGCACAGGCAGGCTCTGATCTCTGCTACACCTGCCTAATGCAGATGTACACTACTGTAATTGATGGTTTTACCTCTAGACTTACATATATCTCAAAAAGGCCAGGATGTGGCCCATTGGGTTTACAGTGGGGTGAGCAAGCTCTAGGCTTGTGGGCTTTCAGCAATGTATTCACTGAGCTGGGACTAGTTCCTGTTCACTGTCTGTTGATTTAATGAAAGTCACGTATCTAAAGCTAGGGACAGGAAAGCTGTGTGGAATCCAAGGTTTTGCAAGTGTACTGAACAATAACAACATGCACTAGGGATGCACTAGGGATGAAATCCACTCTGAAAACAAGGGCTGCCAGGAGGAGCAGCCTTCTGTAAGCTCTGAGCGCTTTTCTCCATATCCTGCTGTCTGTTACCAGAATGCCTACTCCAAATAATGCTGCATTTATTTTAGCTGACAAACATTTACCAGAGCTGGTGACATAAAGGCCCATGTCTACTCAGACAAGAGCCTAATTCAGACAACAAAATAAGCTGTATCTAAGATGCACATCAGGCATCAATTGGCTGGAAAAGGCCACATGAGGTGAAAACTTGAGTCTGTAGGATGAGTTTGATGTTCTCTGAGTGCACGGAATGAATATAACTTACATGAGGAGCACTGCTCCAACCCCTTTATTATTTCAAACAGTTTAAGCAGCCCTCAGAAATACCCTGAGTGCATGAAATGCTTACAGGGAGTGGAAGTGGTGTCAGATGCCTTTGTAACCTACTCGGAGTGGGAAGGGACAGGGCAAAAGCCCTCTGGGGTGGAGCTGGTCACAAGACTAATGCTAGTCCTTTTGGGATGCTCTAGTATATGTTAGCAGCCAGGACAGGTGGCCAAAATCCCGAAGCAGCCTGTATAGCTCAGGACATGGCCCGATCGCAGGGAATGGCAGGCAATGCAGCAGCTGCGGGGAGCTGCACTAGTTGATACATTTTGCTTCTCCCTGCAACTTCCTCTGACTCATTCCCACCAGCCTTAAAGTTAAGGTCCACTCACTATGCACATCCACTGAGTCCTGCTTTAGTGAAACAACACCGCATCACTGTCCGAGCACTCACATATGCCTGTGTCAAGGTCATCACTGTATATGCAGCTTCTGGCTTATATTCTTGCTTAATTCATGATTTTCTTTTTTCTCTCTCTTTTTCCACCTTCTTCTTGTGCTAAGGGATCATGAGCAGAATGAAATCCTGACATACTTTCCAGCTCACGATAGCTCGTGGTTTACCCTCCCTAGATAAATCATCCCATGCTTCTTTGGAAAACATGAATGCATTTCCCTATGGTCCGCAGCACCTGAAGTTCCCTGTCATTATTATTAAGTGAAGGAGAGACTTCAAAGGCTGTGGTGTTGTCATCAGGTACTTCAGGGTTTTAGGAGCAGGGCCTAGATCAGCACAATGTTTTTCTCACTGTTAATGCCAGACATTCAGGTGTCTCTAATTTCCAGCATAGCAGAGCCCACTTGAAGAAGTTCATGGTCTTACCCAGCAGTGCAAGAAATGGGCTCTTTATGGAGTATGAAATCCATTTTCCTCAAGCCTTCATTTGGATTGTGCTTTATGACATGAGAAGATGCAGTAAGTGAATAAAGCACTACATTCTTGCTGACTGATGGACAGATGATCCCAGCAGACTGCATCTGTACCTCCCCCTTCCCACTGCTGTATATTTGCTGGGCTGTCAGTCTAAAAGCCAAAATGACTTGGGAACCTAGAGTTTGCTGAGATTTTCCCCTCTGATCATTCCAGAAAAGGAACTGGAAGTTAATGTAGGAATGAGGGCGAGGAGAGGGAGAGATACCAGCTTTGGCACCTGTAAAGCTTAGATAAGAGGAAAAGCGATGAGCGAGGAGCTTGGACTTTGCTGAACTGCAAATGCAGCACTGCAGTCAACACATGTACTAACTTCACAGCAGTATCAGACAGCAAGGGTGGGAAAGCACTTACTGAATTCAGCCTCTTGACATCCAGGAAGATAGAGAAAGGGAAAGTGAGGCAAGTAGGGACTAAGGTCACTTGCCAGAGCCAGAAAGAACCAAGAATAAGACCATACTAAAGCTGTTCCCTTAGTCCCCTGCCCCTAAGCAGAACATCAAAGTTTTCTTCATGTGGGAGAGAAACAATCATGTAGGAGACAAAAACCCCATAAGTTACTCAGTTACTAGAGCTATGACAATCAACTCTGGAACAACTGCATTTTTTCCCCTTCACTCAAAATAGAAGTTAAAACAAAGGCATTGTGTTTTGGTTTTGTTTGTTTGCTTTTTTTAAAGGGATAATCTGCTCCAAGAGGGAGGAAGATGACCTTTACAGAGCACCACTGTTTCAGAGGAAGACTAAGGAGGGCAATGCGGTCCCTTCTGATTTGAAGATAACCTTCCTTTTGCGGTCACATACCCATCTGGCATCACTCTGTTTGCTTTGAAGATAGTGAGAGAAATTCACACCAGTTGGGAATCTCACCTACTGTATTAATGGGTTTCCCTGGAGATGCTGCTTGGTATGTGGTCCCCTAGGCCAGCTGCTCTACTCTGCTCTGCCCGGCATGGGATCCCAACAGCCCAGAAATTCCCTCTGTGCTGGTGAATGAACTGAGGCTCCTGCTCTGCCCAAGCATCCAGGCTAATTCTGCAGATTGTTTTGGGTTTGTATTCACTCTCTGTACTCCTCAGCCACCAGCTGAAAGAGGCTGCTTACATCTCCTAGCCTTTCAGCTGACTGGTGAGCCCATCTGCCTGTGCTCATGCTTCCCAGCCACCTCTCTCCTGCATCCAACACTGCTTGCTGCCCAGGCAGTGCCGCACCACAGACAGGCTCACACCCTCTACCTCCAGCCCAAGATTCTCCCAGCTGCTTTCACCCCTGAGCTTTCTGGTTCTGAACTGTGAGATCCCACTGATGGGAAGAAATCGTCCTGCCAGACCCTCTTGCTAGACAGGGAACGAATACTTCTTCACTCTCACCACAAGATGTAAAAATGACCTATTCTACAACAGCATCACATATGGGTTCAAACAGTCAAACTTCCCTAACACAAATGCAAGAGAGGAGGATGAAATGCAAGAGGAAAGAAAAAAAGTAAAGGTTATTGGAATGCTTCTTTTAAAAGCAGAATCCCCAGTCTAGTATCTCAGAGGTGCAATCTCAGAGGCCATTAAAATCAGGTTACAGTGAAGTAGCAGCAAGATAAATGGTATAAGAAAAACTCTCTTTCTGGAAATTACAGACAATACTTGGCGGAAGTTCAGGGAAGGAAGGTTGGGGGCAGGAGGTGGAAGAGGAGGGGGAGAACAAGACAAGACAAGACAATGTGCATGTAAACAAACTCCAGCCAGTTTGTTAGACCTTAGATCTTCTTTGACAGCTGAACCTGCAGCCTGCAGACATGCTGACTGGGATGTAGATGGTTCAGTATGAGCGCTGTGTGGAGCACAGGCAGCAGGGCCAGATCCGTCCCCTGTGTTAACTCTGCCAATGTTAGGAATGAGCAGGAACCAATGAGATGCCCTGACTTCTGTGCAGCTGTATCATGGTGAACTTCGGAGATAAGTGCACATGTGAAGGTTGCAACTAGAGCTGTTTTCCCATGGGAGAGAGAACACAGGAGTGAGATTTATTTGTTTTTCCCTCTTCTTGCTTCACCAAGAATATCCTTGAAATAGATGGAGATTTTTTTTTGTAATAAAAAGAGGATAACTGAGCTTGCCATAAATCTCTGTGATGTATTTTCAACAATCCCTGCACCCTGGGTGGCCCAGCTTGGGGGACACTTCCTAAGTAGTAGCAATAGTGTATACTATTGGTGAAATAGTAACTGCAGCACCATACAGCAAAGGTAAAACTAGGGCATCACGCAACATAATTGTTTCAAACAATCACCATTTATGGCCTAATGGCTCAGCTATCGAGTAGCAGCCAGGAATGACTTCCATAGTTGCTGAAGATGATGGGGACAGATGGGAATTGCATTGGCATTAGCACAAATCCATTTCTGGTCTGGCCAAAAGGCAGACATCTGTTTTCATACCTGTTTCCCTCCTAGAGCTCAGAACAACTGTCTGCTAGGCCAGTTCCAGGTTCAAGCCCCAGGATGGGAAATCATCAGACAATCAGCTGACATCTGCTGATTTGATGGGATCATGAATGCCTTCCTGTATTTGCATTACCTACAATCAGGCCGGGAGTTGCAATCAACAGATCACTAGTGTATTTATCTGACAAACTGGTAATCCACTAGAAAGGCTGGAACAGGATGAGAATGGAGGAGTGAGGACAAGAAGGATGTGGACAAACTGGAGAGTCCAGAAAAGAGCAGAATGAACAGGGATCTAGGACACATGAGCTACAAGGAAAGACAAAACCAGTGGGACCTTCTTTGCTTAAGAAAGACTGAAGGAGGACACAACAAAAATGCTGAAATAATGGGCAAGGCTTCCACAAAATTAAGTAAGAGATGATTGTATCTGATTCATGACAGACTGGATACGTAGGTATGGTCTCATTCTGCAACAGGGAAGATTTCAGTTAGACCTCAGGAAGAACAAGGATAATGAAGCACTGAATCACAAGCATAAATTGTCCTGGAAGGTTGTGGAGTCTTTCAAAACAAGATAGAGAAACAGTTAATAGGAATGACTTGAGAAGAGCTGACTCTGCTATTACGGAGGAATATGGGCAAGCTAACTTGTGAGATCCCTTCTAGACCTTTGTTCCATTCATCCACTGTAAGATGAGCATTTTGCACCCATGATGCATTGACAAACAGCAGTGTAGCCAGCAGCCACCAGTGTGGATGCAGAAAAGCTGCTAGCAGAGGGATTTTCTCAGGTTCTCACAATATTCGGTGAGAATCCTGCCTTTCTCATGCATGTGATGAAAAACAGTAGGATGGTTTTTGTAAGCTGGACCAACACCTGGTGTTTTGCTAATTCTGTTTATGGTCCATTGGAAAAAAAATTTTGAAATGGGTGTTGTAGGACTTTAGCCAATCACCCTAGGAGATGGGTGATCACTGACCAATCGCCCTATGGGGCTAGGGTATATAAAACTGGGTTATAAATTAATAAAGTTGCTTCTTTGCCTGCTCTTGCTGAGTTTGTGTGTTGCTGCATCTCTCCGCTCCCGGTATATCACTGAAGATGAGGGCACAACTAGAAGGAGGAAAGGAAAGGAACTGCATGCAGAACATCTTACAGTTAAAATTGCAATGATACATCAATGCACTCAATCAATCTAACTCACACGTGAAGAATTTCCTCATTACCATATTGGCTACAGCTTAGCACACATTCACATTAAGCTGCTACAGATCTGCACCAGTGTCTACCTGACCTGTGGCTCCTCAACCCTAGCCTAGCCCAGCAGTTGGACTGGTGCCGTGATGGAGTGCTATGGGACTGCCTCCAGCATCATCCACATGAAGTCACAGGACGTCACCCCAGCTGGCCAGTTACTCTGCGAATATGTGGAAACCCTCCTTCCCAGATGGCTTTTTATAGTCAGGGAAAGGGAAGAGGAATAACACTGTTAGAGTTCGTTGTAACTGGGGTTGCACATGCTACCTTCAGCTAAAAGAGAAATGGGATCATACCAAGGAAAAGGGCCAGGATGGACCCTCCCTGCTTTGTCTAGTATCTTACTGTCAGACTGTCAGCTGCCACAGATCAAAATCTTCTCTTGGATGCCAACCAAGCAGATGTACCCATATTCACCTGTGTTATGACCTGAACTTGATGATTCACTGGTCAGTGGTGATGATTATAGTTGGACTCTATAATAGTAAAGGTTCTGTCCAACCAAAAGGATTCTATGATTCTATAATCAAGCAATCTCTGATGCATTGTGCATGAAAATAGGGGTGACTTTTGAAGAAAAACCCTCTGCCCTTGAAGAAAAGGATGCTGTTTGTGAGAGCAGAACCTTTTTTTTTCAGAGACAGCTGAAGGTTTCTCCCTCTTCAACATGGCATTAAAAAGTGAAGCTGCTGTCTCTGGGGTGAAAACCTCTGCATTTTCTGCAAATCACCTGCAAATAGAAGTCACTTTCATGTAAAAGCAAAAGGGTTTTAACTGCAATATAATGGCCAAGCCCCCAGCTAAGGGTGTAGTTACTTTCTGCCTCTGTTAAATTTACCTCAGTAGTTTAAGATGGGGCATGGCACGCGTCACTGAAGATAAACGGCTACTGTGTCAAGCCATGGAAACGGGCAAAGCAAGCCCTACGCAAACAGCTTTAGTGCCCCGTCACAGAGTCAGCCAGATGCCAGGGCCTAAATTGGAAATTATGAGTCAGATCCTCAAATGGAGCAAAATGGCTGTGCTCCAAATCACTGAATTATATCAGCCAAAATCTGGCCTGCTGATCTTGAACTGGATCGAATTATTGGAGTTTCTGGACTCTCTAACACCCACCCTGATCTCTGTGAATGAGAAATGGCATGCTCACAAATATGTCAGCTCATGGATACACACAGATTGCAGGGACATCTGGCTGACAGAAACTTTAGGGGATGTAGAACTTGTGGCAATAGGAAGAAATCCATTATCTGATTAAAAGGTTAGATACCGTAGGAGGAGAAATACTTGCAATAAGCCTGTTGAACAGAGGCATCCATGGGGAGGGTGCAAAAAGCTCACCGTTAGCCAGTTTCTGTTAATGAGTTTTGATATAATTCTGCCTGAGCGTGCCTAACTCTTGCCACAGCAGCTTGATTCACACATAACACAAGCAGGTGTTGTGAAAGCTTCTCTAAAGCCTCCACAAATTCTACTCCCTCCTGCCCTGCAGCCCCTTGGCTCCCTACATCAGCTCTGGCCCTGCCCCTCAGCCTTACTCCATCACTATCTAACCATCCATCATACTAAGCTGGTTGTTGGATGGTCTACTTGCAGCTACCACATCTACACCAAACCAAGAACCCAGTTTCAGAGCCACAGAGGAGCTGCATCTGACTCCAGTGGACTAAACTTTCCCAAGGGATTTTTCACTTTGCACAGTTATCACTTTTCTGGTTGGCCTGGCTGCCCACTTAGTTCTCAGTCCTTATATGCATTTGGTGTGTCTAAGTGAGCAGCTGCTGAAAGAGAAGGAGTTAAGAATCATTTAAATCATTAGGTTTTCATCAGATCTCATTCTGCTGCTGGAGTGCCCTGGAAGCATCTGTTAATAAAGCGGGGAGGGGGGAATATAAACCCCCTCTCCCTTGTGTTGAGATATCTTTTTCTATCCAGCTGCACCCAGAATGAAAGAGCTATCAAAGAAAACTCCTCCATTAGCCATCAATTCAGAGCAACTTCAATCAGGCAGTTCTGCTGGAGCCTGCGGGAATATCTCCCCAGCAGCTTCCTACATGCTGCACTTGAGTACTCAGAAAGAGCCACATTAAACCTGCCTGCCATCAATCCGAGGGCCTCCTTCTCTGTAACTTAATGAGGTGAGCTGGTTGTCATCATTGACAGGGAGCTGAGGAGTTAAAATGAAAGTGGGAGCGCAAGCCACCCTGTCTGGAAAGGTGTGCGTGCACCAGCCCTCCTTTAAGGGCCTCTCTGCAGAACACGGGCTGTTTCTGGGTTGCAGAAAATCCAGGGGAGGTTGAGAGGAATGGGAGCAGCAGCTACCCAGGGCAAGATGCGGACCTTTCCCCTTACCAGGCTCACGATCCTTATTGGCATGGCCTGTCCTCCCTGTCCCTGTCTGGACAGCCCGGGTGGGGACAGGCAACATTCTCCTTCATCTCCATTATATGACCTCCTCTTAAGCCTGTCCCTTTTGCTACTCACATGTAACATGCCTCGTGATCAAGCCGGGCATGGAGATGCCACTCCCATTATCTCCTGCACTAACAAGGGGGCAGGTGGCTGTCTCTTCACATATGCCTGGCCAGCACAAATCCTCCCTGTTTGTCATGCAGCTGGAGGATGGCTGAGCAATACAAAACCAAACAGAGGAACATTTTTAAAGACCAGAAAAATACATGGCTTGAGACACAAGGCTTCTCTCAGGCCTCGCCTCCAACCAGATTAGAAGGGACAAAACTAAAGCAACTTCCAAATACATTCAATATCCAACTATCATTTGATCTAGGATGGATCCATTTATGGATTGGACCTGATGATCATTGATCCTAGTGACTCCTAAGGCACCTTTCTTGATGGGTGCTCCTGGCGATAGCCATCTCCTCAAGATTAACTTCTCTGCTGGGTTAGTTTTTTCTTCTCTTCCTTATGACATACTATACAATTTTATTTTCTCTGCATTTTCTGGGAAGGAGCTGCTATTGCTCAAGGGAGCTTTTCCAAGATAAGAGTACCTCCCCTTTTGAATGCTGCTTGAAAATTGCTCTTCCCATGTACCAGAGTCTATACTACCAAGTGGGAGGAGTGTTCTGATGTCAAGATGGTAGTTACAAATAGAAGCTATGTATGGCCACCTCTACAGGCATAGCAGAACATTTTTCTTGACACTTTTGTGATCTGAGTGCTCAAGAGGAGCTAGTAGTTCAGCATGACCATCAGGAGAGGGCCTGCTTTGATAGTTGGTAGTCAGATGCCTCAAATGATGGTGAGACATGTTGTGTAGTATACCCCTTCTGTCACAAACACTTCCATCGTCTCTGTGCTTGGTTGGAAGTAGCAGCCCTTCTTCAATCTGCTGCTTTCCTCCAAGAAGGAAAACATCTTGGTGAGACTGTCTGAGACAGCCTCAGTGGGGAAGGGTACGCAGAACTGAGCCATGTCAATGTGTTCTTGGCAAAGCAGCACATTGTATCTCCTGGGCTTGTGTGTGCACAGAAAACAACAAAAGGGAGGGTACAATACTGACCCTGCAATCTGTTCAGCAAACATGAATGGAGCCACCCCCTCTTGCTGGGTTCTTGACACTGCTCAGAGAGTTATTTGATCAATAATATCAAAGGATATCAAGGAACACCGGCATGAAGCCTTGACTTCTGCCCATGCCCAGAAACAGGTTGCCCATCAAGATCATACCTTGGCCATGCCCATGTCCCAAGCCTGATCATGCAGAGGTACAGACTGTGGAGGAAGTAAAGCACTGCTGTACTTGGCTCACTGCTCACCTTTCTCTAGGTATTTTCTCTGGAAAGTGACAGTGGAAATTGAGTGATATTTAATACAGGACCAGGCTGACAGCTGACAAGATGCAAAGCCTTAGCTCAGGCACTGACAAGGAGCTCTGCTCTTCTGCAAGGTGGGGCAGGATCACATTTTAGGTCTGCCCTCCCCAGCCAAGAAGGGGGAAAATCAGCAGGACTGCTTCATTCACTGGGTAAAGGATGCAGCTGAATATGCGTCCTTTCACCATCCAGAAAGGAAGGATGTTCCATAAACATGCATGCAAAGCCATTTCTAGAAGGTACTATTTGTATCAGTAGTCCCAAACAAGCTAATATGGCTAGTGCCTAAGCAGTCTGGTGGGCCCAGAGGGTGACTTACTGTGGATGCAGCAACACGTGAGTGCTTACGGTACTTGCACAGAATCCTCTCTGTTCTGCAGCTGGTTTCTGCCTTCGCAAAGTGCCCTGAAACTCTTGTTAAGTCTCTGCTCAGGGGAATTCCTCTGCTGCATCACATCTTGGGGACAAGAGAATAGGTACAACTCTATGAAAATGCTGGCCAGGAGCCTCAGAGACTGTTCCTGCCTCATCTAGACTGTCCTTTGACTCCACATTCACAGAATCACAGAATGTTAGGGGTTGGAGGGGACCTCGAAAGATCATCTAGTCCAAACCCCAGCCAGAGCAGGATCACCTAGAATAGGTCACACAGGAATGCATCCAGGTGGGTTTTGAATGTCTCCAGAGAAGGACACTCCACAACCTCCCTGGGCACAGAATCACTGAGGCTGGAAAAGACCTCTGAGATCATCAGGTCCCGCTTATGACCTAACACCACCACACTGGCCTGACCATGGCACTAAGTGCCACATCCAGCCCTTCTTTAAACACATCCAGGGACGGTGACTCCATAACCTCTCTGGGCAGTCCATTTCAATGCTTGATAACCCTTTATGTCAGGAAGTGCTTCCTGATATCCAACCTAAACCTCCCCTGGTGCAGCTTCAGCCATTCCCTCTGGTCCTGTCACTAGTTGCCTGGGAGAAGAGCCCGACCCCCACCTGGCTACAACCTCCCTTCAGGTAGTTATAGAGAGTGACAAGATCCCCTCTGAGTCTTCTCTTCTCCAGGCTAAACAACCTCAGCTCCCTCAGCCTCTCCTCATAAGACTTTCCTTCTGGTCCCTCCACCAGCCCCGTTGCTCTCCTCTGGACCCGCCCCAGCACCTCCATATCCTTCTTGAAGTGAGGGGCCCAGAACTGTACACAGTACTCGAGGGGAGGCCTCACCAGTGCCCAGTACAGGGGCAGAATCACATCCCTAGTCCTGCTGGCCACACTATTCCTGATACAGGCCAGGATGTGCCAGCTGAGCACACTGCTGGCTCATGTTCAACCAGTTGTCAACCAGCACTCCCAGGTCTCTCTCCACTGGCCGCTCTCCAGCCACTCCTCCCCCAGTCTGTAGCACTCCCTGGGGTTATTGTGGCCAAAGTGCAGGACCTTGCACTTGGTCTTGTTGAACTTCATACCCTTGGCCTTGGCCCATTGACCCAGCCTGTCCAGGTACCTCTTCAGAGTCATTCTACCCTCCAGCAGATCAACATTCCCTCCCAATTTGGTATCATCTGCGAATTTACTGAGGATAGATTCAATCCTCACATCCAGGTCATCAATAAAGATGTTGAATAGGACTGGGCCCAGTACTGATCCCTGGGGTACACTACTGGTCACCGGATGCCAACTGGATGCAGCACCATTCACCACCACTCTCTGGGCCCAGCCATCCAACCAGTTTTTAACCCAGTAAAGGGTGCACCTGTCCAAGCCATGGACTGACAACTTTTCCAGGAGGATGCCATGGGAGAATGTGTCAAAGGCTTTGCTGAAGTCAAGGTAAAACACATCCACAGCCTTCCCCTCATCCACTAGGTGGGTAATCCAGTCATAGAAGGATATGAGATTGGTCAGACAGGACCTTCCTTTCCTAAACCCATGTTGGCTAGGCCTGATCCCCTGGTTGTCTTCTGTATGTTGCTTGATGGCACTCAGAATGATCGGCTCCATAACCTTGACAGGCACCAAAGTCAGACTGACAGGCCTGTAGTTCCCTGGATCCTCCTTCCAGCCCTTCTTGTGGATGGGAGTCACACTGGCCAACCTCCAGTCATCTGGGACCTCCCCAGTTAGCCAGGGCCAGTGATAAATGATGGAGAGCAGTTTAGCCAGTTCTTCTGCCAGCTCCCTCAGCACCCTAGGATGAATCCCACCCAGACCCATGGACTTGTTGGGATCTAAGTGGCACAGCAGGTCACGAAGTACTTCCTCCTGGATTACAGGAGGGATATTCTGCTCCCCATCCCTGCCTACCAACTCAGGAGCCCAGCTGTCCTGAGGGTATCTAGTCTTTTTGTTAAAGAATGAGGCAAAGAGGGTGTTAAGCACCTCAGGCTTTTCCTTATCTTCCATTACTATGTTGCCCTCCTTGTCCATTAAGGAGTGGAGATTTTCCCTGACCCTCCTTTTGTTATTAATGTATTCATAAAAGCATTTTTTATTATCCTTAACAGAAGTGGACAGATTAAGTTCTGAGTTTTTGCTTCTCTGATTCTCTTCCTACATGACCTTACAGTATCCTTAAGCCCTTCCTGATTCACTTGACCATTTGTTTCCAAAGTTGATACACTCTTTTTTTTGTTTCCGAGTTCCTGCAAAAGCTCCCTGTTCAATGAGCCTGGTCTTCTTCCCCACCAGCTCCTTTTCCGGCATATAGGGACAGCCTGCTCCTGAGCCTTCATAACTTCATTCTTAAAGTAAGCCCAACCTTCCTGGGCCCCTTTGTTTTTGAGGACTGCTTCCCAAGGAACTCTCTGAACCAGCATCCTGAATAGACCAAAGTCAGCCCTCCGAAAGTCCAAGGTGGAGGTTTCACTGCCCCCCCTCCTAACTTGCCCAAGAAATGAAAACTCTATTAAGATATTCATGATCACTATTCCCCAGTCGACCTCCAGTGGTTACTTCTCCAACAAGTCCTTCTCTGTTCACAAGCAGTAGGTCAAGGAGGGCACCTTCCTTGGTTGGCTCCCTTACCAACTGCATCAAACACACTCCAGGAACCTCCTGGACTGTTCTGTCTGTGCTGTATTGTACTTCCAACAGACATCCAGGAGGTTAAAGTCCCCCATGAGAACAAGGGGTAGCTGTCTTGAAATCTCTCCTAACTGCTTATAAAATATTTTATCTGTGTTTTTATCCTGATTGGGTGGTCTGTAACAGTCTCCCACCACAATATCAACCCTGTCAGCCTTCCCTCTGATTCTTACCTACAGAGACTCAATGCTATCATCACCCACATTCCTTTGCAGGCATTCATGTGCCTCACTAATATAGAAGGCCACTCCACCACCTCTTCTTCCTTGTCTATCCCTTCTGAAAAGTTGGTACCCCTTGATCCCAGCACTCCATTCATGCGAGCCATCCCATCAGGTTTCCATAATGGCAGTTATATCATGGTTTTCCTGCTGCACAACAGCCTCCAGCTCCTCCTGTTTATTGCCCATGCTGCGTGCATTGGTATATAAACATTTCAGGGAGGGAATCAAGTACGTAGTTTTCAACCTTGACGGGTGGTGGACCCTCTGGCCATTCAAGACACCTATATACTGCCCCACCAGTGTTGGGTTACTATACCCAGGGTTCTCACTGGCAAGGTCAGTAACAATCCCGTTCCCCTTCAAAACTAGTTTAAAGCCTTGTCAATGAGCCTCGCCAACTCACTTGCAAGGATTCTTTTCCCCTTCTTGGACAGATGGGGAAAAGAATCCTTGCAAGTGAGTTGGCAGCCTGTTCCAGTGTTCTGTTACCCTCACCATGAAAGAGTTCCTCCTTGGGTTTACATGGAACCTCCTATGTTCCAGCTCTCACCCTTTGCCCCTTGTCCTATTATTGGACATCACTGAGAAGAGCCTGGCTCCATCCTCCTGACACTCACCCATTAATGAGTTCATTAATGGGTTCACCCATTAATGAGGTCACCCCTCAGTCTCCTCTTCTCCAAGCTAAAGAGACCCAGCTCCCTCAGCCTTTCCTCATAAGGGAGATGTTTCACTCCCTTCACCATCTGATGTTCTTGCCCTGTCCCTACCGTATTCCCACAGGTAGCAGACTGAAAGAAGGCCAAAAACCCCCCCAAAACCAGGAACAATTAGCAGGGATGCACCGGTATGCAAGTGTAAACATGTTTGTTGGTAAATGGTATGTTCTAGAGAAGACATTTCCTCCCCTTCCTGGTGGCACCTTCACCTCACTGTTTGCTAAAGGTTTTATCACTAAAAATGCATCAAATGAATAAGAAGAAAAGATTAAGAAGTAACTTCACCACTGCCAAAGCCCACAAATTAAAAATAAATATAACAGATTTCACCCCTCCCTTAAACATTTTTCACTGTCAATGGGATCTTTAAGGTCTTGTAGTCATGAAAATGATTATGCCCCTGCAACCACCAACAGTGCCTTTCTGGTGCATTTCACTTGGCATGCATGTGGTTGCCTGTGAGGAGAATATCTCTGTGCTCACACATTCATTTACATGCAACAGTCTGTTTTGTTCACAGTGCAAGTGCCCATTTGTGCACAGGTCTTTCATTCTGTACAGCTTTCTGTTTAGGATGTATAATACAACTCTTTCAAACGTTCAATAGCAGACAGCTTACACTATTGTCAGGTTGGATAGATATACTCATTAATTTCTGTATCACAGAATTACAGAATTAGAGAATCATTTGTACCATTTAGCTTGCAATCGAATGATTCTATTAGGGATATTAGGCCTGGTCTACAAACAGTTTGGGTATACGTATAGTAATAGTCTGATTAAGATTAGGAGGCTGTGGTCAGGCAGCCCTCACTCCAGGCCTAACATCTGAAGATGCTATCCCTTCCCCAGGCTTACTCTTACCTCTTAGATAGAGATTATCAATCCCACTGATCATGCCAGCACCTCTTACTTCACCTAAGGCAAAAAGCCAACAGCAACCTCAGATGACTTTACACCAAAGAAGGTGAGAGAAGTTTGATACTACCCCTTCCCCTGCCTATACAGAATTGCAATCTTCAGCAGGGAGATGGTTAAAAGAGAAAAACATACAGATGAAAGTTAATGTCTGGAACAAATATGTGTATATACCGGGGCAGTCTGCTCCCGTTCAGTTGTGCTGCTAGTGCTGCTTTAGTACAATGTGCATTAGCAGGTGATGCACTGCTTTAACTACACCTATGCACTGAAACTGGTGCAACTTTATGTGTTCCTAAGGCCTCAACTAATGAGGGCATCAACGACAGCTGTAAAGACTTGGTCTATACTGCTTTATCTCTCCCTAGTAACTTCAAGTCTGTGATATCAAAGCACAAAGCAAATGTAATATCAAAGCACAAGACAAAATAGACCTTCCAAATATGCACCAATGCATGTGAGGTATTAGAGCTGGTTTAATTTTCATGGCAACGATCTTACATGAATAATGAATCCTTTTATTATGCTCATGAATTATCTGTGAGCAGGCTGTGAGCTTTATGAACATGTCTGCTGCTCAACATTTTTTAATGAACAGTTAACGTTAACAAATGTCATCATACTGCATTACACCGAAATTCTCTGCCCCAGCAGTTTGCAGTTTGTGACTGGTGAGCTGGGTTGCAGGACAGCATTCAGCCTCCCTGGTGGAAGAATGGGAACCCCATTAATGAGGATGACTATGAGTGGACCATATTTAGTTACACTGCCACACTGGCTTCCAATCTCATTTGGATAGGTGAACAAAGAGCCACCCTAATGTGAGCAAAACCTTATATATGGTGGGTACTGAGAGCAGGGAATAAAAGGAAAAGTAATGAAGAGAAGCAATCAGTTGTTTGAGACTCTAAGGACTGTCTTTGGACACCAGTCCAACTGCTATTCCTAATCTTTAGTATCTTTATCTGTGTTTTACAGATGGAGTAAATGGCACACTGGGGAACAGGAGCCGCGTTCCAGGGTCACCTGTTCAGACAACTATTTAACTCCCTATCTACTCTACATCATATCTCCACCAAAAGGACAAGGGGCCTCAATTTGCAAAAAGGAGCTAGAAATCTCAGCTGAACAAGCTCTCTTAAGGGGATTTCTTGCTTGAGATGATGAAGAAATAACTTGAGGTTGGTCTGTTTCCTTCCAGTCAGGCACTCCCTTTCCCTGTTGAATCTGAAATCAAGAAGCATCTAGGCATGTAAAAAGGAGTTATCATTGTAAGAGAAAACTAGCCCCCAAGCTTTCAAATCTCCTAGAAAATTTGTGCTTGAAATCACCAGCTGTGTCCAAGTTCTGAGTCAGTTCTTATGTCCACATCTGCTCACTGTATCCAAGGTAGGGATTAAATACATTAGCCTACTGAAACCCAGGAAAAGAAAAAACAACTGTATGATTCTCAACTGAAATGCAATGCTGAGTTCAGGATTAATATGCCCAGCTCCACTGAAAGCTGGATTTTATGGTGGACAAACAATGGCTGCATAGCCTCAGATGTGCTCACCAAAAAAGAGGAAGAGAGTCAGGAGTACAGAGCTAAATAGAACCACCTTGGTACAACAGGCTGTAGCCATTTTCATTATATCTAGGTCCTCATCTATGTGTCCTTATGCCAGGCCTTTTTGTGTTTCATTGACTGTTAAACCCATCCACCCTTCTCCAACTGAGCATTTCCTTTGAATTAGTACATCAACACTTCCCTGTCCCAACCAGAAACAGCTTTGCCTCAGGGCACTGAAAAATACTCATTAGCAGCAGCACTCTGCTGTAGGCACTACCTTGCTATTTCATCCTCATCACACAACTCTTGTTTAGATTTCCCAGGGCAGTAGGCAGGCACAATGGAAACCAGTGCTATACCTTACCCGGGAAGCCCAGCTTTCCAGATCTTTGAAGGTAGGCTCCCCATGCAAAGTTAGCCTTACACATAGACAGAAAACAAGAGACACTATGTCACTTGCTTCTTTTCTTTGGTCCCCAGCATCCAGTTTTCAACCTTTGCTTACGCTGAGAATACAAATCATCATGCCAAAGGCTCATTCATGTAAACAGTATGCACTGCATGTTTCTTGAAACTCCAGTTTCTCTGGGGTTTCCACCCAGAACCATGGGGCTGTGTTGAACCTGGGCACTCCTCTACCATACCAGACTGCTGATGGGAAACCACATGGATGTAAAATTCCCAGGGCAAAATTTCCACCATAAGAGATCCTGCTGCTGGCTTGCATTAATGCAGCTTCAGATTGTACCTTACCTGCAGTTGCTTAGTTTGGAGCTCACAGTGGATCAAGTCATGTTGATTTTTATGAAAAAGTAACCTGTCCATCAAATCAAATGAAAGTGAAAACAATCAATTGAACAATTCCTCCCACGCTTCAACCCCAAGGACAGAAGTGAGTGCTAAAAATCTCCCTGTGTGAAGTAAAACTTATATTCACATGCTATCATTCTGGCTGTTTCTGACACTGGCCAGGTGCTTCTGCCTGTAAATAATCTGACAGTGTGGATTACTGGGGGGTGAGTGTTTTAATGTGGACCAGACTTAGATTGGGAAACCAAAAGATAGGCTTAACGCTTAACACAGGAGTACCTCCTTATTTCAAAGGAAGTGTCCTTTATGATAACATTTCATCCCAATGCATACCCTCAGTCTTCCCATTTCATTTGTCCTTGGATGACCTTGAAATTGCTCTTTCCCAAATCAAGCTCTGATTGAACTTCTAGGTCTCCAAGCTTTCACCCTCACTAAACTAGCACATTCTCAAGTGGAAGAAGAGCATGAGCAACTTCCCTTGAACACCAAGACTAAGCACATGGAAAATGAATCTCTTCTATTCTTCAGTAAATTAATCACAGGATATTTTATTTTCCAGTCTGACCATTTACTCTGCAAGGAATAACTCAAACCCCTTGCATTCGGCAGCTAGGCAAGGCTATTAGGAACCCTGTTTGATTCAATACATAGTTATGCCAATGTCAGGATACTGTAATTCCAGCATCAGGACTCCTGGTGAGTGAGTCCCGTAACTAATTCAAAAATGAAAGGATACCTGCTCCTCTGCTTCCTACACCCTGCTGTCTCTAAGCAATTACTTATGTGCCAGCGTCATTGTAAATCTCTGCTTTAGTATACTGTGAAAAGCAATTGAAGTTATGCCACAACTTAAACACGGAGACACTTATTAATACCTGCACTTACAGTGAAGGGACTTGGGTTTGCTTTGTTCAAGTGATGAGATCATTTGCAGAGCTTTCTAGTCAATGTGAACCTGACTGACAGGTCACTTAGGCTTTCAATTCATCCCAGCAGACTACTGATGTGTCTCAACTGTTCCTTGGAACACTGCTGTCCTCTGACAAGTAAAAAAGGCAGTAGCTAACATTCTATTCTTGCCTTTGTAAGGCTGGTATTTAGACATGAAGATAAGGGAGAAGTCCCTAGAACTCCTGCCAGCTGAAGGAAGACTTCCACATGAGTTATGCTGGACTGTGGTGAAGGTCTAAACTTAATCTTTTTTTTGGTTCTGGTTACCCCTCCTAACTGACATGCAAAAAAGATGACAAACTATATTCTGACCTGCTACTAAGACAGCTGATGTGGACTTAAGGGTGTGCCAGGCACCCATGTTCAGGAAAGCAGTGAGCAAACCAGAACTCCTCTCCTCCAGGGCTGTCATGCCTGACTCCCTTCACAGTCAAGGGGAAATACCACTGCCACAGCACACACGAAGCCAGAGCGTGCTGCACATACAGTGATTTAACAATACACAGCCAGAGGAATGGAGTAAGGGAGCTCATTTTTTTAAGTGACTCACATTTCCTAACAGGTAGAAGTCTCCTGACATGAAACACTGTTCATCCTTCCCAAGTTAGTAAAATGCTTTCCAAAGTACTTTATTTTATTATAATATTGCCAGTGTCCTGCTTTGAAAGGCCTTATATGCTCTGGGGATGAGTGCCTTCGAAGCTGTAGAACATAGTTCTCACCAGTGTATTTGGCCCTTTCCCTTGACAGTAACTGGTCAGTTAACCCCCTTATCGCAATAAGTGCAGTTGGAGTTACCTGCTGATGGCTATTCTGCGGTCAGGATTCTTGAAGCAACGGGTTAAAGATTCAAAAGGGTCTCTCTGAAATGTAAACTTGTAATGGCTGCAGTACAGTGCAGCGATGTAAAATCAATGCAGATGTGAGCTTAAACGCAAAGGTAATGGAGAGGCAAAGACATAAATAAGGAAAACTACAAGTGAAGAAAGGGCTGGTAATAGAGGAAGGCGCAAAGCAAACACAAGTTGCTGTCATTTAGGATAAATAATTCCTAGCTCTTGCACAAGGCTTTTCAGATATGCGGCCCAAAGTGCTCTAAAGATAAACTAATACCATTTTATAGTTGAGGAAACTGAGGCACAAACAAGGGTTGCTGTTTACATGGGATCACGTATTCCATGCCAGATGCAGAAGCAGACTGCAGATTTCCCAGCTTCCTATTCCAAGCCCCACCATGCTATGCTGAAATGACTTGTTCTGCCATTTCTGCAGTCTTTCTTCAGATATACTCCCTTGGCTAACAATAAACCCCGCTTGCTGCTAAGGTGTGGGTTTTCTTAGGAGAGCTACGTCTGTATTGATGGACTCCTTTTCCCCACACCACTTGCTCCTTATTTCAACATTTACACAGGTACAATAAGGTTTGTTATGTAGTTCAATAGCGGGTACCTTTGCATAAGGCACATGTCACAGCTGAATGCACATTGTAAGGGCTTAGATATGTATTCTAAAGAAGGAACATACAGAAGTAAACCATAACGTCTATTTCTGTCCTTTAACATTTTGAAAGCCATTTCTTTCCCAGAATTACTGCAGTCTCTCAGACAGGAAGGCCACACACAGAGCTCCATCGTCCTTGTTGTCCTCCTCTACAGCCAGACAAAACACTCCAGCTGAAGGGTACTCCTGAAAAACCTGCTTTTCACAGCTGCTGTACTATTCAAATTATATTTTTCCACAAAGAAAAATATTTCAGTACAAAATTTTGTTACAAGTTCAAACGTATTTTTTAAAAATACTCATAAAAAAAAATTTGAAATCTCAGTTTTTTATTTCTTTCTTGCCCTTTGTCCATTTCCCCATTCTAATTGATGAATTTGAATCTATTTCATGGTTGAATCCATATGTCTCTATTTTTTTAGCTTTGCTTTTCACTATAGCTCACTTTTTCTATTCTAGCTTTCTAACCTTCTTAACTTCTGAAGTTGTTGTATAATAAAGGACCACTTATTAGCCCACTCAAAAAGGAAGATGTTCCCAAAAATTAGAAAGTAGAAAGTGTAAATATATGCACACAGAGTACCTATGGCATTATCATTTTACCACATTCAGTGATGATAAAAAAAGATATACAGGAAAATAAATTCTTCAAAGCCCCTTTTTAAGGTATTATAAAACCAAAGAATCTGCTCCATTTTTAATTTCGCAAAACAGAAATAGCTTCCAAGAAAATAAATTAATCCTCTTAAAAAAAAAAAAAAAAAATCACCTCTACTGCTTCTCTTAACCTAAAATAAACATAAGCACCACTTATCTGTCATCGTGCATTGTTTCTGTTCTTAGCTTGCTGGCAGCCTACTACAAGTCCCTCTTGGGATTTTTCTTCTCTTTCTCTCAGAGCTAGGTAAGTATCTCCAGCTCCTCTTGGCATCTAATCCATTATTTCTGGATTCAAGATTTTATGCTTTTCTCTCAACACCTGTCAAAGGCATTTCCTTCTCCATAGCCACCATCCTCTCTTCTCCAATTAATTACTTTGATTCATTACCTAATCAATCAAGAAATAAATGCTGATAACTGTCCTGGGGAGGCAGTGGTAGAAGTTCAACTGGTAAGAATAAAAACAATCTCTTTGAATATAAAATTCTGTGTCAACTATTAAAATCCCCATTTGCCCAGAGTCTTCAGGGTTCAAAGCCCTGTCTAAATAAAAATTGGTTTTCTGGGGATGGTACTGATACTTGTCAGAGTTTATAGCCCACTCATGGCTTTAGAAAGTTATTGTCACTACCTGAAAGGAAAGCAACCATTAAAAAGAAATGCTCCTCTTCAAAGACACAAAGGGTCTTTCTAATGCTGTCCTATCTTTCCAACAGCTTGTGGTGCCATGGTTAGGTTTTGACTGATTACTCACCTAATTCTCACACAGTGACTCACCCAGAATACTATTAAATCATCAATTTCTTCTTCCATAGTACTTGGGATAGGACCCTATAGGACACTCTGAGCAGCCAGGAGACTTGTACGAATGGACACGAAGGTCTGTTCAAAATGCTCTTGCTGTAGTTACTTGTAGCCATGCAGCAGGGAAAATGTCCTCAGGTGGGAATACAGGCAGGCTTCCCCTATCCAAGTTGCTGAGCATTCTTCATCACTATTCTTTTACAGAAGACTATTTGTAGGACACAGATTTCAAATCTCAGTTCTACAAATAGTACTCTAAACCAGGGCATATGTCTCAGCTATTTCCTCCCATTTTATGTGAACAGTATAGTAAGATAATCTGTGGTCCACAAATAATTTATCATATTTCTTACCATTCAGACATCTCCCTCAAAGTCAGAAGAAGGTCTGGGAAGCAGGGAATATACACATTGAATAGCTGCTCCCTGGGTTGTTGATATGGTAACATGTATCTCTCCTTGATCTTCCTTTTCTACTTCTGACTTCCAAGATCATTTGTCTAACACATGTCAAGCCCATCCTAAATCCCAAATTTTAATAAGCTTGGAGTGTTCAAAACACATTAATTCCCAAATTTGCCAATAACCCTTAAAGATTCCAAATGAGGTAACAGCTTTGTATTCAGTCTATCCATTAAATTGCATTGTCATGCAGTGGAAAAAATTACAAGACCTGAGATTTAAACCTGCTTAAGTCAACACAGTTTATGATTAGATGCACCTGTGTACAAGTGTGTTTGTCCAGAATTACTTACTCTGGTGCCTTTATTCTTTGTCCTTCCAGACTGCCCCAGGGCTTAAACTGCTTGCATCAACTCTAGCTATGCTCCCTCCCATGAGATCCACAGCAGTTGCCAAACCTAGGGAACACTGGCAAGCAAAAACACACCTCTATGCTGGCTATGGGGAGATCATTCAAACACTTCAAACACAGCAGCTCCTTTGGAGCATCTCAAGCTCCAATGGACAGCCATGAGTTTCCACTCATTTCATTTCAGTTGTTCATATTGCTTCCAGGGCAGTTATATTTAGATATGGAGACTACACAGACTAGGTGAGGCTTCTAAAATAGCAGTTTCCAGCTTCTTCTTGCTCCATACCAGCTGTGCTAGGTAGTAGGAGCATGTCCTGACTGGGGGACTTGGTGGACTGTAGACAGATGCAACAGCACACAGTCCCTGTTTGCAGAGGTGCTGACAAGGGCTTTTTGGACAAATGCTCCAAATTTGCATAGAGTTGGAAATAGAATCAGAAATAATGACTCCCTGTCTCATGGGTTAACAGCCAGACAACACACAATTATAAACCACTCTGAGATCCTTGGATGACAAATGAATGGGTAGGCATAAAATATCAGTAGTAAACTCTGACAGTAATGGTTTACTATCCAGTAAGATTATATAAATCAGGTCAAGTGATTTGCTCTGCCTTCTAGTGGTGATCTACCCAAAGATTCAGCAGGAAATCTGCAGAGATTTTCAGATGTTAGCATGCTTTCGAGTTTCACAGAAGTGTTCTCTTTTACAGGGTACTGTGAGACAGAGATTTGTCAGACCTTTCTGTGTATGAGAGGATGCACCTTGCTCTCCACCATCCCACAACAAAAGTAAACAATTGTGGCTCAGAGAGAGCAAATAGTTGGGCAACTCTGGCAAATAAAGTCAAGAAAGGCAACCTAGTCCCACTATTCACTTTCCAGCATCAAATACCTTCCAGTTGCCCCATTGCTATAAGCAAGTCAGAGCAGTTATCAACTGTGTCTAATGGCACATGAAGACAAGAACCTCTCTTCAGAAGATCTAACACATCAGATTTCTCCCTTGCTTATACAAAGTCTTCCTTTCCCTGTCCTCTTCCTGATGAAGCTTGTGATTTTTTCTGCTTGATGCATTTTCCTGTGCACTGCCTGATCACTGGCTCTTGGGGACACAGCACACATCCATGTTCTTTTCCAAATTCTATTTTATTTTTTGTAGCATATACCATTGCTCCAAAGTTAGGATACATAAAGATATAAGGTCAGAATCCCCAAAAACGTACATGTTACTGCAGTGACACAGCCCCAGAACAATAGAGTTGCTGCAACCCTCTGGAATGTTCCCTTTCTGTCTCCATTTAGTGTTGACTTAAACAGCCTTTGTAACTTGCAAATATTACATAAAGTTTTCCGTTTGCTACCTGGGACACTCCGCAGTGCTTTACCCCCTCTCTCCAGTGTTACATCAGAAATAGTAAAGAAAAGCAGCTTCCCCACTGGGGTGCTTGTAGCGGGACAGAAAGCTCTTCATTCCTGGGAACCACCTGCTCATTTTCCCCTCCTCAATTTGTTCACATTCTCAAATTCAAAACATTTCCCTTAGCAGGCAAAATGCAAGAGGGTGCTTTGCTCCCCTCCAAGACCACAGAGAGGAAGCTGTCTGCACTTTCAGTAGTCGCTGAATACAAATACTTTCCTTGGGAGAAGTGGCTCCCTCCCTGTCCTTTCAATTTGACAATGATGTCCTAAGCATGGCAAAGTTGTTCCGCTTCTCTTACCTAAAGCACTCAAATCATGAGCATTTCTGTGGGGGAAAGGTGAACCAGTTTGAAGCAGTTTGGAAGAAAGACAAATGACAGTCCACCCCCAGAACCTGATCCGAGCAGCCTGTGAGTTTGAAGGAATGCTATGATTATATTTTATCTCATTAGCTTTCATTCCCCTGCTTCTCCATACATGCCACAGGCTGTGTGAAGCTCTCTGTGGAAAGGAAAACTGATTCAGAAGGGGAGGAGGCCATGCCCTTGGGATTCCAGCACTAGAGGAGCCTCTTGAGATGGCATGTAGCGCTTGGGTACTCTGGAGGAACACACACAGGCCATGGAGAAGGACCACAGTGGTGCCACCTACTCCCTTTGTTCTGATGGATGTTAGATTTGATTCAGAAATTGCTGTGCCAGATTCTCTGGACTGTGCTATGTGTGAAATCAAACTAGATGAGCCCTTCTAACCTTGAAATTTAGCTACAGTAAAATCTTATCATACTTCCCTTTTTCCCTTTATGTAAGGAATATTTCTTTGCAAAGTCCAGCTACTTTTTTGAGCAAGCTTTTCTTTTTCTGAGAAAATTCAGAGGTCATTTATCTTCTTTGAGATTTACTACTTTTTTTTTTTTTTTTTACTCACTCCTGGAGCCATGAGAAAAGGAAGTGTCTATCTTAAAAGCTGCTTTCACTGTCTAGAGCACAGCTATGCTGGGTACCTTGTGAGAATGGCTCCTAGCTATTTTTGGGCAGCTCTATCCATTCACAAACCAGAAATCCCTCCATCTCTCTCTGTTGTCTCCCTCTTTTTGAACTTCATGGTTTGACATGAGTGAGATTTTGAGTAGCCTAAACAACTCTATTGGGGAGATCACACAGATGATCTTTGAGACCGGGACTGGCATCATAGGCTATTCCTCACACCGGAAATCAGCAGCAGCAGCACAAATGCCTGGGAACCGATTTTATAGGTTGATGTTAATGATTTATAGCATTACCACTGCTGTAGTATCTCTGAAGCAAACAGTTGAATGTGTTTTACTAAAACTTTAAACACTGCAACTTCAGCCAGTTGTAATAACAGTCTCCAGTTTCTTCCTCCCAAATGTGAGGGAGTCAGGTGATCCAAGTCAAAGGTCAAGTAAAGGCTGACTCTTGAGCAAATGTGCATTACTATGTGAGGCAAAGGTGATTTGACTCAAACCTTTGTGAGGTTGGTAAGGAAACAGCACATAGATGCCCAGCAGGAAACCTTCCCTCAGCATGCTAGTGACAGAAGCCAGGACTGATGGACAGGCAGTACCTTGCCTCCACCCCTGAGAGTCCATGATGACTGCTAACAGAAGAGTATTTTGTGCTCTCAGGAAAAGAGGCTACCATTTCAAAGGTCTAAAAGAAACAATAGGATTGAACCACATAATTCCTCTACACACCCAACAGCAAAGGAACCAGAACATTGGTCTCATTTCGTATGGGCAAACACAACTTAGACCAAATATGAGCAAAGGTCTCCACATACTCAGTAGTTTCCCTGGGAGCTGATTGGTCAGCTAGGGAGAACGTGGGAGCCATGCTACATGACATCTATTTATTTTATGTATTTATTTATTCATTTTATATTGAGGACACACTAATCTTCAAAAATTCATCTTCTCAGAAGCTGCAAAATACATTTTCCAGTCTTGTTGACCCTTTGGCTTTGTGGAATCACAGCCTGATATATTATCTGATAATCATATTACATACCTGAATGCTGCCTTTCATCCATTCCCTGGTGCAGGTTGGTTACGAGTCACACAAAATGAATACCGATTGGGTGGCATTTACACGCCATGCATCCTGACTGGCTACACACTCGAGAGCATGAAGGTCACCCACTGAATTGTTTTGTGCTTTAGTCAATATTGTCCCATGTGCTCCAGCAGCCCGGTTTTCAGAAAGCATTACCTAATTGAAAACCAAGTCTCTGCATCAGATTTCCAGCCAGGAGGCTCACCCAGGTCCCTCCTTTTCTCTGTGTCACAACCACTTGTATTTGATACTAATGACTCCATCTTAACCATGAAAAAAATAGAATGCGAACTTATTTGAACACTCAACACAAGACAGGTGGAAGCTGAAATGGCAGAGATGGGAGGGGGAAGCATCATTTCTAAGGAGGTGGAAAAAGCTGAGGAAAAGAGTAGCAATAAAAATAGTTCCATGAATATCGATGCACATCTTTTAAAAAAAACATTTTTGCCTTTGTCCTCTTTTTGTGGTTGCTTTTCAGACCTATTCTTCTGCCTTACTCGGAAGGAGACATACTGACCCTACCTGACAAAAGCTGTGGAATATCTGAAGTAAGCAAGCTCTGTATTTGTACATGCATTTGCACTTGTAACCCAACCCTAAACTACTTTTGTGCTTATGATAAATGTATACTTGTTCCATCCCATCAAAAAGACCAGAAGTACAATCAAAGCTAAAATTCTCATGGTCGGTGTCATGGAGATATTTCTTTCAGGAAAAAAGAAAGGGGACACAGAAAGAGCCTTGGCTTATGCAGTGTTATGCAGGAGGGCAGGGACAGACGTGAGCAGAGGGCCCAGGACATGAGTGCTGGTGTTTCAATGAAGGACAGTTGAGGACTGCTTGCAAAATGGCCTTCAATTATTGAGCGTGTGAGCAGCTAAGAAGAGTGATGAATCCTGCCAAAGAACTGCCCATATACCTCTGCCTGGGCAGCCACGGCTCACCCCTGTGCTTTGGCCAACCTCTCATGGCACAGCAAAAGCAGTCCTCATCCAACAACTGCCGCTCAGCTTCATCCCAGCTACAGCTGAGGGACAGAAATTACAGAGGAAATTTAACCATCTTCTCTGATTTCCTCTGTGTGGAGGTAAAAAATAGTGAGCCAGAAAACACAGTTGATTGCATAATTGGTTATTGATGAGCGCCAAGGGCAGCAGCAACTGTTTGCACTGAGGGAAAAATCTCTGATGGTACATGATGTCGGCATTGATCTGCTTTACCAACAGAAGGAAACACCCTCCCTGTGCAGGGTCAGGTGCTAGAGACAATTACCCAGCACACACAGAGCGGGGAAGTGGCTGATGTGCCCATCCAAGAAATGCCTGCTGCTTTCCTTGCTGGTGCCATTACATTGCTATGGAGATAATACCTACAACAAACCTGCCTGCTATGTGCTATGGGTGGTGAGGCTGCAGCGCAGGTCCAAATGCTTTTCCATCCAATCAAACCGTGCTTATTCGAAAATGAAAAGCACCTCCCTGGAATTTACACTCTAATCCCAAGCAGCTGATGGCAACTGATGAAACCCTAGAGAAGAAGGTACAGTTAGGTGCTCAGTGTTTCCAAACCCTGTGACTCTCTGGCAAACTTTTATCTAGGGCTCATCAACTTGCTCTACTTTAACTCATTCTCTCCCACTGCTTTATTCTTTCCTCCCTTTCTTTAACCCCAAATAACTCATTTTCTCTCTTTTCCCTACCCTGGTTTAGTTCACCTCTGCTTTTCCTCGCCTGACAATGAATGAGTTTCTTCCCCTCAGTGATTCCCCACCTCCCATTCTGTGTCCATTTTATTTGCTTAGCTCCACATACACCATCCCTTCCACTTTTTCCTTTCACTCTCTACAACCACATCTTCCATCCTCCATGCTCTCTCCCTCTGTCTTTCATCCTCTTTCTTTACCACCTGCCAATTCCAAGCCTGTCTGTGCTTTCCAGCTCTTTTCTTCCCTGATGCCATTTCAATTATTAGCTGATTCTCTGCTTGCTTTCCTCCCTCCCTCTCTTTTCCCCTCTTCTATCCCTCAGGGACTCAAGCTTGTCTCTCCCCATTTGTTTCAGGGATACTACTGCAGTGGGTTTTTAGACATTTGCAGGTTTGTTTGTTTTTATCATCACACCCCTCTCTTGCTGTATAGCTGCTTGTCACTTCACTTTCCTCTTTCTGCCTACCCCAGCCAGAGCATCATTACGTCCTTTTTCTGTCTCAGCCCATCATTTCCCACAGAGGCCATTATTATTAACCGTGCCGGGAGATGTACGAGCAGCGGTCAGCAGGGTCAGCAGGGCTCAGTTTCAAATTGATGGGAATCAGAAATGGAAGTGGCACAGCAGGCAAGGGGAAGCGCCAAGTGGAAAGGAAGCAACGACACCTCACAGGCCGGCTCCGCACAGGGCGAGCTGGCAGCTGAGCCAGAGGGTTTTCCAGCACCCACACCCTGACAGCCGCACCTTAATTACCAACCCCTATTGAAAAGCTGGCTGCAGCCGGCGAGTGTGAAGGATTCTCAGTGATCCAGACACTGCCTGTTGCACTGTAGATCAAGCCTTATTTTACAGAAACGCATCTCCATCAGCCTCCTGACATCTCCAGGCCAGACAGAAATTCCTTTCAATTAAAGAGCTTGCAAGAGGATCCCATTACTGCAGCAGGTATCTCAAGCGCAGGAAGGGGGTGGAAGAGCAGCTGCTAGCACTGAGAGGGGAGAAAAGTGGGAACAAGCTATGAATATTGGTTTCTGATGTTGATAGGGGGGAGAAGAGTTTATTCCCAGTGCGACATGGCGGCGGGAAGAGGGGAGAGGATCTCTGACAGCTGTATTGTGGCATGGTGAGGATAGGGCCTGTGACAACCTCCAAAACTGATGGAAATGTTTTGTGTTTGCAGAGTGAAGAGGGGCTCGCTCTCCCCTGCTTTGAAAAGTAGAGAAGGGCAAAGTGCAGAAGACATTGAGTGGCTGGGAGGCTCAATCTTCAGGCTTGATCAGCTTTGAGTCCCACAGCAGTGCTTCTTTACTGAATTAAAGGAGCAGAACCAAGGGGAGACTCAGTTGTGGTGCCCTGAAAGATACTGTTTGTGAAATGCCTGTATTCCAGGTTCCTGCTTGTGACAGGCATCGTGCAGGGCAGGCTTTTTCTCCCCCATGGGTGTCTGCTCCAAGCTGTCTGTTGGCTACCTTTCTTTCACTCTCATAGCCCCTGAACTTCTAAGCTCCTGGTATGAGGAAAAGCTCCAGTCACACTTATGTCCCAAGCACTACATTTATAGGGCAAATACTTTTGAGACTGCCATATTCCCCTGGGAAACAGCATCTCGAGACAGCAAATGTTCTTATCTTATTGAAAAACCCATCAGTACAAGCCGCACTCCTTTCAGATACTTACAGGGGTCTGCACGGTTTTAATGACCCTGCTCCTTCATACTTTTGCAAGTCCAGGAATTTTAAGTAAAGTTACCTTTTAAAATGGCCTTTAGAACACTGAAAAATGCATATGGGAAAGGATCGCTTAAAATTGCTCAACCAGCCCTGTCTTTGCTGTCTTTCCCCACAGGCATCATTTAGTTATTGCTTGCATATAAATTAGGTAGGCTTTGATGGAAGAGCTATTGACAAGGGTACCTCACTCCATTTTCTTTTCCTGACCTGGGGAATTCTGGAAAGGAAAGAGCCTACATTACAAATGGTCAGAAAAAGGACAGTCAAGTAACAGAGGGATTGCTCTGGAACATGGTTGTATGTCACATCCTCACCCCTACTAGGCTTATGTCTAGTAAATAACAGCTAGTAAGTGGTCCGGTCTTCGGGTTTGCAGGCTAGCCAGCTAAATGAGTAGCCTTTGCTAAGGTTAGCATTTTTGACAGCAATTTTCATATTTAAAGTCACAGAATCACAGAATGGTAAGGGTTGGAAGGGACCTCAAAAGATCATCTAGTCCAACCCCCACGCCAGAGCAGGACGACCTAGACCAGGTCACACAGGAACACGTCCAGGCAGATTTTAAAGGTCTCCAGAGAAGGAGACTCCACAATCCTTCTGGGCAGCCTTTTCCAGTGCTCCATCACCCTCACAGTGAAAAAGTTTTTCCTTATGTTTCTGCAGAACCTCTTATGCTCCAGCTTGTACCCGTTGCCCCTTGTCCTATCATTGGACATAACAGAGAAGAGCCTGGCTCCATCCTCTTGACACTTTCAGAAAATCTGTTCTGAACAACTCTCCTGAACAACGTCTCTGGAACCCATTTCCAGCATTTTAAAGACAATGTACACAATCTGTCATACCAATGTGAGTCCAAGCAGATTCTGTTTACAACTTTAAATTTCCAAACTAGGGCTTGAAAGATTTGGATTTATTGACACTGTCTAACCACTAGATGAAAAAAGGAATTGGCAAAGGAAGAGACAATGTATAGGCAAAGATCAGCAAAACAAGTAAAATCAGTCACAAGGCAATGTTTGCCACTGGTATATTCATTTTTAGGCTGGAAACATGCAATCTCACTGTTTAGGTGCAATTCCCTGTACAATTTCCAGACACTGATATCCTGTCCATGAAGGCTGTAAACTTTGAGGAAGTCTTGAGACCTTTCCAAACTATATGAAAACAACTTTGATTACATAATTAAGTTTCCTCACACACACCTCCACCCCACATTTTGTCATCAAAGTCATCCTTGTCAAAAGCAACTGATTAAAATGCAGTTGGGGCTTACAGACCAAATTACAAGATGAGAAATAGCTAGGAACATGTTCCACACACGAAATCCAGCTCAGTTTTTGACTCATTCTCTTCTCCAAGCACTGCAATACCTACTTTCCTGAAAAACTGTTCCTTGAACACAAACTAAGGACTTTGAGGCATCTGGGGCTACTGATTTTTCCGCATGGAAGCATTTTGTGTAAGCAAGCTTGAGTGATCAATCCTTGAGCGATCTGGGTCCTGATACACACACTCATAGTGTAAAGTCCACAGATAATGGCAACCACAACCCTTTTATTTCTTACCATAAGCTAGGCCAGTCATACAGGAAGTGTTAATCAAATTGATTAATCATTTTGATGGAATATAAAATGTACACATTTTTTAAATGCCTACAAGTTAGTGTGTGGTCAAGGAACTTCATAGTGGTCACAATGTTTCCTGGAAGAGAGTTGCAATAATGAAATACTTCTGTGTCCCCGTAACTAGAACTGGTGAAAGAGAATAATCTCTTCCGGTACATTCGGTGATTTAAGCCAACAACTCCATGCAAATTACAAGAAGCCATGAAGAAGATTAGAAAACACCTAAGGAATCAAATCAATCCATTTTCACAAGCTGTCCTCTGTTCAACACCTCAGGAGTGGTCTGAAACTTTTCATGTTGCTTCTAACTTGGTATAAATTAACACATGCAATTGGTCAGACAGATCAAGTTTGTCTGAGTAGCCTAGATTTGGAGGTGGATTGGATACGGGTAGGTGCCAAGAGGTGTGTTACAACTTTATCTGTGAGGAGTGCAGTCTCTTCAGAAGTCAGAGATACTTGGCTTTCCATTTAGGATGTGGCACATTTTATTTTGACTACACAGGAGTACTGGTGAAAAGACAGTTTTATCTGGTAAATCAGCTGACTAGATGGCTCACATGCTCATACATATGCAGATTACATTTCTTGTCTTCTGAGATAGGAATAATGTCATAAATAACACACATACATGGAGCATTTTCTTAAAAGTGACTAATGCCTTAAATGACATACTCTGGTACCAAGCGATGTCCAATCATTTTCTAAAGGCATTTGATTTACAAACAAATCAAGTTCCTGAAAGGTACTCAGCATCAGCTGTCACACAAGGAAGGAAGGAGAGCAGAGACAGACAGATAGATGAGGGAGCTGGACGATCAGCAGAGTGTCAAGTAGGATCTGATGGTACATTACATATCAGACAAGAATAAGGGAACATAAATACCAGCATATCCCTTGTGACCACTTGGTTTCAACAAGGACTTGGGCTCAGTGACTCAGCTAGCGCTCACTGGAGAGAAGAGCAGCAGCCCAAGGAGAACAGAGGATCCTTGGAGGCTGTGCATAACTCAGCACCACTATTACTCTGAGGAGGTTATAAAACATACCTAGGGCTGGGATGGCACCAAAGAGGGAGAGAACTACCAAAAAAAAAAATCAAAATGAATAAATAACCCATTTCTGCAGAAGGTCTGTGCAAACTCGGAACATCAGAGCTTTAGTAAGTCTAGGTTGACAGAGCTATGCTGGAGAACCACCATGCACATATTCTGCTCTGTGCCTGGTGCTATTCCAGACTCTTAATGAGAGAACTCCATTCGAAGGGTGCTTCAAAGCAGCAGTGGGAGGTACTGGGTCAGTGGGAGGCAGGGCTGGGAGAGCAGGAAGGATACAAAGCACTGGTCTTATCCACAGAATTTCCCAAAATGAGGAAAGTGAGCTCCTATAAAGGCAAAAGGCCTCCCCTTTTTCACCAGTAGAAGAACTTCACAACCCTTTACCCCAGCACCCTAAGCTCAAAGATGCTGTGTAACTCCTTATTCAAACCCCTCGCCCACGTGTAGAGAGTTTCATGGATACTCAGTGCCCTCTGCCCTCATGTGCACAGTGACAGAAAACCTGACACTTCATTTTTGTCGCCTTCCTTTGTTAAACTGCCTTCTAGAAAGCCCGGCTCTGTGGCTTGAAGAACATCCCTCTGAAGCAACTGAGGGTTTCTAGGAAAAGAAAACGCATTTGTGCACATGCCTGTGGCACCTGCTGAGCTTGACACTTTGAGGACATAAATCCTTCCCTCCTGGTTATCCAGGAGGCAACAACAGTGCCTGATGTGCCGGGGAGAGTGTGGAAAGTCATGCGCTTGACCTCCCTTTAGCAAACAGAAGGGAGAGCTGGGCTTGCTTGGCACTGGTAGTATCTGAAGGCCTCCCACTGCTGAAAACCTCTCAATTCTTAATTCTGATTCTCCCGTTTGCTAACTACGCCAATGTGTTACTGCTCTAGTACTCATGGATTTGCTGGAGCTGCCCCTGCTCAGCATAACCTCCCTTTATCAGCTACGCTGCCATGTGCTGCTCTGCTGTGGCTCTAGTGGAGATGGCTGTGCTCCCCTTTTGACAGGACCCAGCATGATCACACCTCACTGCTCCACACAGCTGGATGGGTTAAGATGTATCCCATGGCACATTACCAAGAAAAGATGACTTCCCTCTGAGTACAAGACCAACTGAGGGATAACAGGGAGTCAAACCCTTCCTAACAAGGGAGAAACTCAATCTTCTGTGGAGAGGGGAACTTGGAACGTTCTGTCTCCAGCTTATATATGAGCCCAGAGACTGGATTAACACCTTCACTACCAAACACATTCATGATTCCCAGACTGTCAGGTGGAAAGCAGACAACGGGCAACCCTTGGCTGCTTTTAAAACATTTCTACGTTGATTCCTCCATGAGATACAAAGCAGTGAGTGAGATGAAAACTCCTCTTACTCAAGCCTTATTTTTCATAATTATGCATCTTTAGTGTTTCATAACGACCAATTTAATCACTTTTGCCGTTTAGAGGGCTATAACAGCCAATCACGGTAATGGGCTTGGTATTTGGTAGGAACCATTTAACGCCCAAGAGCCCTTGTTCTGAGCCACTTGATGCCACTTAAGTTTGACAGACAGACTCTCATTAGCACAAGTTGCAAAACCTCTCAGATGAAGCTCATTTCTTTTAAACAAACTCTGCTCAGCGATCCCCAAAGTCTCCGAGTGAGGAAATTTTTAGCTCACTTCATATCCATGCAGGTCTGTGGAAATTAATCAGCGTATTTCACGACACTGGGGGCTTTCTATGAAATTCTCTCTTTCCTCTTCACAGTTATTCTCTTGTACCTTGCACGTAAGCTCTGTTCCCTCATGGCCAGCCAGTGCCTGTCTCCTGGAAGGCCACCTGGGGTTATGTGACCTTTCCTTTTCACACGTAACTCTCTTGATGGTTTTCTGCTCCATGCTGACCAGCCTGCGCCTGCCTCTAAGGCACAATTCTCACAATGCATCCTGCTGGGGACTACCAAATACACATTTAGAAACCTTTAAAAATATCTGCCCATCTCTGACTGCTGCTAAAACTGCTGCCCTTGCCCTTGCAGTTCCTGCTACCTCATCTGCTCTTTGAATAGTGATCCACAATGCCAAAAATAAAGCTCATGGCATGAAAACTGCTGTAGACACTCTCAAACACACATGCAAGTTTGCACCCCAACTCATATGATGCCCAACAGATTTGACGACGCTCATGGTCCAACAATGCTAAATATTTTCTTCAAAAGAAAACAAAGCAGGTTTCCCTGCATAGCTGCAAGGACAAGCAGGGGGATAGCAGAGGTTGCTGCAGACCATGTTTGCCAGACGTTGATGGAGGCTTGGGAGAAATCCAAGACTAAGGGTATGCATGGAAAGACAGAGGTTTTTACTCAAGGACTTGGAAGAAGGGATGGCTTCTCCTCAAAGGACTTTGTGATCAGGCATGCTAACAGCACTGCTACCAAGGAAGGATGGCAGAACTAGGATGTGTGGTTTCAAACCGCTGAATCAGTGCACTTCTGCAATGATCCCCAAGAACAGATTTACCCTCTACATTTTCTCTCCCATTATATCACAACCATTGTACAAGCAATGAGACAGAAAGCTGTAAATGTAGGAGTGACAAAAGGAAAATATGTTGATATGTGAAGAGTTACCTCCTGGGTGACAGAAGAAAGATGTCTTTTGTGGCACAGTTCGATGGGACAGAGTAACATTTTATCCTGTGAACAGTTTGAATGCTTCAGCAAGGCAACTGTGTAAAAACAGCATGTTGAACTAAAGGAGTCAAAATCAGCTCCTGGAAAGGAAAATCCCATATTCAACACTACTTGCAGCTACTGTCAACATCTTCCACACTTAGTGCTTTCTGACACATGAAACGGTGACCTGGGAGAATAGATGGTTGGTTGCCCTGTATCTAGTCTAAATGGGTCCCATGTCTAAACCACCGTATTTGGTTCAAGTACAACTAATGTAGTATTCTCAGTGCCGTAATTAAGATGGACTCCGTGTTCCAGCAGGCACGGAGAGACAAAATCACAACATTACAAGATACTGTGTGCACCTGTCCAAAGCTGAAGAGAGCATTAACCAATATTATGATATATTACATGAGAAATAGCCTGATGCCCCTTAGTTATAGGGTGCCTCCTATAGTACCCTCAGCAGAAGAGGAGTTAAGGTTGCATTTGTAACCTTAAATCTCACCTCACATGGCTTGTGAGTGCTTAACTGTGCAACTTTAATGTGTTCTTATCAGAGCATTTTTATTGAGCCATTATTAACATCAGTTAGATACTATCTAGACCTTCCCAGATCTCTCTCCTCCCAGCTCTTACCTGAGACACATGTAACATGAGGTTCAAAAGCAGCATTTAACTCAATCTCTGCTGTCATTCTCCAGCCACCCGATGCCACTAATTCCCCAGCAGCTCCCTGAAACAAGGCTAGAGTTTTGGTTGATACTTTGCACACCCTTGGCCAGCCTGCACATTGAAGGAAATCCTCTAATGGTAATTAATAAGGTCCCTTGACACTGCCTGCTCATTAATCTATTATTTTACTCCTCTAATTACTTTTGTCTGTTTGAGCTAACAGTCTCCTTCCCTCATCTTACACAGGAGATAATGCATGGCAAATGTGCCTTTTTCTTTGTCCCCAAGTCCCTTACAGCCCCTGCTCTGTGCACGGACTCTGAGACCCACCGTGGCATTTCCTGAGGCACAAGCTGGCCCCTCACATGGAGTGACTTGCCTCTCCACGTGCCTGCATTTCACTTAAGTTTGGAACATGCAGCTCCAGGCTTCTGAGCTGGGGCTTGCTGAAACAATGTCTAGGGAATGTGGGCTTCCCATCTCCACCTGTGTCATCTCCTGGAAACCTGCCAAGAGCTACAAGGAATCCTCACAGCAGCCAAGTGGTTGTAGATCTCCCTGCAGGAAATGGGGGCACTTACAATTTCACAGTGCAAGGATCATCCATCTATATATGCCCTGACTTCCTTTTACGATAGCAGCCTTTACCCAAAGACTAATAGTCAGCACAAATTAACTTTAAGTCCCTTGGGCAGAAGGGGAGACAGAAGCAGGAACCAATTATTTATTTGCTTGGAAGATGCCCAAGCACAGCAGAGATAAATGCAGTAGATACAAGTAAGCATGTCAGAGAGAGGCTGGAGTTGGAAAGTTTGGATCCTGACCTGAGCTTCTGCAGTTCAGGGAATTTCTGAAATTTTGTCTCTTATCATAACTGCCAATAAAAATACCTACTCTCCATCCCTCTCATGCAACTGTAATTCAGGTTGTACAGGCAAGGTCTGGACCACTGTCCAGATCCACACCCTGCAGTCAAAGGGCGGCAGGTACAATAGGACTCACAATACTGTCTGTCTTCTCCCTTGTTTTTATTTTTCACACTTATTGCTATATTTCACAACTCTACCATTAAGGAAATACAAGCCTTTGAGGTTGGTGCATAAGGCTAGTAAATAGCAAAAAGCTTACCTCTGCAGCAAAATGCATGCCCAGACACCAGCACAGAGAACATTCTAACGAACACGTAGTAAAATGCTCACAAATAATGCATACAGCAGTGTGCACACACATACTCATGGCTTTTACAGATCCACAAGCTGTCCAGCAGGTAAGGATGGTGGTAATGACATATGCTCACCATTATGGTATGTGTACTAAGATGACCCTGCCAGCAGGTCTCAGCCAGCCATGTGCAATAGGGCACTGACCTCCAGGCACCCTTATGAGGAGGAGCCTAGGGACCTCCTGAGAGGCTGCATTGCTCTTCCCTCTGCCTACCCCAGACCACAGCCAACTCATCTCCCACTGGTACTTTTATTGGGATACAAACTGGAACACCATGGATACGGTCTTGTCCTCACTCCATGACCGTTTCACTCTGTCACGGCCCTTGGTCAATACAACGACAACTGAAATCTCCCATGATCAATGCCTTTCCCAGGCTGTCATTACCTACATTTCACTTTTCTTGCTGGTGCCCTGTGCTGATCCTTTGGCAGTATATGCTCATCCTTGAAACAGCTCACCCCAAACTGGGAATGATCTTCAAAGGCTGCATCATACATCAGCTCAGGCTTTCTTGGATGGGCCTGCACTCACCATCCCCTCCCAGCCTCCCTGCTGCTGCCTGCTGTGCTCCTGTGCTGCAGTAACACTGCGGTGGGCACTCATTGCAAGTTTATGAGAAGGATGATTTGTTCAGCTAGTGCATGAAAAAACACAGCGTACGTGAGAACAGTCATATTTTTCAGCTGCTGTTCAGAGCGAAGGAAAAAGTAAACGAAGAAGAAATAAGAATAACTGACTTTTGAACATGCACTTACCAAAAAAAAAAAAAAAAAAAAAAAAACCCCTGAAACATGCTTTCAGGCTCTCAAGTTTACCTTCAGACAAGAAGGAGAGGGATGTTCTGAAGACACATTTCTGAAAAGCACAGAAAGGAGGCTAAGGAAGGAAAAAGAGCCCAAGTGTTCACATCACCAGGGCCTGTTATAGCCTTGTGTTACCAAAATATCTCACTGCTTTCAGCTGGGAGGCTCCCAGTTCCACTGTGACTGTATTCAGACACAAGAGAAAAGCTCCACATGGCAGGAAGCTGAATGACACCTGGCCTTGCTGTGGTCATTGTGTCAAGCAGGTTTGGGATATGTCTTGCCCCCAAAGACGGCTTCTTTTTTGCCCTGGGTCTATATCTGTACTAGAAATTCCTGCAAATTATGTTTTTCTTCCTGATTCTCCCTGCACCCATCCATTCTCTCTCACTATTTTCCAGCCATCAGTAGAGCTGGGATACATAAGCCAAGTGGCTTCATTGGTGGGGTTGGTGTGGAGGTGGAAGAGGAGGCAAGAGACAGTCAGATGATTGCATGGGAGAAGCTAGAAGGGGTGAAGGCTTTGGGGCTGTATGGGAAACTCCCTTGAGACATCACTGTCCTGGCAGGATACATGTGTTGCAGTGGGTGCTGTCATCCACGCTCACTGGGGTCCTCAGCTGAGAGGAGACAGTGGCTCTGGCTCCAGTGCAGAATGTATCAGGCACTGTAGTGAGTGTAGCTGTTGAGATCAGCTGAAGCCACATAACAGCATAATAAAAAAGGTGAAGTCTCTCTCTTTAAATGAAAAAAATGCAGGCAACAGCTATAAGCTACTTCCTTAACTTTCCCCTTTTATTAGTGTGCATCTCTCCTACTGTGAAGAGAGAGTGAGAAATATGCTTGCCTAAAGTGAAAATACATATTACAGCTACAAGGGGAAAAAAGAAAAAAAATCCTGCAGCCTTTCCATTTTCTTCTTAAGGATGTTTGAATTGAAAACATTAGATTTAAAATGCTGTGAATTTTTTCTCTCTTTAATTTGCAGCCAACCTCTCTGTATCTTCAGAAACACATTTAAGTTTTCAGTTGTGAAATACCACTGCAAACATGGAGCTGCCAGTGGGGAATAGGACCTCCAGATGTCTGGGGAAATAGGACCCAGTCCTAAAATATCAGCCTTTTGCCCCTGTGAACCCAGAGCTGCTCTGTCACCGAACAAGTAGCTCCAAGCACAAGAGACCCAAAGCAGACTCGTTAGTTCAGATCACTAGAGGGAGACACAATAACGCACACACTGTCAGCATCTTACACTCAATACCATTCTCTCCAGACAATGTGTTTTGCTGTAGTTGATTACTTATAGCTAGGATACAAGAGTGCTCGATGGCAGGTTTGGAGCACAAGGAAGGCTGATAGGGCAAGATGAACAGTGTCTGCTACATTAAGTAGGGTAGGCAGCAGATCTTTCATCTTTTTGTCCTGGTCATGACAGGAAAGTCCCTTGATTTCAATGGTTTGTGCTGGTGAGAATGATGGAGAATTTGGTAAGGTTCATCAAGCCACTGCTGAGATTTTTCTTATGGTAGTGTATGGCAATTCCTTTTCCTGCCATCATTAATTATGGAAGATTCTGAACTCCCAGTTTCTTGGGTGCTCAGTTTTCAGTCCCATCTCCAGCCTTCTGGGACCCTTCAAGACTAGCTCATGAAAGGAGAGGAGAGGAGAGCAGCTACTTATTCATGAATATCCCTACTAATCAGGAACATCTCCATTGAGAGAGATTAGTCTTAAGGGTGGAGGTAGTGACTGTACAGTACTGCACAACAATATTACAGCATGCAAAGATTTAGAAAAATTATGCTGTTCTGTAGGTGGGTGGCAATTTTCATATGGACACAAACCAGCCTAGCCTTTAAAATGCCATGGAAAAGAGTCTAATGCCATGGCTGACTACAAGGGGTACCCATCTGGAAGAAGGTAAAACTGAAGCAACCTGACCAGACTCTAACTTGCTATAAAGAAGAGTATTTCTCTGTAGCAGGAAAGCCACTGACTTGATACACAACTGCCACATCTTCCCAGCAACATCACAGAAAATCTTGCCAGAGATGAGCTGCCCAACGCTGACCAAAAGACTCCAGGTGTTCCCTTCCAACCGCTGCTGAAAAATTCCCTCCTTACAGGAGGCTTATTCACATGTTCCCCAGAAATACCAAAATATTTATGAGGCCTTCCTCTCCCTCTCTGTCATGCGACAGGAGAAAGAAATCAAAGTTCTTAAGAAAATGGATATTTCATTCATCAACAGTGTTTGTATGGAAACAGCACTGCAGACCACAGGAACCGAATGGGGCACTACTAGAGTAGGAGGGATCTCTGTGTAGTGTTCTCCAGTGTGTTGGGGAGAGAGCACATTCAGTGCTTAAGTTTATTATAGGTGAGGAAGGGGGCAGGAGTGGCTCCTGCTTGTGGGCCATGCACTAAAAAGAGAGGACCTCTAAAAAGTAAAAAAATGTAGAGCCAGAGGAAGTGGGAAGTAAACAGAGGTTAAAACAACTTTGGATGCCTTCTGGAGAAGCTCTGAAAAAGTTGAAACTTTGGCTTGTTTCCCAGGCTCTTTGTGAGAGCCAGCATCCTTTTAATTATAATGTTGGATAAGATGAAGACTAGACCATGAGAGAAAAAGACATCTCAGAAAGAGTCCTAAACCAAACAGGGAGTGTATAAGAGGCAAAGCAAGAGGTCTATGTGGAAGATGGAACCCCATTTTTGCAGAGTATGTTGAGGATCCAAGGAAAAAAAAAAAGGAGAGAAAAGAGACCTGGTTAAAGATCACCATCTCCCCCCCAACATACTAAAATGCAGGATCAAACAAGTACCTTGTAAATTTTAAATTTCCTGATCATGCAAAAACAATTACAGGCAGAGAAGTGACATAGGAAGAGCTGGCACAATAACACCACAAAAAAACCAACAGCAAACCCAAACAAAAAAAACCCCACAAACAACAAAACCAAACCAACCCCAACCCTTCCTTCACACTCCTCTATCTTTTTCACAGCTGTTTTTACTAAGGTTTTCAGAATGCAGTAGTGAGATAAGCTAAATCCAAACAGTTCAGAAAACCATAAAAAATCCCCGTCCCACTCCTCACTACCTAATGCCTACAGGGTTGACTTGTGGTGACTCTGGCTGATGGTTTTCCGTTTGTTATAATCTCTGGGCACAAACTATCTTCTCCTGTGCAACAAAAAGTGCAGTAGCAAGGCTGTGGGCTTAGAAAGCAATGAGAGGCAAATAAACACAGGACAAAGATCAGAGTTGCCCATGTGAACTATATGGTCACCTTGAATCTCATGCCTTCAGAGAGTCCTTTGCTTCCCTCATGTTCAGTGTTCAGAAAGACACATGAGTGAGTGGGGGTGCGAGATAATCTGTCTCTTTCAGTTTACATCTCATCCTGATCCCCAGTAATTGAGCCCCAGAGCATGAAGTTTAACATCCTTTTCAAAAATTTTGTTGTGAATAACAAGAATATCCAGATTTGTTCACATTATCCTCAGGAACACACAAACTGTTTGAGTCTTGCCAAGTTCTCATCTTTAAATAACTTTCCATGGAAATGAGTTCTACAGCTGTTTATAAACATATTATATGTATACCATCTCAATTACACAGAGCATGCAGGCACTCTTCTGTATTCTCTATCCATTCTAAACTTCCCAGGCTACGGTAAATTCTCTAAGATTCAAGGAGAATTTCTAGCACCCTCTAGGGAGAATCAGACTGGCGTATTTGACAAGCCTTCCTATCTCCTTTCGTTTTATGCTGTGACTTGAAACTTGGGTGTTGCAATCAATACTCATCTGCTTTGCTCCAGACTGGTGTTTAATGCTGTGATTACCACTGTAATAACTAAGCTCCTTTTTGAGCCAAAGTGGGTATCTTTAGGCTGTCAGGTGAAATTTGGGGGAATCCAGACTGTTCTCTTCTCTATCAAACAGCCTTGCTGGGCTAAGGCTGGGGAAGTTGGATCAGGAATGAGATACCTGGAAATTTTATACAGGTTTCACACTCCGTAACTGCTCTAGTAAAACTGAATCATTTGCTCCTTACGCACCACGAGTAAAAGTCTCAATTGTTCATCCCTGAGCTGAGCCCTGTAGTGGTCAATATGGCTTTGTCTCCCAGGTAGCAGCACACATGAATACTCATCTCACAGCACTCGCCACAGTGCCCATGAGCAAGACCCTTGGGGAAGTTTCAACCGCCGTTGCCTTGTGGGAAAGGAGCAGAAACATGAATAGAACAGTTTCTGTTAACTTGGGTACAAGCTCCTCAGGACAGAAGCTGCCTTTTTCTTCTGTGCTTTCTGCCCATCCAGGACAACAGGCTTTGGCAGCGAGACCTCTGGTAGAGCAAAGACCTTGCAACAACTATCCATGTTGATATTGCTGCTAACCCAGTTCACAAGAGGCCATTCTTTAGGGCTTCCGTTGAGAGTTTATTGGTAAGGATATGAACATACACGGATCTTTATTTTCCCCAGGAATCTCTTTTCCAGTCAACCAGGCATTTATCATGCCTCTGAATAAGATGGAAAGATGAAGAATGATAAATGTTAAAGCCTCTGGACTGTGACCTCAGCAGCTTACGGGCAGGGAGAAGTCATATTAGCCTGAATAAACATAAGCCAAGGAAGATGTTAAGTAAAACTAAGATGAGCTCAAAAGCAGGCATTGCCTGCCATCTGTAAACTATTTTACTGGGTGCTTTTATTGTCTGTGTTCGTTGCTATCTTGGTACACAGTACATGGAAAACAGAGCATCTCCTAACATAACTAGCCATAGATGGGTAGGCTGCCTGCGGTAGCCCACACAGAACATGTCAGTGTGATAAATGATACACGGTGCTGTGCTGGGACCTTGTCCAGGCTGTGGTGCAACTAGTGTAAATTTGATTGGACTGCATTCAGTAAGGAAAAAATAATCTCTACCTTTGTGGGCCATGGATCATGTAGATTATGAATTAATATTAAGAAGAAAACAACAGGATAACACCCACTCCCTGTACAAAGTCACAAAGGGGAGAATCTGGGTTTTGTCCCTTTCAAGAGATGAGACACTATAGCATATCCCGTAGTGAAATATTTCGAATGCTGACAAGTGCTAAGTCATATAGTCTGTCTAGGAGATCATCAACGCTTATCCCCACTCTAACTGAACAAATCAGTTTCCTGACAAATGAGTTCAGAGGGCTGCTATGGTCTTTTCTGTGATTCACCATCTCAAACTGGGATGGCAAAAGACATAGGGCATGGATAGATTTATAAGCCTGCAACTGTGTCCTGAATCACAGGAAAGGGATCAGAATATGAGCAGGAGGTGCTTGCCTGTTGTGGGAAGCTGCAGGTCAGTGGTCCAGAAGAGAGCTCTCCTGGGTGGAGGAGAAGAGCGAAAGAAGTTGTTTGTGCTCCCAGGCAATGCCTACTAAATTATCCACAACTAGTTAGACCTGGTTGCCAATGTTCTACAGCATAATAGCCTGTTGGACGAGGAAGAAAAGGGTCTAGCTGACTCTACCTGCTCTGTCAAAACCCAATCAATTAATCATAGAATCACTTAAGTTGAAAAAGACCTTTAAGATCACCAAATCCAATTGTAAACCTAACACTGCTGAGTTCCACTAAACCATGTCCTTAAGTGCCACATCTACACATCTTTTAAATACCTCCAAGGATGGTGACTCCACTGCTTCTCTGGGCAGCCTGTTCCAGGGCTTTACGAGCCTTTCAGTGAAGAAATTTTTCCTAATGTCCACCTGAAGCCTCCCCTGGTGTAACATGATGCTGTTTCCTCTTGTCCTATCACTTATCACTTGTGAAGAGAGAGTGACTCCCCACCTCACTGCAACCTCCTTTCAGGGAGTTGTAGAGAGTGAGGTCTCTCCTGTGACTCCTTTTCTCCAGCCTGAACAACACCAGTTTCCTCAGCCACTCCTCATAAAACCTGGTGTCTAGACCCTTTACCAGCTTCACTGTTCTCATTTGGATCCACCCCAGCACCTCAATGTCCTTCTTGTAGTGAGGGACCCAAAACTGAACTCAGTACTTGAGGTGCGGCCTCACCAGTGCTGAGTACAGGGGGACAATCACTTCCCTAGTCCTGCCGACCACACTATTCCTGATACAGGCCAGGATACTCTTGGCCTTCTTGGATACCTGGGCACACTGCTGGCTCATGTTCCTCTGGCTGTCAACACAACATCCCCAGGTCCTTTTCTGACAGGCATCTTTCCAGACAGTCTCACCCAAGTTTGTAGGAAATGGAGAGCAAGAACTTGCATCGTACCAAGGAACGTCATTCCTGCTTTCATTAAATTAAAGCTGATCTGTATTGTCATTTGCCATCAGAATGATTCAAGTATTTTTCCCCTTACCTGCCTTCCTCCCAGCTGTGTTATAGTCAACAACCACAGCCACACTTTAGCTATCTCACAGGATAAGGAGAGGGTTGCTTCAGGGTTTGGGAACTTGCAGTGGATGTGAGAAAAATGGCTAGTTCAACTATCCACTAAAGAACCATCAAAGGAAGTGATAGAGCATTTTATAAAGCAGTTTTTTAACTGCCCATGTAGGTAGATGAGTGGGCTAAGATCAATCCTGAGGCGCAGCAGCATCTAAATGAACTATCACATGCATCCTTGCCTTCTTTGCATAAGTAACAATGCTGCTTTCCCTTCTCATTTGTATCTTCCACTTCCCAACCAACAAGAAATAAATAATTTCTGAGGTCCTAACTTGGGTAATTAGCCAACAAACACTATTGACGAAGTCAATGAATGAAATAAACCGCAGACAAATTTGCTAATGAACTCCTTAAGGACAGCACACAAAGGAAAAGTAATTTGGCCCTCTTGCCCCCCAATGCCGGTTTAATTTCACAACCCATCCATTCAAAACCTCCTACACAAGCTCAATAACACTCGTTCTTCCAGTTCTGCAGGCACAAGTTTAACTGCAAAAAACATCCAAGGAGAGAGATATATTTTAGAAACCTTTACAATGATCAAAAATAGCTCTTTGATGCATAGCAGATGTCTTCAAAACTAGCATAAATGGAGCCCAAATGCCTTACAGTTCTGGAAAAAGGAGATTCCAAGATAAGATGTGTTTCTAACTGCAACAGCTCTGGAATAGATTTGGAATTTATATTAACTGACAGTGTCAAGGAAAACATTTCAAAGAAGCCCTTCTGTCCCCCATTTTGGGACAAGTGTCTTATTAGTGTACATGCTGCTCAAAGACATAATGTGTGCCTGAAAGCAGTTCCTCTATACCTGTAAAAGATAACAGATGGCTTGAGATGGGGAAAAGAGAGAGAACAAGCAGTGAGACATGGAGGTGACAGACTGGGAACTGTCTGCCCTTCATCCCTGGCTCTATTTGGTTAGGAAGGGGGTGCTTGGCAGGTTTCACTGTAGAGGGTAGGACTGAGGATGGGTTGGAAGGTGGTCAGTGAGACAGCATTAAGGGAAGTTAACATGGCAACATCTCTGAGACACACAGCACAGGAGAAAAAGTGTGAAGGGGCATGTTATAAAACTGAAAACTGACCCAGGAAGACTGACCCTGGAATCAGAATGGGGATGGGATTCCCCAGTCCTGTTGCTCACCAGAGAGAATATCCAGAATGAAGAGGAGCCTTTTTAAAAGGAAGAAAAGAAGTCTGTGTCTGATACAATGGAGTAGGCAGTACAACTTGAAAAAAAAAAAGAAAAAAAACCCACAAAACCCAAAAACACCACAAAGCACAAACATGCAGTCAAAGTGATGGGTCAGGACAAGAATCTTCTTATTACTGCTCTGAACAATGCATCTCATGTGTACCAGGCCTTAGTTTTCATGAAGATTTAAGCTAGCATCCTTGTAATACTCTTAGACAATGTTAGGCTGTGCTCATGGAATAGCTAACGAGCATCTGCTACTTGAATACAAGAAGGAGTTATATGGAGGACTGAAAGACTGGTGTAGCAGGAAGATGGAAGATTTGATACAAAATAAATATTAAGAGCAGAAATGCCAGAGCTAGAATATTCTGAATGCATAATTAAAGGTGAAAAAATAGGTTCTATATCCCCTACATATGCAAATGTCACGCTTAATATTGAAAATATCAGAAGAAGAAAGTCAGGTAGTGATGACGATACTACAGAGGAGTAGTGTTCCCCTCAGCAGATCTGCTCCTCCCATCTCTTCCTGGCAGTATTTCCCCATCTTCCTCTGTTTGGTATTGCAGGAAATGTGCCAAAAATACAACTGTATATCTGGCTTTCATATACATGAAAGCTCAGAAGGCCTTTGGTTTGGCTGAATGGTTGAGACAGGAAATCTGAGTTAACCCCAATGTGAACCACAGGACCTAAATCCAGAGGTTTCTGCATGCAAGCCTTGGACTGAACTCTGTTTCAATGTGTCATTCTACCTTTCTCTCTCCACCCTTCGTTTGCAATGCTCTCCTCTTTTCTGTTGTCTGAATTGCAGTAGATAGCTTGACTGTCTGTAGCACGTGCAGAAAGTTTGCACCCTTTGACCCTTTACATATATGGGAGTATCAAAGAAGACTACTCATACGGAGCTAATCAATGCTTTCCCCATGCATTTTAGATGAAAGAATATCTGACAACAAAAGGAATCATGTAATGAGTTGTTCTCTCCTCAAAGGGTATGGTACAGAGAAAGAGAAACCTATCTCTTGTTCCCATCCTACCAATAAATCTCTAGGGTGTGAAGGTGTCCTTGCAACCCAAGCTGCTAACCCCATGAAGTCTGACAACTAAAAGGATATTCTCATTCTAAGTTTGCCATGTCCTTGAGTGTGGAAGGCACAGTCAGGCAGCAGAACAAAGCTGGTGAGTTCTACTTTATTCTGTCTCCACCCTGCTCTTCACTCATTTTACAGATCAAATGTCTTCTTCACTCACCTCACAAGACACAGGAAGACTGTCTGCCAAAGTGGAGAGTAATATCAGATCACCCGTGTCACTGTTTGCCTCTCCCTTTTAAGGCAGATCAGTGGGAAACAAATTCCATGGTTTTTGGAAAGAATCTCTTCTGCGTCATAACTAAACAGAAATACTTTCCCCTTTCTCACACATCAGGAGTGATTTGTCTCCACCACCGTGCTGCGCATTACCAGCAGTAGAGATTGGGACAACCAGATGAAGACCAAAGCTAAACAGGATTACAGGCTCAATTCAGTAAGGCATCTACTGAAGTAATTTCATTTGTTCCCTTGGACAACCTAGTTACTTTGCCTGGGAAATCACACTGCAAAACAAACTCACACTGCATTTGAGACTCTTGCCATTTTGTTACAGCTGCCTGTATTGCTTCTGAAATTTTCTGTTGATGTTGGAAGGGAAGGAAACTGCTGTACAGTTCATAAGTCACCACACAGTTGAGTTCAGTTGAGTTTCTTACCTGTTGGGGTGAGGTGCCGCCAGGTGATGACAGGCTCAGGACGCCCATTTGCCATGCAAACCAGGGTCACGTTGCTGCCCTCATTCACGGTGATGTCTGAGGAGATATTGGAGATCTTTGGTGGAACTGTGAAGACAAAAGGAAGTTGGACCTTGTTACCCAGACTTTTGGAGGACAGCCTGACTCATTAACTTGTCTACCTATTAACCAGAGGCAACCACAGACTCCTTTCACAAGCTGTACTCCTCATTGCTATCTGAGTTTCTGAAATTATATCAGAACAGTACGTGCTGCTGCTTCAAGGATCTGCAGGTAGAAATGGTCTTTGCCGCAACTGTGATGCTTTGTGTTTGGACAGGTTTGGAGGCCTTCAGAAAATACCCTCTAACAGCTTTGCCTAACTGCCCCAAGGCTGCAGAGGAGGAGTTGGCAAGCTCCAAGCACTGTCCTAGCTAATTTTTACACTCCACACTTGACATCCTCCTTCAGGGTACCAGGACTCAAGGCACTGACTCACAGGGTGTATTAGTTATTGCTGCCTCCCATGGGCCAATAGAACTCACGTAACCCAACTCTCAGCGGGAACTGAACCAGAGAGATGTTAAACTCATTTCTGTTGTGACTGCTGTGATGAGGTGAGAAGTGGGTACATGTGCCATGGCTAATGGGAATTTGAAGGCACAACAGTGACAGCGGGAAGGTTTCTGCAACATCTTTCATCCCCCTGGGCTGCCCACAGCAGGTAGCCTCTGGCTGACTGCACCTCACATAGCACAGCACCAAAAGCATGGTAGGGTCTTTAAAGATTCACAAGATCAGCCATGGCTTGGGCATTCATGACCCTTAAAGACCTTCAAGCTAACCAAGTTTGTGTCACAGGACCAAAGTGACCATGCTGGGACCTGAACAGGTTCTTCCAGGTGTGAAGCGTGCCAGTGCATCGCAGTTCAAGTAGACCAGGCTGTTGCAGTCTCTCCTCTCTCACATCCTTGTCTTGCTTCCACGCTTCACACCCTGGAGTTGGTGAGGGACTGTGACTAAAAAAGAATCCTAATGGGTTTTTTGGGTTTGTTTTTTGGTTTTGGTTTTTTTTTTTTTTTTTAATATTTTCAGCTTCCAAATTTGTGTGAAGCGAGGAATGAAACAACATCATTTTCTGGATTGTTTACCACAGAGTAAACAGACAGCAGCCTCTCCTTCCCCCTCCTAAGCAGGAGTGGCTGATGGTCCTTTTGAGGCAAAGCTGCCTACAAGCTAGGTGGGGAAAAGCAAGTGGATCCTGAAAAGAGCAACTCACCACTTCCAGCTGTGTTGCTGGATTCATACAAAATATTGTTTACAACCCACAGCTCATTAGCCCTTCTCTGTAGGCCCCAAGCTCATGGACAATGCTTCAGCATCTATGACCAAAGGATCCCCTTGGGGGAACAGGGACTCCCAAGCAGGAACAGGACCTGTTGAACAAAGCGAGGCCAATGTGTTTTTGCTGACAGACTCACTCACATAGGCAAGAAGGGATTTAAGCTAGGCACACTGGGGAAGGACCATCATCATCTCGGGAGAAATGACAACATGGAGAGCAGTGAGGAAGCAACTGGGGGCCAACACAACAGGGAAGTCTTTTGCACTCCCCTAGTGAAAGCAGAACAACTGGGGGCCACATCTCAAGTGCTTGCGCACCAATGCAAGTATCATGGTGAAAAAACCAGGAGGAATTAGATGTTCACATGGCTTCGTAGTGCCCTTGGGATGACAGAGCCATGGTGTGACAGCTCTGAGGGCCAGCAGTGCTGTGTGGGATGGATACAGGTTTTTCAGGCAGGACAGGCTAGGAAGGTGAGGAAAAGAGGCAAGCTCTCTTCAAAGGAGTGGCTGGGGTGCCCCCAGCTCTGGGAGGTGAACTAGTTGGGGGCTTCGGCATAAGGATCAGAAGATAGCACAGTGTCCACCCTGTTGGTTGGTGCCTGCTACCAACCATTTGAGTAAGAAGAGGCGGTGGACAAAGACTGCTTTAGACACAGGAAAAGCCTCACAAGAACAGTCCCTAGTGAGGGACTTCAACCACCATGATACTCGATAGAAGGGTGAAAGTGCTGTGCTCAAGCAGTGCACAAGATAACGGGAGTCGAACATGTTCAGCATGAGTGAGCAGGAAGGCCTTGCAGCAAAGGGCTGCATCCTGCATTGTATCAGCAACAGTGTAGCCCCGTAAGTAAGTGATACTACCCTTTTATATGGTGTTTGTTAGACAACATCTGAAGCACTACAACAGTTTTGGGCTCTCAGGTGCAAGAAGGCCATTGATGTCCCGGAGCAAGTCCACTGGAGGGATCCCAAGATCATTAGAGGGCTATAGCACAGGTCATACAAGGAGACCCTAAGAGAGCTGGGTATGTTCAGCCTGAAGAACAGAAGGCTGAGGGGAGCTCTTACTGCTGTCTACAAACAGCTAGTGGGGAAGGTGCAGAGAAGACAGGGCAGGCTTTTCTCAGAGGTGCACAGTGAACAGCAAAAAGCAGCAGACATAAGCTGCAACGTGGGGAGAATTCTGACTCAAAATGAAGAAAAAGATTTTACTTTGAGGAGGTCAAAGACAGGGACAGGTTCCCAAGAGAGGTGGTGGAAACTCCATCCCTAGAAATACATAAAACTCACCTGGATGAGGCCTTGAGCAACCTGCTCTAACTGGCAGCAGGAAGGAAGGAAAAAGGACCTTGGAAGCTGGTTTGCTGCTGAAGATCTAGAATCAATGGCTGACCAGCTCACTGTCAGGCAACCATGATTAAGACATGTTGGGGGAAACGGTTGACTGCACCAGGGTCCTCTTCCCTGGAGAGAAGGAATTTCAGAGTAGGGACACCTCCCTAGCAGCATAAAAATGGGTAAAGCAAAGCATAGCATAGCAGAAAATCAACCCCTTCCTCTCAAATCAAAATCCTCTGACAAACACAAGCCCTGGTACATTTTACACCGGTGATTCACTACAAGCCATCAGCAGTGTGTCTGCACACATAAGAAGATGGTAGGAGGCAACAGAAGAAAACAAAATATACATTGTTGGAGAATGCTGATGCAGTCAAATAATTTGAACCCACCATATCAAGGGGTATATGAGAGTTTCACTGACTACGGATCCATTTTGTGCCTCTTCCCCCTTTATCACACACATGTTCTGCACAGCAAGTGCCTGGCAGTACAAAAAAAAAAACCCAGTTGTACCATGATCTCGGAAAATAAGCAAATACCTTTGCCAACCAATGCCCCAAGACTGCATAAAGAGCAGCAGAAAGGAAATACCCGAGCTGGGAAATTAAATACCCTGCCTACTACAAGAGACACCTGTGGCTTTGTGTTTCACAGTGCACCAAAGCAAAGAGGTGGCTTGCAGAATCATGCTGGGATCTGGCTCAGTGCTGAGTCAGCAGGACTCAGAAGCACTTTCTCCTTCTGCTTTCTGTCCCACTGGATGAGGGGTGTCCCATCTCATGGCTTAGGACAGACAGACCCATTGCTCCAGCCAGCAGAGCTGCAGGTGGGGAGAGAGTCCTGCAAATTCTGGTGCAGAAATCCACACTGCAAACACACTGCAGAGGACAGAGGAGTTTAGTCACCCAGAGCCCAGGAGTAAAACCAGTGGCTAGACCACATTTGTCTTAATCTCAAGGAGTTAGCATCTGCATCGGGGGGGAAAAAAAAAAAAAAAAAAGGCCATGGAACAAGCTACAAAAGACTAAGCTCAAGCAGGACTAGCAGATGGAGCTGTAGGACAGTCTGAGGTCCTAGCAGAACGGTGCAATGCCAGCCAAAAAGGTTGAGGAGAACAGCAAAACCCACTACAGGGCACCAGCAGCAGAGCTGCAGTTAGAACACGTGTACCCTGCCACTTTCCAAAGCTGTCAAGCCATTTTAGTTCACAGAGGATCAAGTAAACTCAGCAAATACAAATAGAACTGACCATGCCAACCAAATGCCCAAGAGGAGAAGCATGTGTACAGATGGTCATATCTGGCTTGCTGCTTTTTCAGATGACGGAGAAAAGGGAATCCAAGGCTGAAATCCTGTTAGAAGCATAATGTCCAATTCCTTTCAGCTGCCACCTTGGTCAGAGGTCAAGGAAAGGCTTAGAGGAAGTGGAATAGGGCAAAAAAGAATTTCTCTGTGGATTTAAAACCTGTTTTGGCTTCGTCTACCTAGAATCCAAAGCCAGCTAGCATTAAAATGTCTGGATCTTAGTGGACAGTAATTTCACTCAGATAAAAAGTCAGAGACTTTTAATTTTCAGGGTGTCAAGCCAGCATGTTAAAATGCCAAAACTGTCAGCACCAGCAACAGTTAGCATTGCCTCCTTGGCACTTGTCACTACTTTGCACACACCTTTGTAGGACAGTCTTAAAATGAGAAGCTGACCTTATTATATTTTCCCACGTGTGGGTTGTGTTATGTTTTCACAGTTCCCAGACTGCTGGAGGAAAGATTGCTGAGAATAAAACCTCCTAGGACCAGGATCTTCTGGGTGTCACAGCCTCCTTTTGCCCAGCCATTTCTCATTGACCCTAAAGTGGAAAGGTCTCTTCTGTCTGGCCTCTCTGAGACATTAGCATAGGCAAAGTAACAGCCTGCAGAGCCACAGTAAGGGAAGCACTACAGCACTTTCAGTGGTTTTAATATTCAGCCTAACAACTTGGCCCTATAGGGGAGGCTGGGCTGCTGCTGAACCCTTCTGGCTCCAGGGACCACAGGAAAGCACTGCCAGGCAATCTGGTGCTGCTGAAAAAAGATCAAATCATCCGATTTTTAACTCCCTTTCATAGTAAATGTAATATAGGGTATCCATTACCCTATGCTTAGGATACCCATGGATAGGCTGGGGAACAGAGACCAACATGAAAGGAAGCACAGTGTACTACCCCACTGCTCAAACCCTGGAGAGGTAGGATGCCCTACCCATGCCAGGGACAGATGGAAATGAGCTCTGAGAAGAATGGCTTGAAATTCACGTACTTGTTTCTTCTACATTTTACATCTACAGGAAAAGTCTGATGCCAGCTCAGCATCTCATCTTACATGTCACTGACAGTAAATAACAAACCCCAAAGTAACCAGAAGCCATTGCCCTCAAGAAGCTCACACTGGAAGAGCAGGGGGGCTTCAAGGCAGGAGCAGGGCAAGGGCAGAGATGCCGTATGATGCCTTGGGCTGGGAGAGCGAGGCAGGGTGTGGGGGTGTTGCAGGTTCAGAGGGATGCAAGGGCAAAGCTGGTGGGGCAATTCAAGTCCCAGGCACGGTAGGACAGGTTCGTGCAGAACCTGCTTGCACCAAACGCGTTCCAGTTAATTGCCATCAATTCTTCACTTCCATGACACTTCAACTCACATTAATTTAAATAATAAGAAAGACTGAGACATGAAAAATAGAGCACACTCCCTCAGCGCAATCACTGTTGCTCTCAAGATGAAAGCAAGTGATTTGTTTCCACACAACATGACTGTGTCTCAAAACACCCGCTATAACAGTTATTACAAACCAGGGGCTACATACAAGAGGCAGCAAGGAAACCACAAATAACTGAACACACAAACATCTGCTGTTGTTATCCTTGCCTTTTATGACCAAAACCCTTCAGAGCTCAAAACTCCTCCTGAGCTATAACCTGGGATCACGCAGACAGCCTGAATCGGCTTTATCATTTAAGGCTGTGGAAGGTAGGCAAGGAGTGGTGCTACACCCCTGATCTCCTAGGAAATGAGTCAGCCCCATGGTTAAGGGATGCGAGTTCCCATTAGGAGGCCAGTTTCTGAGTGCCTTTCCAGGAGTGCAATGAGGGATAGAAAAAGAAATCATCAGAGCCACCTTTGCTGAAGGGTAAAACCAGAAACTCTTCTAGAGGTCTTTTCCTAATTTACATTGGAAGAAGCCATGACATAGCTCCCAAACAATTAAAATACCAGCCTTTTGATCCGAGCATCCAGACACAGCACGGGCACAAAGTGGCAGGAATGGGAACCACTGCTTAGCACAAGTAGTACTTGTATGCCAGGGGTACTTACAGGCATGGGGCAGCAGTTTCTGGCTCCTGCATTGATTGCACTCTGCTTTCATGATGCCTCCACACAAGGCTTCAGTGCAGGAGGAAGTTGGGTTTGTGAGATAGCAGCAGGACTAGGAACTCAAACCGAGTATGGCAGGAGGACAAGCACAAACAGAGGGACATGGAGATCTAGTTAAAAGATGGCTCTGAGCCCTGTACACATGCTCACGGGAAGCTCGCAGTCAGTCTGACTGCCCCTTTTGGACAAAGAGAGCTCTGCATAAGACCATTAGATGCAGTCTTATACTGTGGGGCAGCTACTCCCCAATCTGAAATTACAAGACTGCTTAACAGTCAGGTATTTTGCCAGTAAGTCACACACACAAAAATTAAAAAGATAGAAAACTTATTGGCACTCTACAGACCTAAGATACAGCAACAGCTATGTAGTTCTTCCTAGACACAGGATTAAACAGTACTGACAATTTCTAAGCAAGGCCATAAGCTCCATTTAAGTGCTCTAACTACTTGTCCCAAAAAGAGCACCTTGGACACAAATGGAGAAAGTCACCACAACCTTTTCCATATATCCTCATTAGTTAGTTGCTTCCTCCAGCCTATTTTCCATCCTCTCTGTTGGCAAGTAGGACTCCCATCTGTTGGGGAAAATTATGACTCCCACCCCCTAATCCACATGAGCCCCTGGTTTTCGAGGTGTAAAAAAAAAAAAAAACAAACCAACACATCAGGACTTCACTCCAAAGTCAAAGGAACTTTGCAACCACTAAAGCCGTCCGCAGATGCCTATCAATTAGCCTCGAGAGTTCTCATTTCCTTGTCCCCAGCTCCCAATTAACAGCACTTTGCAACAAACACAAAAACGCTAATAAGCCCAAGGCAGAGGTAGGGGGGACGCTGACCATCGTATGGCTCCTGAATGCTTTAGACCCGCCACCCTGCTTACCACAATTAGGGGTCCTTTCCTGGGGCCCTTAATTGACAGCAAATTGGCCTCATTAGTCATTGTTTAGTTAAAGTGTTTCGCGGGGAGAGAGGGCCTGAAGAAGGGACTGAGCTGCTAAACACAACTAAATGGTTTAATTTCCCTCTTATGTGTGCAGCAGGCTAATCACAGCTCTTTACAGCCCTAACAAGAAACAGCTTGTTGCTGCTTAGGTCCGCAAAGGGAGCAAGCTGAGGGCTGGAAAGTAAAATCCAGACACCCTTTGGGATGCAGCATGCTAATGTTTCTGAAGCACTTTGCAGACGAAATGCGACATGAGACCCAAGATGTGTTTTTTACGGTCTGATTCATGCCACAGTCTCAGCCAGAGGGAGACGAAGCTGTCACCAGGGTAAGAGGGCAAAGAGTGAAGTTGTTGAACTTCGTTAAAGAGAGTGGACTTGGAAACATCCTTCTGACCTTCTGCTCTTCCAGGCTTGTTCTCACTCTGACAATGCTTCTCTCAGCATTAAAGCTTCTGGTGAAGTAGAGGCAAATGTTGAAGGCTTGGTTTTGGTTTTTAAACCCTTATAAATCAAAAACCTCTTAAAGTACACTACACTGTTTTTACAAGGTGTAAAAATGGCTTCTTTCTATTGTTTGAAATGGAGTGCCTTGCCACGTCCCTCCCTGGTGGCCTTTAGGGAAGGGTCTATCCCAGACAGAACATGGAAACCACTTCAGAAATATGCAGTTCCCAACCCATATATGCCCCCATACCACTCTACCCCAACACAAAAGATCTCCATCTGAGCTTTGCTACTGATGCCAAGAGAGGCTTGGACAAAGGAGGCCCAGGGGCTGCTAGCTTAGGCCTGGTATCTTGCTGAGCTTCCCCCATCATGCAGCTGAGGCTCACCCATTGAGATGCTGAGCAGGAAACTATTTAAATCCAAATGGGGACTGCACGTATTGCACTGATTGGGAGCAGAGATGCAGACAGGATGTGGTAAATCAAAGTAACATGAAAGCCCTCCAAGTTTGCTGAGCTGGGTAGCGTGTCAGAGCTCACCGCATTTGAAAGTAAGAGCTGAAGAGCCAAACCATTTTGTCCAAGGCAAGGCTGAGCCTCATCCAATATACGGTTAAGGGTCTGGACTGTTTTTCCACATAAAATTGCGTGTGAAACACTTCCAGTACATTGCTTCTTAGCAGAGAAGCATAGAGTGTAAATGGTCCGTGACCTGTTACAAAAGTCAGCACAGAACTGGTCTCTATTGCTTATTCTCACCAATTTTATTTTTTATTAAACTCATCTCCTCAAAATTTTCAGGAGAGAAATTATTTCACTTCCTGACTAAGAGAGATGGAGAGAAAAGAACAGCTTAAGTCTCAAGCCAACCTTGGTTTTCAGTGCACTAAAGGTGACACTGTAGGATGGGAATAACAGCAAGTTCACTTCCTGCTCCTAGACCTGCACCTTGGCTTTAAACCCAGACACCAGCCTTTCACCCTAAAGCAGTTCCAGCTCCAAGCCGCATCCCCAGCCTTGGCCCTATGCTGACAGCATTTCACCCACACCTGGCTTTTTGGTGCATCCCCACCAAGCATAAAGTCGTGAACCTGTGGGTCCTGATGCAGCCCAGGGGAGCAAGTTCTTGGCTGTGTGCTTAGCATGTGAATGGAAGGACAAAGCACAAGCCAGGCATATGCCTGATAGCCCTTTATCACCAGATTTGGACCTCTGGATATGAAGTATTGGTTCTTCACTACAAAACTTCTTATTCTTTTGTATTAACATATCAAATTTATGCCAGGACTTCAGTGATCCAGTCATCTGTGGTTCATCTCTTTAAAGGACAGCTCTGTGCATTTGCCATTCGTGTTGGTTCTGTTCTTTCCTCTTCTAAAAATGTCAGCAAGCCTTTATGGCTAACCCTCCTAGCAAGGCCTGCTGTGAAAACACAGCCTTCTTCCCAGGATTTGTGTAAACAACAACAGAAGCACTTGCCACGCTAATCTCCAGGGATTAACCCTTGGAATGCCACCTAATCCCAAACACTTTAAGGACTATAAATGAACACAGTTTTTGGTCCTTCTTTCAAGTGTGTTTATATATTCCCTTAGACTATGTTTTAAATCTGGGAAGAATTTATGGATGGGATTGAAACAATAAAAAAATCTTTTCTTCTGCAGAAAGAGTCAGCCATCCCGGAAAAGAAATACTGTGTGAGAATTTGTCTTTAGTGTCCAGGTCCTCCAAAGACATCTCTGAGAATTTTGTGAAGGAAAACTTTTTCACAGAAACATTAAGCATGTTGGATGTACATGGTATGCATCTGAGTCCTAATATGGAGCCTTTCTAGGGCCTGATTCAGAGTCCAGGGAGCTCCTTCTTTGATGTTAATGGCCTTTGAACAAATTGTTATACAGCAAGAATGGGTGATGGCTTCAATGTAGTGTTGCAGCCAGAGCAGGGACCCTTTATTAGCCAGCTGAGAGAAAAAAAGCAATATTATGGGTTTTTAATGGAGTCTCAGCAGTTCTTGGCTCCAGGCTCTTAACTCTTTCTTTGAGAAGTCGACTAGGGAGCACAGGCCAGGTATGAGAAGAAAGTGTAGAAAATTGCTTATGTCTTTCCAAGCCAAGAGGCACAGATTCAGAGAGAGTTTCTATGTGTTATGAAGATGACTGTGATTTTTCTGATTAGGCATGCAGCGGAGGAAGTTTGTTTCAGCTAACACCCCACCTGGATGAAGAGGAGGTTGTCCATCACAGCTTTATAAGCAGAAGAAACAAAGTTTTTGTTTGTTTGTTTTCAGATCTTATGCTGTTGCTTATGTTCAGCTCATTAGGGACAGACGGTACAACAAACAGCACAGCCTTTATGAAGCACCTGATGGACATCCACACACAGGCTGAAAAGAAAAGACAGCTCTCTCCAAACCCTGTTCTCAGATTCCTTTGGCTGCTCATGGTTTAGCCCACAGCCTCTGTGATAAGCCACAGGGCAGCAAATACAATGCTCTAAGTGTCTTGTGCATACCACATACCCAAGGATCTGGCTCAGTTCCAACTGAGACAGGCAGCTTCTCAGTGACAAGTCTCTCATTCAAATCAAATGCATGTGGTACATGTAAAACATCTTTTATTAGTGGGCTTTCCTTCCTTAAACATTGAAATGAGCAAAATGGAGAAGGACAGCTTGCTGTAGTCAACTTCCAAGATCAGGCTCCTTTTGGAAATGCTGGTTTTGCTTCCAGTCAAAAGTATAAAGAACAAAGGTAATAATCTCATACTCAAACCTTCACTGGCTTTGGATAAAATTCACACTTATGTTAAGGGCACAGATTTGGAAAAGAGCGTAAAGTATTGTGCACTGTGCTTGATCTATAACTCTCCAACTCATGGCCTAGGACAGCTGTCTGGTATGAAAATGCTGCCATTGCCCCAGCAAGAGGATTCACATTATCCAGTTGAGCAAGTGATGGACAATCTATAACACAAGCCACCATAGGTGCTTCACTGAGTAGTCAAATCAGCAATAAGAAGACTAATGTCTTAGCAGAGAGCAGTTGCCTTTTGTGGTGCTGAAAGCCCCACCAAACACATTTCAAGCAAAAATAACCTGAAACAAATCCCCGTCTCCAAAAAACTCATATATTTTGAGCATGAAAAAGACTGAAACTTCAACTCCATGGTTTTTTTTATCTTGGGCTGCTCCGCGCATTCTTGCATTGTCACTACTGCTGGATCCACATGTGGTGGCCTTCCCCAGCACATGAAGTTATGAAATGACAGCTGTGAGACCTTCAATTGTTAGCTATTGTTGATCTTGGTGATAACTGCAGCAGTGTATTTTCTAAAGGCCAGGGTGTTATCATCAGCCATCTGAGAAGGGAAAGACAAAAAGTTAAAGGCAAAGCATCCCTTCTGTCAGAAATGCTCATCTACACAAGCCTGATCCATCAGAAAAGAGGTAAAAAAAAAGAATAAAATACAATGCTTCTGAAGTAAAGGTGTCTTCAAAAAAAAGTAAGTAGCTGGCTAGAGTTGAGGTGTGATTGTGGTGATCTCTTCCCCACAAACCAACCAAGGGCCAAGGTTTCTTGGGGAAGAGTTTCTGCTGTTTGAGGTTCCCTGCCAAAAGAGAGAGCTCTATTTTGGTTCATCCACATGCAGCAGCACCTTGACATCTTGGAACTTTTCCACTGTTGCCTTTTCCAAGCTTTGCCGTGTGGTAAAGATGTGCTGTGAGCGTGCAGACAACCACAAGGGAGGGGAGGGATGGATTCCAAGCGCTTTGTTCTGTAAACACATTACCGGTGCCATTTCAATTAAAGGAGAATCTCTACCAGACTGCCAGACACGAGGCTTATTCCTTGTAGCCTGCAGCTTTATCAAAACACATAAAAACACTGTCTGTCCCTCTTCCTCCCATGAGGTTCAAGTCTGTCCTCTTCAAAATTGACTTTTTTTCTGGTCTCTCAGTATTAGCAAACTGAGGAGATTATGATATTATATGCTAGAATTGAAGAGAAATCCAGGGGACAAGAGCCTTGATACTCAATTTCCATTGGCGCTGAGCAAGATTGCCCACCCAAACTGTTCTGAAAGGCTAGGACAAGGCTGTCTGTCACTTGCCCAGGATTAGCTATAAATGTGGGCATCTACAAGAAAGAAGCAGCAAAATTTTGTATGAAGTTTTGGAATATCAAAGTATCAAACTAAGAAGAAACAGGCAGACGTGGTCCATTCAGATGGATGAGGTTACATCCAGAAAAGGTCTCCAGCATTTTTACATTGAGTGGGACAACAACATTACAGACAATTTTCATCTAAGGTTCTGCAAGCAAATCCTCCCCACCCCAGAAATCCAGTGCTACTGGCTGGATGGCAGGAATGAGGTGATCTCCCCTGCTGATCAACAAAGAACACTAATAAAAACCTGCAAATACTTCCACCGCAGCAGAGGATTAAAAACTAAGTCCAATAGAAAACACAAGCCATGTTTCTCTGCTGTAACAACACATCCGTGTCTGAGCATCTGTAATACCAGTTAGCAGGGTAAGCAATGCTACCAAATAATGAAGGGAAGAATGACTTTGTGGAGAACTTGGTAAGGTCTGGTAGTCCAGGTTCAGTGATTGTTCTGCTACATATTTGTGCTATAACTTTGAATAAGTCACTCCACCTTTGTAAGGTTCAGATCCGCTTCTCACTCCTAGGGAACTACTGTGTGCAAGATGTATGGTATCTCCAGTGCCTAGTACCTGACTGGTATCACAAGAGGTATGATGCCTTACCATCTACAGCTATAACAGATGAGTAGGAGGAGCAGGGGAGGAATATGTGCAAAGGGGGTTAAAGGCAGTTCCTTATGAGGAATTATCATGCTGCAAAGTTCCTTGGCATAGCAAAAAGGGCAAATCCAAGGCAAAAGGTCAAATCACAGGCAGATGAAACAGGCCTGGTTCTTCACTGCTGGTATAAAGCAAGGATAAAATACTCTTTACCTGAAAGGGAATGCAAAGGAGGAGAGAATCAGCCCTGAAGTTCATAAACCCAAGGGGAAAAGCAGGACCCACATAATACTGTGCAAATCAAAAAGGAATAGAAGGGTAGTCAACATAGCTGGGGACACTGACAGATGACAGTGACTCACACACTTTCTGTTCGGTTGGTCATGATATACTGGTGTCCTGGTTTGAGTTAGAACAGAACTAATTCTGTTCAGTGATTTTACTTTTCAGCTCAGTCTCTTCTAAGTAGATGAATTTTCTGAAGTTAACACCACATTTTTGTAGACAGTGTCTGCATCTAGAGTGATAATGCTCCATGTTTAGAGTTAGTCCCAAGGATTGGTGTGTGCAGAAAGGCTCTGGCTGATACTTACTCCTGTGCCAGACCAAAGCCTCTGCTAAATCTTGTGCACCATGTTGGCGGTGCAGAAAGTAAAAGGTCACACCTGTGGGGAGGAGTGGGCAGGACAGGTGACCCTAAACTGACCAACAAGATATTACATGTATTATATCCCATATACGTCATGTTCAGTACAAAGCTGAGGGATCACAAGGATCACGATCTTCTTCAGTGGCCAGCATTCAAAGAGGACAGTCCATGTGTTCCTGAATCTGGCTCCTGAATCTGGTTCTTGTCTGGCACTAAGTCCAGTCTGGAACTTCCCCAGAGCCTGCTCTACAGCATCAGTGGTGACAGTGATGTAATTGCCATCAGGGGGGTGATTTGATATTGGGTTTGTATATATTTGTATACATTGCTTTTTATTATTGCTGCTTTCATTAGAGCTGTTTTATTTTCCTAATCTGTCTCTCCAGAAGGGGAATAACCCCTTCTCTTCCCCTTTGAGAAGGGAGAGGCATTAATAGAGAGCAAGCTGTCATTCATCTCCTGGCTGGCCCAGCCCTAAACCTTGACAACTGGAGTCTGCAAAAATTATTTCCTTAAAGTACAAAGAGTGATAAAAAAATAAAGAAACTTTGCATCGGAACACAATGATGAAAACTCTGCCAAAGCCCGAGGAAAAGCAGAGATATAACCAAGATGGCATCACACTATGGATCAACCTGCCACTGGATCGGGCGCAGACACTCATGACAAATAGGCACATGGGACTCAGCACAAACACAGTGTGACACTATATCCTGGGCATACGCTTGATGTATGGAGGATTAAGTGCCACACACACACTGTCCTGGGTAGATTGTATCTAGTGCTGACAGATACCTGAGGGATCTGTCTCCTTTTTTTATATACTTTGGCAATTGCCATGCCAACAAAGGATTATGGGATTGGGGGGGCAAGAAGGAAAGATCATTTGCTACTCCGTTTAACAGAGACTTTATCCTCTGGGGGGATTTTGTCAAGATGTTGGATTTCTTCTTAAATTATATTTCTACCTGCCTATACACATTTGGGGTTGACGGGCTTTTCTCCTTTCCTCTATCCCTGTGACACAACAGCTCACGCTTCTGGAGTCCCAAACCAACCTTAAAGCAAACGTGGCTTCTGTAAGTCAGTTTGAAGACTGCTGTCCTCAACCACCGCCCTCATGCATGCTGCAAAGGCAAGAAAACAGCTAACGTGCTGTAAAGACCAATTCCTTTTCCCCTGTGGCGAGCCCTCTGATTGACGGCTCTGTTTGTCAAGAAAGGCAGACTGTCTGGAGTGTGAGATAGCTAACTATCACCTGGGGAGACTATTAAAGGGAGAAGAGGGGGGAGAGGAGAAGATACAGACAAACAGCAAGAGTAAGGCAGACAGACAGACAGAAAGGAGAGCTGAGGAGGGGGAAAGAGAAGAGGAGCGACAGAAGAGTGTAGATGAGAGAAAGACAGTAGCACTTGATGAATTAAGTTGTCAACTTTGGCATCACCTGTGTACCCTGTCATGCCAATAAATTCATTGAAGCTGCACTGTGAGTCAAGAGTGAGAGAGTGCTGATAGAAGGAAGGAATAACAGCCCATTTAAAGACTCCGAACAATTTATTAGTTACCTTGGGAAGGAAGCAGTGACAACAGGGGAGGAGAGGTGCTTCCCCATCACACCAGGCAGGAAAGCTCGTTTTAGATTCAAGCTGTCCACCCAGTAAGTAGCACTACAGAATGTAAAGAGACTGACAGAGACAGAGACTTTGGTTCAAGAAGTAGAAATGCAGGGGAGAGCCTCGCTGGGCACAGACAGAAGCCTTTGTGTAGTGCTGTGTGCCTCAAGCCATCCCTTGATATGTTGAGGGAAGGTGGCTGAGAACAAGGAGCAAAATACCCCCAGCGTGAGAGGAGGCAAAGGGCACTGAGCATAATCATCGTTGCAGGGCCTGAAGGAAAGCAGAGGTGGAAACTGCACCTCTGGAACAGCAGGGTGCTGTGATAGAAAGCTGAGAGGAGAAAAAGCCCTCTGCTGACTGTGAAGTTGTAAGCACTGGTACTGAGCTTTGGCTGGCATTACCAGGGAAAGCACTGTGCTAAAGGTGCCTTCCTGCAGAGTTAAGGAGATTGGCTCTAACTCAGTAAAGGATCCTGCATGTTCCTTACAGGAGGAGCTCACAGGCATCTGCCATCCCTTAGAACTCCAGTGGAGTCTGTTGGATGTGACTGAGCAATGTGAAAACTAAGAGTACAACACTCTCACCTGCTGCCCAGGTAGCAGCGTATAGATCCTGGATCCACGAAGATGAGGGATAAATATATGCATTCTCTCCTCAGACTCCCCAAACTGAACAGCATCTGCACCAGCTGTTTGAGAAATGCATCTGTCTACCACTTCAGTCCCTTTCCTTCTTTACCCTGCTCACCATTCCCCACACAGGTGCTTGTGCAACCCCTGTGCTCATGGAAGACGTTCACCCATCTAAACCTCTCTCTTATCAGCCATGGAGCCTAGGAGTTGCAGAGGGTGATTTCCAAAGCAACCCAAGACACCTTGTGACCTCATTTGTAGCCATCCAAAGATGTTTATATTTATACGACAAGATGTGTCCACTGACCCTTCCTTGCAATGAGCTGCTCTCAACCAACCACCAGGCATCATATCAAGAAAGGGCAGTGACTGCTCCAAGATTACTCCTCCCATGGCCTCTGCTGCTGCATGCTCCACTGATGACCCAGGCTTCAACAGAGAGGAGGGAAGGAAGGAGGAAGGAGAAAAAAAGAGATTCCTCCCTCATGCAGAAGTACCAGAAGTTATTTCCTTCAAACAGTGAGAAGTTCTGACTCAGCCACACAAGTGGAGAAGCTACTCATTTCAGCTTGAGTGAAACACTGAAGACTTTGGTCTGTCAAAAAAAAAACTGTCAAGGGTATTTGGAGAGTATGGGTAGAAGTGTGTGTGCACACGCATAGCATTTGATACCTCTGGGCAGAGAATAACATATATCACACAAAACTATCACCTCTGAGTGTGTATACACATATAAAATATATACATACTTAGAATGTGTATATATGTATAGGTATACACATGATCATGTATTCATAATGCATATATACATATACTGCCATTTGCTGCTGAAACTCCTGGCCTCTTCAAGAGCTCTTATTTGGCTGGTGCTTTGTAAGCTGCCAAACAGCAATGACAAAGCTGTCCTGACTGGGGTCCCCTGAGCTTCATGGTGGAGCTCTGTTGGCTGCCTTCAGTTTGCTATCAAATGAGAACAGGGATCTCGCTGAGCTGAGCTCCAATCTGGTCTGACTGGTCCCCAAATCAGATCAGCTGCAGTGCCCTCGGGCTGTGGCACTGTATTAAAGTTGAGGGCAACTTTAATCTGCTTCACCGTTTGCACAGTGGAGGCTGAGTTTGGCCTACTGGGAAATTACTGGTATGTCCCTCAATCGAGTAAAGTGGCCATTTCTTTTCCAGGAGTTGTGATCTTTGGGTTCCTGTAACTTAGTTTAAGTGATCTAAACTGGTGGCTTCCAACCTTTCTCATTCTGAGGGCACCATGCAATTTCCTGAGAAAGGTACATGCACTGTATAGTGAATATAACACTCCTGACAATAGGTTTGGTTTTTTCTGGAGTTCACAGATTTCCTGGGGGTCACAGACTGAAGGGGGAAGATGACTCAGTGAAGGAATTAGAAGTAGTTAGCCTGGTGCTCAGCTGAGCCTGTAGCACAGCTCCAAGAGGCCCGGACACCCATCTGCATCCATCACACTCCCTCCAGGAAAATACCACATCTTCACAATGACATCACTGCAAACTGCAGCCCAAGGTGCATCAAATGCAGCACAACCAGCTGGTCAAAAGAAGTGATCATGTCACTGTATTAGTATTAATGAGTCCTGCCCTTTAATACTGTGTGCAGTTCCAGGACCCATATTTTAAGAAGGACGTAAAGGTCCTTGAACATGTCCAGAGGAGGGCAACAAAGCTGGTGAAAGGGTTGCAAGCAGTGTCCTATGAGGAGCAGCTGAGAACTTTGGGTCTGTCTGGTTTGGAGAAAAGGAGGCTGAGGAGTGACCTCCTTGCTGTAGAGATACAGCTCCCTGAGAAGGGGAAGTGCAGAGGGAGGTGCTGGTCCCTTCTCCCTGGTATCCAGTGATAAGACACATGGTAACGGATCAAAGATGCACCAGGAGAGGTTTAGACTGGACATCAGGAAACATTTCTGTAGAGAGAGGATGGTCAAACTCTGGAACAGGATACCTAGAGAAGTGGTTGATGCCCAAAGCCTATCAGTGTTTAAGAGGCATTTGGACAATGCCCTTAATGCTTTAACTTGGTCAGCTCTGAAATGGTCAGGCAGTTGGACTGGATGATCGTTGTAGGTCCCCTTCAATTGAAATAGTCTGTTCTATCAGGAACCTGACATTTCAGTTTCTTCTCTGTCCTGACAGTACCTGTTGGGCCATCTCATCTGCTCTTCAGGTTTCCCCACAAAGGTAAGTGGATTTTTATAGTTGTTTGGTTTTGTCTGATTGTTTTTTTTCTGAAGTGGAGAGAGGATGGGAGAAAGATAGAGTTAGGTTCCTGCTAGGATGTCACTGGCAGCCAGAGAGAATGGATAGCTAGAATCACAGAATTGTCACAGTTGGAAATGACCTCTAAGATAACTGTGTCCAACCAGCAACACATCAATCCCTCCCCCCAAAAAAAAGCAAAACCAAAAACCACAACAAAATCCCACCTCACCATCCCACTAGACCGTGTCCTAAAGTACTTCACCTACACATTTTTTGAAAACCAGGGATGGTGACTCCACCACATCCCTGGGCAGCCAGTTCCAGTGCCTGACTACACTTTCATTAAAGAAATTCTTCCAAATATCTGGACTAAACCTCTCCTGGTACAACTTCAGGCCATTTCCCCTAGTTCTGTCATTCATTTAAGAGAAGAGGCAGGCATCCATCTCACTACAATGTCCTTTCAGGTAGTTGTAGAGAGCGATAAGGTCTCCCCTCAGCCTCCTTTTATCCAAACTAAACAATCCCAATTCCCTCAGACTCTCCTCAAAGGGCTTGTTCTCCAGAACTTTCACTAGCTTGGGTGCCTTTCTCCAAACTTGCTCCAGCTAACAAGATCCTTGTACTCATCCTGAGATGCTTGACCCTTCTTCCAAATGAGGTCAACAATCCTTTTTTTCCTGACTCCAAGGATGAGTGGAAGGGTGGGTTGCGGAGCAAGGCTGACTACAGAAAAATGTTTGTACTGTGATGAGTTAGCAGAAGCCATATAAAATGATGCCAGCTTGCCCTGGGCTCTCTCTCATCCAGAGATCCTAAGCTGCATGGTGCAGCAGTATCTTAGCTGAGGGAAACAGAATGTTTCAAGCAGGTCCATTTATCTAGAGAAAAGGCTGGGAAGTGAAGAATTGCCAGGAATCAGTACTTGCTGTTACATGGCAGAGTTGTATGCATGGATTTGACAGACAAATGTCAGGAATGAGGAATATTTGATGAAGAAGTAGGCAGTGACAGCTACAGAAGATACTGGGAGTTGGCAGAAAGGGAAATATGTAACTGAGGGCCTCATCTGCTCAGTCTTCCTGGTCAGGTGGTCTGTAGCAGACCCTCAATATAATCTCACCTATCCCTGTCCTCCCTTTAATCCTAGCCCACAAACTCTCAATCCTCCATCCACGGGAGGAGCTCCATGAACTCCAACTGGTCATTGCCATAGAGGGCGACACCCATTCCTTGTCTTCCTTGCCTGTCTTTTCTAAAAAGCCTGTATCCTTCCATTCCAACATTCTGGTCATAGGAGCCATCTCACTATGTCTCTCTGATGCTGAGAATATCATAGCCCTGCAGGTGAGTGCATGTCTCTTAACTCCTCTTGCTTATTCTCTACGCTATGTGTGTTTGTATAGAGACAGTTAAATTGTACTCCTGACAAAGCTGATTTACTGTCAAGAGTGTTTGGAATTCCTCAGGTGCTCTCCCACTGTGTTGTTATCCCTCTCGAGGCTCTGGCCATCTATTGCTGCTACTTGTATCAAACTGGTGGGAGTGGGACAGATTAAGGTTCCCCTGCCCTGGCAACTTGACTTTAAAGCTCTCTTCACCAGCTTGTCAAGCCTATGACTGAAGATGCTCCTCCTCTTCTCTGACAGGTGGATCCCATCAGCCCCTAGTAGACATGTTTCTCAAAGCAAGTGCCATGGTCTAAGTAGACAAACCCCTGGCTTGTAACCATTTGATTTTCCAGATTCAACTGGCCCTTTCAAATCCCTTCTCTTTGACCAGGAGGACTGATGAAAAAACTGCCTGAACTTCAGAGTCTCCTACCATGACTCCCAGGGCTCTGTAATCCTTCTTGATACTCCTCAGACTGCTCCTGGCTTTAATCACCGGTGTCCACATGAAACAACAGCAACAGATAATAGTCCAGGGGCTGTGCAAGGCTTGGTAGTCTGTTGGTGACATCCCTGATAAGAGCCCCTGGTAAGCAGTACATCTCTCCAGAGAGTAGAGAGCACCTTAGAGATGATGCAGCTTGCCCAAGGAAACAGAGAGGACCACAGCTGAGGCAGGTGGTTGTGAAGTCATAGAATCATAGAACGGCTTAGGTTGGAAAAGGCCTCTAAGATCATCACTGCCAAGCTTCTGTGCCTGCGGAGCATGAGGCTGTGCAAAAGCGCTGCAGAGATGGAGATCATAAAAGGCATTGCACATAGTTTAGCTTGTCTGAGTCTTTTCAGCTCCTCCTGGGCAAGCTTCAGCAAGATCATAGTTAAGATGTTCCCTTCCTTGGCTGTTTTCCTATCAATTCAGAGAATGGACCTTCAGGGATCCACATGCAGGCCTAAGTGTCAGGATGTTTCACATTCTTCAAGGTAGGCAGAGAGAAAAAACACTTTAGCTTTCTTTTGTATATCATGCTTTTCATAACCTATCTCCTGTGTGAGTTTCTTTCTAATGTCATGAGGTTATGAGGGAACTTTAACCTTGGAATTTCCTTCACTCATTAACTTATTTATCTGCATATTTGCAGAACTTTTTCTCTGTATTCAGATGTTACATGGTTTAATGTCCAGGACAGGACAGTACTCAAGATGTAAACTAATAGCAACATTTTCCTGTACTCTAAACAGAATAACACAGTCTTTAAAATCTTGTAAACTCAGGTCTGTAAGATAACCACGTGTAGTGACTCCGCTAGTAGGTGGCCTAAATGAAGTATTCTTTTTGTTCTTAGTCTGATTTCTAGTTAGGAAGGGCCTATGTTGTAAACCAACGTTGGCTTTTGGCCACTAACTGTCCTGGCTTTATCAGGTCCTGAATTCCCTGGGAGTTGAATGGCTGTCTTGATCACTGATTTGGCATGTTTAGACCCAAACTGGGAAGTAGCAGGTAGTGTAAGCAAGACCAGTGCTCATGCTATGTGTGGCAATTCTGTGAATTAATATAACGGGATTTTCGTAACAGTCGGCAGGATTTCATCAGCAAAATTTTACTGAGTTAGGGGTGAGGAAGGCTCGCTTCTTACTCTGCCACAAGCATTGTGTGTCTCTGAGCCCCTTGTCCCACCCCTCTACACTACTTTTTCCTCCCTCTCTTTTCCAAATTTTTTTAACAAGGTCTGAGCCAGCTCTGTGTCTGTGTGTGTGTTTTTGTGTCTGTGTGTGTGTGCGCACACCAGTAGCTTGGGTCTCACTTGAGCCTTCTGGTTATTGTCATAACAAAAATGCAATAGCCCAAAATTTCAGACTCACCACCCTGCAGTTTGACTGGGATTGTGCTTTTGCAAAGACTAGTTCTGTATTCTAGGCCTATTTTTAGAAAATCTAATTTGCAGACGTTATACCTTGCAGATGAAACAGTATTAGCCAGAAAAATTTCCTTCCTCAAAAAGCCATTTAAAACCACCCATGACCAACTTGCTGTCCTGGAACTGCTGAGGAGCCCAGGACACCTCAAAGGTGGTTTGCCTTTATCTGTGTCTAGCCAAAGAACAGATAAAAGTATTGTAAAGCAGCAATGGGATCATGCTAGAGGCTACCGAAAGGAAGAATGACTTTTATTTGGAAAGACTGTTCAATAGTAGGTCTGCCAATTAATAAATAAATGAAAAGAGGTGACATTCATGATGACATTTAAATGACTGAGGTGCCAACTGCTTGTTAAAATACCTCATGGTCTGGAAGGAGGCAAACAAAGAAAGGGAGCTTGTACAAGCAGTGAGTAATGGTGACCCAATCAATTTAACTATTGATAAAACAGAGGTGAGAAAATGTTCAGGAGAAAAATCTCTGCAAATCATCAGCTAATGGATTAAATGCATCTGTGTGTGAGATGGAAATTAACTGATCAATTCACTCAACAGCTGCTAATTATATGTGACAAGGCACACAGAACTCCAAAAGTATACAGAGCTCAGAGGAAAGCGGCGTTGGTGGAAATATTTGAAGGCTGCCTTTTGCCACCATGGGGTAGGACACTTGCCTCAGTGACAGCATGTCACTGTTGCTAATTAAAATTTAACTCTGCATATGTTTGAAGTCTTTATTTCTAAAGCATGGAAAGGGGGTGTTCTCTCACACTGCTTTGTAACAATTTGCAACATTAGGTATAAATATATGGTATCAAAATTAACGTGCCAATCTAAACAAAATTAAATGTAATGATACAGTCAAAATTAAACCTTTTTTTCCTCACAGCAGTTAAATATTTTGACGTTAGTGAAATGAAACTAGGAAGTTAAAATGATTTGTTTTGACACTTGTCTGTCAAATAAATTTGTTGCATCACCATGCTCCTGCAAAATGCTTTGACACCAATGGAACTGATCTTCCAATAGGAAGCTATCTTACATTTTCTGATCACTACTTTCACAATGTTATTTTGAATCACCACTCACAGTAATATATTCCTGGCCACTTCCATTTTGGCTTGCACCATGTAGGTAACGGTCATAGGAATATCGACTAGCTCTTCTCTTCCCCTAGGCTTGCTCCTCTGTATTGACCCCTTGGGACTCCTTCAAAGTCATGCCCTTGGAGAGTCAGCAGATTGTAGGAAAGAAAGAAAGAAAATAAATAAATAGTAATGATGAACTAATTGATCACCAGGGAAAGATTAGTACCAAACTGTGATTCTTCCCTGAACAAGATTGGAACAGGAACCTCACTGGTGCAATTCTCACCCTGCACAATAGCACTGAGCTTCAAATCCACTTTTGGAGCAAGAATAAGTGCTAAGCACATATTTAACTTACTACTTATATGAGCAATTAAATTATTAATTCAAAAGGGAAAACCAATGTGGCTTATAAACTAGATGAAACTTCCAAATTGGGTAGCTCAGGCCTGACATCATGACACAAGCAATGTCGGTTCTGGAGATGATGAGACCTGAGCCAGGGCACTCTTCCAGATTCATCATCCTAACTATATTTATCATCTAATCTCAAACCCCAACTCTATAACTTGTGAGGGTCCAGTATGTTCCATGCACGGCCTATGATGTTATTTTTAGACTGTTTTTAAAATTCATGGTTGAAGGGAATTCAGAGGATGCAATGTTTAATACAGTGCTTCCTAAACTCCTGCTAGAAAATTTAATTCAATCTGTCTTGGGTTAGGAGCACTGTCATGGATTGGCAATTGCCTGAAGAACCATAAACAAGGGATAATGACAAGGGGCATGTAAGAGCAAAGTTGTAAGCAGGTGTGTAAGTGAGGTGCTGTAGGAATCCATGTGAGGTCTGCTTTCATTTAACATCTTTATTAATGAGCTTGAAGAAGTAGCTTATTAATTAAAGTAGTGGATGATGCTCAACTGGGAGGAGCTGCAAGCACCCATCAGGCCAGGTAAACATAAAGGGGTCTGCAGGGATTAGGCACAGGGGCAGAAAGAAAAGAATGGAACAAGTTAATTTGCTCTACTGGAGAAAAGAATTGACTCACGCTTAGGCAAGATTAAGGAGAGTGAAGAGACCTGCATATCTTTTCAGACAGAATGGGTTTGCAACTTTGGATCAGATTTCTCAAAGCACAGAAGAATGTAAGACAGAAGGTTGTCTGAACTCAAGACAAGAATAAAAGGCAAAGCAGTCTGCCGTGCTATTAACTAGATGGAAATGTCATCTACAGCCCAGTCTAGAATCCACCTATACTGGGGATAGCACATCAGCCCAAATCCATCTTCATAGATTAGTTAAAGTACATCAACTTAAAGAATTCTTCAAGTATAACAATTCTGTCATTTGAGTCCAAATAAACCACACTGAAGACGAGGGAAGGAGAACGCTGAAATCCAGGCATTCAATATGCTTCATAGTAATGCTGAAGAAGTAAAAGGTTACAGCAAACTCCCTAGGACCTAGACAAATTACATGGCAGAAGGGTAAAGTTTCAGGCAAATTATGAAGGCACCTTGTAGTGGAAGAATGGCCCTCCTTAGCTTTGCCAAGGTTACATATTCAATGGAACAAGTCATTCAGGTCTGCTGCAGTACCCAAAAGACGTGCAAAAAAGCAGGAGCAGAATTCCTCAGCTTGCTATATCTAGACATAAAAGAAGCCAATACAGAAGCTCCTGCACAACATCTCACTTGAACACAAAGAGCAGACTAGATCAATGGTCATTCCACAGTGTTCCACAATATGGCTAAGCCTTCAGCTGAGATGGAACTATACCACTTGCTGTTAGCTAGAGAAGAGCTTCATGTTTAACTCCCCAGCTAACCCAGGGCTGAAGCATCCCCCCCTGCACCCCTGAAAACTTGGCCAGAATTAGCCCTCCTTACTGTAAAAACAGAAGGCTGCAGGGCTGCGCTGGAAAGTGGTAACTGTTTCATGGTTGCGAATCCCTCCAATTTCACATTCCCATTACAAGACTATGATATTTGAATGACTACCTTATCCCTATGGCATCTGTGTTCCCTTCTATTTAGTACTCATATATGAAAAAAAATTAAGGGAAGGCAGAGCAGAATAAGCAATCCAAAGAAAATAACATGTCAGGAATAAAAAGAAGCAAGTAATTTTGTCTGTCCCTTCTTCCCATCACCTGTGGTCCATTTGTGCCTACTCCAACTCCTTAATTTAAGGTATTTAAAACTTAACTGGGCAAAAAGGAACTGATTTATATGTATGCTAAAAAATGTATGCTTATGTATGCTAAAAAATTCTGAATCGACGGGGGTGTCAAGGGACAGAGAAGACAAGGAACTTATCAAAAATAGAATATTCTACTGATTGCAGCAGTTCAGAACCAGGGCCTGCCACTCATTTGCTCTTATTTTGGGCAAGTTTCCATACGCCTCAGCTCACTGGGAGCAGCAATGCCTTTTTTCTACCACTCCTTTTTTCTCTGGTCCATTTTAACTGTAGCCTCTACGGGGCAGAGACTATCTTGCAGCCTTTGTTCACAACCTTACCTTATGAGGACTTATTAGAGCCCATGGACAGTACACTAGTTTTAATGGGAATAAGCAAAATGAAATTATGTTTCTTAGTGTGTACCATACAAATGCAAAATGTAATGTTAAAAAATAACTTTACTCTTTAGCTAGCTAAAAGCTAAAATAAGGAATCTGAAGTATTATAGTATTATTTCACTTGCAAAAGTGTGATTTTAATTCTGCGTGGTGGTCATTGCAAAATGGCAAAATTAAATATTAAACCCTTACTAAAAAAAATTGTAACTGGACCTCAATAAATATGGCAACTCAGCCTGAAATGTATTTTTTTCCCCTCAGAAAATGATAAGCAGGGTGCTTAAAATAACATTATTCGAGGTAGGTTATTATAGTTCCTTTTTTAAAGGCAATGAGGTGAAGAAAGGAGAAGCAATGGGGCCCAGAAAATGTAAGGGGCTTGCTGAAAACCACAAAGGACATGAGTGCTTTTGTCAGGAGGCCTCATATTTTCAATTTTGGGCTTAGATCCCAGGGTCACAGGGTCTGAGAAGAAGTGCTTTTTGCACATTAAAAGTGCAATGCTGTGAACTGAGTGCTATAGCGCACACACACACAATATCCAATAACAAAGTCAGAACCTAACCCATGAGGCCAGGTTTAAGATACATAGGAACCCCATAGGGCACTCAGCTGCAATAGATGGACCACTAGTTTTGATACCTAAGGTTTCCTTCTCAGGCTAGATTTCCAATTTAGCAGACCAGCTCTCCTCGTCCTGACAGGGAAATGTGTGTTGTGCCCGTGTGTCGTCCCCGTTTTCATCGCTAGCTGGGGGCGGGGGGAGGCAAGAGAGGGTTGAGATGACTTGTAGCTGCAGCCTGATCAACATCGGAGATAAAAGCAGCAACAGCAAATTGGCCCCAGTGGGAACGGCAGCAGCACTCTTTTCACCTAAAGGCAAACCAGCAAATTATGCTTGTAGCACCCAGCGTCCATCTGTCTGTTCCTTCCCTGCCCTCCCACCATGGCCTCCATGAATCCCACTCATGGTCCAGGTGTGCTCAAGGCTACTGCTGCTACATTCTGGACAGCTTGAAATGATCTTTCAGCCTTTTATTTCTCCTGCTCAGGTATCTGGTATACCTTATTGTGCTGGATAACAAATGTAGGGTGAGTTTTAGAGGAAGAGGAAGGAAAAAGCATGTTTTGTTCCACCTGGATAGGCACAGCCCATGGGAGAAGGCTGTCTCAGCCCTCAGTATCTCAGGGAACGCTCTCATGTCTGCCCAGAGAGAAGCAGAGCCTTTGGAGATCCTACCCTAATGAGAGGTGTCAGACACCAATATTACAACCAGAAGCACTTTGGATTGACCCTGTGTGGGCTGGAACAACCGCACTGGTCTCCAGAGTTAACAAGAGCATGGGTGTCTCTTCAGCCTAAGGAGTTCAGCTCTGTCAGACATGGGGAACTGGGAGGAAGAAAATGGGAAGGATGGAGTCATTCTGAAAGCACAGCTTCCCCATCCACAAATGACCTGGAGAAGAGAAATGGGTATTACCTGGCTTCCCAAGGAGCAGTGCAACCACCCAAGATCTCTGACAGCAAAAGTACAGTGGAAGTAGCCAGGGAGCGTTCTCCCTCAAGGGAGCAGGACTGCAGAGTTTGTTGACAGAGGGTTCTGAGATACTTGGGTCCCAGCATAAGCTCCAAGGATGGCTGAATGCCTGTGGTGTCTCCTTCTGGCACACAACAGTCAGTAAGGACATTCTCAAAATGCTCTGCATGCTGTGAACCTCCTCTCTCAGCTCCCTTTTTTGTCCCAGTTCCCATCCTTATCCTGAATCAAGTCAGTGTGGCTCATAGTACCCAGCTACAGAAAAAGGGCTTAATAGATTAGCTGGACAAAATTAAAGGGGCACTGTTAGACAGGTGCTGCTGCCATGTCCCAAGTTTGTCCTACAGCTGCGCTGATTATTTTTTCTCCTTGGATCAGGGACATTTCATTTATTAGCACTGAACTTCCCCCTCACTGCCTGCAGCCACTGCTGCTCTGATCTCCCCAATTCACTTTGCAATTAAATTTTGTCCTCTTGCGAAAAGGCTGTACAGGAAAGGTCTTGTGTTTTGGTTTGGTTGTTCTCTCCCCCCCCCCCAAAGTTCTACTTGGTCAAAACAGCCTCTGGAAATCCTAGCAGAATCCCAAACAGAGTAAAACTGTCTGGAAGCAGTATTATATGAAAAGAAGGCTAAAAGCCATAGCTTTGGGTACCTAAAACACTCATCTCAACAGGGAAGAGGGAGCAGGAGCACAAGAGGCCACTAAGTCTTAGCTGTAGAGGTATAAATCTGACATAACGATGGAGTTGATGGAGATTTACATGAAGGTGGCTTTGAAGGAGACACAAGGGATTTTGTGTTGGGAAAGCTTGAAATGTGAAGCATCAAAATCATCACATCCCTCCCTTTACAAACCCTGTCAGACAACTGAACTGATGGGCAGGAAGACTGAGAAGCATGACTCCTCCCATTTAAGTGATTTAAGTTATTGTCACCACTGCTAACACCATTCTCACCCCCCTCCCCCCCAGGAATCACATTAACAGCTACAAACCTGCAAATTTAAATGAACTCTGCTCAGGATGTGGTTTTGTTCCATTAAGCTCCAGAAGTTGCAAGGCTTTTTGTTTGTTTCTTCTCATGCCACTCCTCCTCTACACGTACATCCCCAGCAACTTTCCTATCAGTAATAAAGGAGCACTTTTGCTGTTTCCCCTTGTGAAGCCCAATCTTCAAGCCTCCCTTCTCTTCCTCTTGTTCCCCCCAGAAATAAATACCATCTTTCCCTGGACTACACATGCCAAACCTTTCACTCATTGCCAGGACTACCTGCTAGCACGTATCAATCTGACCGACATTCCCGGTTTCGAGGGACTGAATAACCTCTCATAAGCCTTGACGGTCTCACAACTGTTAATTAAATGCAAACGCTTTTCTCTAGGCTTCCTTGGCATTCCCTAAGTCCCTGATCCCTTTCCTATCACTGAATATGTCAAAGGCTGGAGATAGCAGAAGTGATACTGTCCTTCCCTAAGAATGAAGACTTCTTTCCAGGACTGAGCTGGCCTGCACTGATGCCAATTACACCAGTTTCTTTATGACTTCATTACTGCTAGAGCCACTATAAAGCGTAGTATTGAAAGGCTGGACCAGCCCTTTTAATTGCACAGAGGTACCAATCATTGTGCTTTCTATGTACTTGAGATGTTCTTTCTGATCCTCTGCTTCCCCAGGCTCCCCACACTAAGGCAGAACAGAATGAGGAAAAAGCTGGGTAGAGCAGCTGGCATAAGTTGCCTCTCTCTGGAGATCTCCCTGTGAGAACCATAAAGCACTTTGGGCTGTTTTAAGCCTGACAGCTGGCCAAGCAGCAAAAGGTCAATACAGGAAGGAAAAATGGGAGGAGAGAGCTCAGCATGAAGGATTTGCAGAGCATCACAGGATCTCTCTCCAGCACAGAAATCTGGCCGTTCCCAGAAGGCAGGGGGTCAAACTCTGCCCTTAGCCATAGTAGCACAAACTGAGTTAAGTTCCCTGACTGCTGCATATCGAAGTACTAAATAAATGCCTGGGTGCTGCATTTGGAGATGAACCAAAGGAACAGTAGGGGATTGCTTTATGAACTGGTTGAGCAATTGAGCCCTGGACAAGGGAAAGTAAAAGAAAAAATCTAGCCTGACACGAGCTTCCTTGGAGAAGATAAGGGCACCAAAGGGCTGCAATGTTTCTCAAACTGGGAGATATCCCTAGGACACAAGGACACAAGTCATTCTGAGTTGGGAGGGCACAAAAGAAGCAGCTGCCTCCTAGAAGCCACAGGAGATGATAATGCTTCTTCAAGTGACTGGGGCTGCCGTAGCTGAGTTTGGCCAACTATAGTGGAGGCTTGAGCAAGGTGAGTTGGTGATACTAAACTCTCAGAAGGAGCGAAGAGCAGCCAGGTCTGTGACGTGGGATGACACTACAGAAAGCAGCGCTGGATGAACTCTCACTGAAGAGGGCAGTTCTCAGTATTGCCATGGAGGTGCAGCTCTTTCCTTTCTCTCTGTCCCCACCACTCAGGGCACTGCTGGATGCCTGCTATCCACCCCTCTCGTGTGGATGGCAAGATAATGCATTAGCTCTCATCTCAATGGCAGCGTGGCATGTACCCACAGGAACTTGTGAGAACATGGTAAGTCTTTTCCAGCACAGCATGCAATCCTTGGTACTTTCTCTATTAAACCCATTGGAGGTCCAGTTTTGATTTGAACAAGGGAACTGAGCTTGAGCATTTGGAAATAGGCTGTTCTGGCTGCTGGCCTAAGCTTATGACAGTAGGATGCAGGGTCCAACACATAGGAACTTGTAAACCATGAAAGGAGGAGGATTTCAGCATCTTTGTGGCTGGACCTCTGAGTGGGGAATGGCAAAAGTTTGTAGTAGCTCTGAATAAAAAGGAGACCTTCTGACAAAGAGATGGATGGCATGGGGGCATCTTTTTGCTCTTGCACCCTGCCTAACTAACCTTCCAGCTTCCCGTCTCATCACCATCTTGAGTTCACCTCCAATTTTCTCCCCTCAGCCTTTACAGCAAAGGGTGAAACAGGTTTTCCCCAGCTTTGAAGCAGAGCTGCATCAGATAGGAAGGAACACACAGCCTTGGTACCAGAAGGTGCCACCAACCTTCCCACCACGTCTGGGGGGAATGACTGGGGAGTTTGGCACATCAGTGTCCTGCTGCTTCTGTTCTGTGTCCCCCCTGCCAGGACTTTCACTTGCCTTATTAACTGTTCCAAACAGACCCACTTTCTGTGCATGTGCTTGTTCGGGTAATTCTTGTTTCCTCCCATTTAGCACATAGGAAAAAAAGCATTAGCAACACTCTTGGTTTTAAATGAACCCTATTAATATTCGACTCTGCAAGGAACTGTGGGATAATTTTGATAAATGTGGCTGGGAAGCCTAGCTGACAGAACCAAGCACAATGCTAGTGCATGTTCACAGCCCAATGCTGCACACACAGAAGGGGGCAAGAGGTGGGCACCGCATGAGGCTTGGGGTGAGCCAGGCAGGAGGGAGAGCAGAGGTGGGCATCTGTTGAACAGGAAAGATGCAGTGCTGTAGGACAGATTCCTCAAAAAATTGAGAGCAAAGAGAAATATGAATGGGGAGAGGAAAAGAAAAGCAAGGTGCAGTTTGAAAAAAAGCAGGTTAGAATGACAAGAGAAACATCATTTGAAACACACTTAACTATGGAGGGGGGAGAGAGAAGGAGAAGCCAGCCAACCGTGATAGCAAAATGGAGTTAAAGGTGACAGTAGGTAGGAAATCAGACGCAAGCTTGCAGAGAAATGAAAAAGGGGCTTGAGCAGGACCAAATGCACCTAGGCCACAGTTCAGCAAAGCACACACATTATTTGAAGGCATTTCCTTTGGTCGATGTACTTGCTCACTTAAAGTAAATGCTTCTGTGGTTCACTGATTGGCAACCTCAGGCAGCACCATCTTACAAGAAACGTATTGAAAAACTAGAGGTAGGAGCTAACAGAAATGCACTCAAGGAGTATCACCAGCTGAGATGAAGAATTACCAGTACCAAAACATTTCCTGCAGACCCTTAAGAACTATTTGTTCTCAAAAAGTAGGTGCAGCTAAAGGAAAGGTGGCTGAAACTAGAAACAAGTTCAGAAGGACCTTTGTGAAGGAGTTGTTAAGTATATAATTATTCTTGATGGTATGTGCTTTTAGACCAATGTCCCAAAGGGAATATGTGGAGTCCACTGTTTATTTCTACAGGTGACTGCAAGTCATACATTTCCACTTCATGCATGAAGAAAGTTCAGCCTGGAAAGAGATTGCTGGGTATCCTCATAAATGCAATTTAGCCTTCAGAAGCACACAGCAACAGCCAGAAAAGCCCACAGTTTTTGGAGCAGTGCAAGAAGATACAAACCACTACTGAACTGCCTTCAAATTAGCACAAGTATTTATTTTTTTTTTCTCCAGGCACATTTGTTTTTTCCAGTCCTGTAGAATTACAAATTTATGCCCAGAAGATTTAACTTTTACAGAAATTAGACTTTCCTGGCCAACTCTATGCATTATGGCTAGATCTGGTCTTCAAAACTGTGACCAGTGTCAAGAGTAGACAAATTCAGCAATACCTACTAGGAAGATGGTCCAGATGGGACAGCAAATATTGGAAGGACCAATAATCATTCCTATATACCACTAGACTAATCTCTGTGTGCACCTCAGTATTTCATTTGCAAACAAAATTGCTGATTTTTGGCCTGTGACTCTGAATTTCTTTGACAAGCAAAATGAGAAACCTGTTTAATTAAAAAAACAAAGATAAAATGTCTAGGGGGCATCCATAACAAGCTATCATGAGCTTTACTGCAAGGTCCTTTAAAAGAAAGACTTCTACCATGGGACACAATAAAGCTACCAAGAAGCATGCCTTAAAGCAGCAGATCTGTTTTCCAAGAAGTGTGGGAACTCCATTTCAGGATTCATGTCCTCTGTTTCCCAACCTCTTTGCGAACCCTTCCTACACCAAGTGAGTCCCAGCCATGGTTTCAAACACTTCTGAGACAACATGTCTATGCGTGCCATAGCCTGCTTTGAACTCTCTGCAAGATGCTGCTCCACAAGTGGTTGATCCTGTAAAACTAATTTGCTTTTCCTGCGAAGCAGGCAAACACATGAAAAACGCCAGGATCGTTTAGCTGCCTCTGATGTGCTGGCTGTACCCATGCTGCGAGGTTCTGGAGAAGCGTGTACCTCTCCTTTCGGAGAGCAGCTGCCGTTTGCCTGCAGCTGGTGGAGCCAGCTCCATCTGGAGACCAGATCAGAACCCATTAAGCATAGAGGTAGACTGCTTGGAAATAGAGTTTGCAAGGCAGGGAGGCAGGAAAAGGCTTGGCTGCAAAATTTCACCTCTTGTAAAGAAAGGGAAGGGAAAGGAGGAAAAAAAGCAACCTACACAGCCTATTGAGCAATTGTTCCTGCATAGCCTCTCCAGTCTAATTGATTTGGACACCATAGCTAATTTTTGCTCAGACATCTGTTAGCACACATTAGCGCATGTCATTAGATAGGGAAGCACAGATTAGATGGAGGGGCAGAGCTCAAAGGCCCTAGTTTGGATGCCGGAACAAACGAGAGGAAGGATGAGTGGGAGAAGATGTTTGTGCAGGGCTGGAATAATTGGAAGGAACTTGGTGTGAAGGGGAAGGATTTGGCTGGCTCAGAGCATTCCCAACAAAGAGTCACATATATTCCACCCTCTTACCTATGCTACAAGCACGCCCCTTTCATTTAAAGGCATCTCACAAAGGTCCTGGTCCTCACCAGCACAGAGGTAATAAAGCCAGAGCTCCCATGAGGAACCCTAAAGTATATTCTTCCATGATCTTACAGTGTGCAGCTGCTTTGGTTGTGATTAGAGGTCTCAAAGATAAAAGAAAGGGACAAGAGAAAAAGAAAGTGACCTTTCTCCCCTCACCTCACTCCAGCATGGTGTCAGATTGCTCTGGAAATATGCTGTATTTAAAGCTTTACAGATATGATGAGTCTTTCCTCTGGAGAAGCAGAACTATATGAAAGGCAATGGCTAGGAGCATGGGACAGAATGGAGATAGGACATCAGCAAACACAATAACCAACAGCCACAACCTTCCTCTGGGCTGTTTTGCAGCCTATGAGTGACTGCAGTTCATTTTTACCATCCCTGACACTAACAGGTCAGAGGGTTGATAATTTCAGCCCAGCTAGGAGTGGGCACACACCAGAACCACCACTTGATGCAGCCTAATTTATCTGCTGGTGAGAAAACAACTTTTCCTCCTACACAACCATTGCTTCTTCAGGAACGTCAAGGTTTGGGGTAATGTTAAATAAGGATTATTTACACTGTAAACCTTCTGCAGCAATATGGAGGCATGTGCTCAAAGCCAAATCCAGCCTGGAGAAGCAATTCCCCAGCTGAAATCCCACAACGCAATGTTCCTGTCAGGAGTGGCTGCCACCGCAGTCAGCAATGGGTTCTGCAGCACATGAGGTGCTGCGACTCTGCTGGCAGCACGCCCTGGCTACACTATGTAGTTTGGGAATGAGTTATATCTGTTCATGTACATGGAAGCAAAGGTAAAGATGAAGAGCATAACAAAGTTTCTCCGAGTACATTTCTGGTTTCCCACAGCTTTCCTGTGAAAGGTGGAGTTGCTGTATTGATTTGCTGATGTCGAAAAAAAGCTGAGCTCATTCTTTCATGTTTTTGCTCCATGAAGGTAATAAAAGTGCTTTTCTTTCCTTTTGGGTCATACTTTGCACAAAACACGTGGGAGCCCTAATAGCCTCGAGGCTTTTACTCCTCCACCAATTCTGGTGGCAATTAGCCAACAGGCTTCTGGGTTCAGAAGACTGACAGTCACCACAACCATGCAATATTAATTTCCTTTGAAACAACAAGCCAAAAGTTGATGAAACAGCCTTGTTTTGCTCTAACAGGCTGCCTGGGAAGGAGGGAGAGGCAGGATTTGTCAACTGAAACTCCATGCTGGAGTGAAAAGGTCAACATCTATTATGGGGATGATAGAGATGAAGGCAAGCCTGTCAATCACAGGGTGAAAAATGAAGCCCCTACCTCCCATCTAGTGTACAGTACCTCTGCTTGCTCACAGTGCGTCTCATCCTTCATTCCCTTGCACTGTTTTCGCTTTGGCAAAGCTCTGCTGGCTTTAGAAGAGTTGCTCACACACCTTGCCAGGGATTGTGCTCTGCCCAACTTTGACAGGCATGTCACTTTCAGTTTTAGAGAAGGACTGTCACATAAACATCTGCAAAATGTTCTGCAAAACCACTCCTCCCATGCAAACATCTGCCAGCTAAGAAACTCCAGTCCACTAACAAAGCATTGATCAGGATGGTGGCAAAAGAGGAAGATAAAACAGCCGATATGCCCACCCCAAAAGGGTGACTCCACGGAAAACACCAGGCAAACAGCTCTCAGGCCAGCAAACTGCCACTTTTGCACCCTGGTTTTGATCCTCTGATGAGACAGAAAGCACATGGGGAGAGCTGAAAGAGGAATTATTAAACTAAGCAATTAGGCAGTGACCCGCTCGGATTTGCTTTGTTTGTCCAGCAGCTGCACAGCGCACACAGGCATCTGCACCATCAGGGGGCCAGTGCTTGGGCTGGCATCTTGCAGGACTGACCCTTTTTTTGTTGTAGACCCCTTTTGGGGCACAACTGTCAGGTTTTAGTTGCAGAGGGATTGCAAGGTGCCCAGTGTGGAAAAGGACAGCAACCACCCCAAGCTGGTTATAGTCAGTACCGTTGGCTTTGCAGCAGCCAACACTGACCCACTGCACCCCAACAGCACAGCCAGTTAGAAGGTCCCCAGCCCTACTGCCCCAGTAGGGGTAGGGGAGACTGACATTCCTAGGGCAGGGGCCTCCAGAGGGGATGTGGGGAAACATGGGAAGAGAAACAATTGGAGATGTGGGAAGGAGGAGTAAGGATGTGCAAAAGGAGACACAGGAGGGTACAGAGAAGCAGACACAGGAGGATGCATGTGGAAGGGAACATCGCTGGAGTCAGGGCTGGGAACAGGTCTTGGAAGGAGGTACGCTGTGTTTGGGAGTACCTCAAAGGGATTGTGTCTGTGGGGGACTCACATTGGAGCAGAGACACCCCTTAAGGGACTGCAGCCCATGGAGGACCTAGGCTGGAGCTGAAACAGAGGAGCTAGCTGGAGCTAGACGGAGGAGCAGTGAAAGAAAAGAGTAAGAAACCAGGAGCAGCAGCAAGAAACTATCATATTGACTGAATCTCCTGTGCTGCTCATTGCCCCATCCAAGGGACTGGCAGGGACAGAGCGTAACACATGGTCAAAACAGGAGGAGAGGGGGCTCAGAAAGGAGCAAGGCTGAGCCTAGGGAAGGGGTTGGAACAAGGTTTCCCTTGGTGTCTGTTTCATTGTTTCTGTTCTTTGCTTCTCAATAGCCAAATAACTTTAAATTAAAAGTATGTGTTAATTTGCATAAATTAAATTAAGTTAATTTGCTGAATCTAGATAAGTTTTGCTCATGTGAACCCCTGCAGCCAGGTCTCCAAGAGCCAGTCAGTACTGACTTGAGGAAGCTTTCTGTGGCTGCTCGAAGAACATTAAGGTGAGGAAAAGTCTGGAGTTTGTTCCTCCCCCTTACATTATCTCCTTGGACACCACGTCTACTAACACCTATGAAGTCCATCATGAAAGGGAACTGAAAATGGGGTTTATTTTAGTCTGTGCCTTTATTCTGCTGTGTGCCTTCCCACAGCCTGACTGCATGGGCTTCATTATCAGTGTGTATCAAGGACCTCAAAGCATGCTGCAAACATCATCTGTTCAAGCCCTGTAATTCCTGCACTGGTGAAACACCTAATTATCATCCTAAATATATCCATGGAGAAATTGAGGCATTAATGAGTTAGGGGAAGTGACTTACCATGGGTAATATGCATGACTGACACACCAGGAAGGGTACCCAGCAGCAAACCCCTCCAGGCTTGTACTCCATCGGAAAGGGAGAAAAGGAAAAAAAAGGAAAGGGAAGAAGGGAAGAGAAAAGAGAAAAGAGAGGAAAGAGAAAAGAGAGGAAAGAGAAAAGAGAGGAAAAAGGAAAGAGAAGAAAGGGAAGAGAGAGGAGAGGAGGAGAGAGGAGAGAAAAAGTATGGACAACAGGAAGAGAGAGCAGCAAAAGGAAGAAATAAATGCAAGGCAGAGAAGGAGAAAGGCACTCAGAGTGATGAAAGCTGTCAATGAAAAAACCGTCTGCTTCAGTGCATGCCAAGCAAGAAATGGAAGTGACAGCCTGATCACAGAGCAAATATACACCAAACTAAATGGGAAACAGCCAGAGTGGCCTACAATGACTTCCACAGTAGAAAACATTTTGTATTTGGGCTGCCCATAGAGGAGGCAGGAATCCCTCTGACATTCGAATGCCTCAGGGCTTCCTCAAAGGGTGTGTTTCAACTGGCAAGGAGGGCATTTGGGACAGTTGGATAAGATGCTGTGAACAAGGCTCGCAGCATTTAACCTCCTTTAGGAAGTAACAATTTACTCACTCACTACCAGTTACCAGGCGCCAGGGCTCAATTACAAGGGAGGCTTTAAAGGAAGGAGCGTCCATACATTATCAGAGCGAACGAGTCAGTGTGACTTCGTTCAAGGGTATCATCCACCCTGGAACCTATTTCACATCTCGTTGGCCAGCTGAGTGAGAACTGATTGCACATGCTGCCTTGTTTCTCTGTCTGGATGTACAGTGGAGGAAGATCCTAATTCGTTAAAGGAAACTGAGCAAGGTAAAGAGCTGAGCCTCTCCTTGTTAACCTCCTCTGGGAAAGCAGATTCCTGCATACCCAGGAGTCTTCTAGAGAGCATTTACATCAGCAGGAGAGGGAAAAGCACTTCGCTTTTCCTCAGTGTCTCCAGTTGCAACAGTGACATCACAGGATCACTTAGGTAGTACCCCTGCTGCTTAATTAATCTCTGTGAAATGCAGAGGTTTTCTTCACTGCCCTGCTGCACTCAAGGTGATTCTTCTGCCTCTTGCCCCTGCACCCTCCCCATGACAGGGACTCTGGCTGGGGGTTCCAGGTGCACAAAGCAGCCTAGCCCCCCACACCTTCTTTAGCAACATCACCACACACCTCTTCTTCCCTGTCCCCACCATCCAAGTAACAAGATCCTTAGTACCAATAGCACTGCTTCACTGGGACATTCCTCCAACGTGATTTTCTCTGGAGATAAAGGATAGGATGGGTCAAGGTTGGTGGACACCAGCCATCAGAACCCTTAGTTTCTGTTACAGCCTGCCAGTTAGGGTAGAAAATCCCACCTGCTTGTGCACTGGAGCTTTGTATGTTCATTCCAGTTGCCTGTAATAATATAGCGTCACTTTTGAGAACCTGCAAGGCCCATGCAACAAATCTACAAGACTTCTGCCATGAAGCCTTACAAGCAAAGAGGCTCAGAGAAAACACCCCCAAAGCTACTTGGGAAGCTCAATTCACAGCACAGGATTGGATCTAGATACCTTCAGTTGGCACCAAACACAGAAGTGGAGAACAAAGCATCCTTTCTCTTCTGCCTCTTTCGTGCTGCTGTCAGTCCTGCCTCAGCTTTCCCCCTGCCTTGTAGCAGAAGCAGCCACTGTAGGTTCCTGCTGAGTATTTTAGAGGGAAGAGTGCTGTCTGTCTGCAGCATGTCTGCCCATCACACACATTTGTTTGCTCTGCTTCTGTACTTCCCTAGTGATGAGGCGAAGCTCACCCACGGCTGGTGTGTCAGGGTGAGCCAGGCATGCCCCAGCTGCCAGAGGAGCCGTACCTCACCTTCACACTCGATGAGGAAGACAACGGCAGCTGGGAGCCAGCTGTGTGTGCTGCTCTCCTGACCAGCCTGGGTTGCTCTTCTTCAAATTCCACAGCTCTCAGCAGGCGGTGTGCAGCCATTATGAGACATGGTATATTGTACCTTCAGGCACAGAAACTCTGCCAACAACTAGCTACTTGCTCTGGAGAAACAGGGAGAATGCAACTCTTGGGTTTTTGTTTTTTTTTTTCCTGTGGATGAGGTGCAGCCTATTTTTTTAACCTATTTAAAGGCTTTGAATCTGCTCTCTGTCACAGTATTTCATAGATTATCACTTGACCGTCTTCCACAACTGTGAACAGTAACATGAAGTCCCCAGTGGTCTTCTTGGGGCTCTAGACAGATCAAGTCAAGCCTAACACATGGAGAGATTTACTTCCTTCTCTTCTTTGCATAGGCTGTTAGTCTGCAATGGTTATAAGAGCAAACCCAAATATGTGTGCTCTTTGCACCTCAAACAAGGAAGAAGTCAAGCCTCTCAGGCAGTGCAGTTCCAAAGAACAAGGAAACAGGAGTGTGAGCCTCACATCATCAAAGCTCAGAAGATCTGGTCTTACCAAAACCAAATCTCTTCACAAAGTGGGAAGATGCTGTAGGTGATGTTCAGGGAGCTATCTACCTGATTGTTCCTGAGACTTACTGCCGACACTGTACCATTATATGTAGGAAACTCAAAAAACCAAAAGTCTGGCTGAACATTTGAGATGCATCTCTTATTTCAGCCATGAGGTGCTGAGAGCTCTACTGGATCAAGCAAGGGGATCTTTCTTATCTAAAGAGCCTGAACACTTTTAAACTTAAAAGACAGAATTACAGTCCTAATTTTCACTCTTTCCATCAGCAATGTAATCGTCCAACATTGAGTCAAGTCCCAATAGTATGCTAGGCTCCCTTCTCTGTGGTGAATGTGCAGTGGGAGAGTGGCAAAACCCTTGGGGACAGGCATCAAGACACAGGAAAATGCTTTTAATAAATCCATACATGATGCAAGCTGCACCTCTACACAAGGTTCCCTCTGATGCATAAACCAGAACAGATGTTTTTAGCATTCAGTCAAAGAGGGACGGGGAGGCCCACAAGCACCTCATTAGTGAACACTGTAATAAGGAAGAAGATGTTTTTTCTCAGGTTATTTGGAACCTTTAATGCTGATCCAGTTCTCCTCCTGCTTACACAAATATAATCCTATTTGCTCTCCTAGAGACAATAAGAATCACGTTGTTGGGAGAGATGTAAACATAATTTTCTTGAGGAAACAAACTGGAGTACAACTTACACATCCAGTTAAGGTGGTAAAGGAGGGGTGGGGGTTGGTAACATCTCAGTTAATTTACTTTCCGAAAATAAGACATTTAATGTAAGTGCATTTTTTAACCTAATGCTACAGTCCATGAAGAGAGGTCCAGTTTTGAGAAGTTTATTCATTTCAAGCATTTCAAAGACTACCTTAGGTTAGATACCTACTAAAAGGATACAGTTCAGTGAGGTAAGTGGAACCCAAAATTTGCACAGTCACCTAGCTTGCACTGACAATATGCTGAGGTTGACCATGACAGTGTCCTCACCAACTGGGCATGGTCCCATAGGATCTGAGTAGAGTGGGCAAAGCCAAGTGCTGATATGATGATTCATTAACAGACCCAGACATGGTAAGATGATGAGCCAGGTCCATGGTCCATGGAGGAAGACAAGGCCAGAGACAAGGCTAGAGATAAGCTACCACATAAGTCCAAGGTCCATCCAAGAAACCATAAAATCATAGAATCATCTAGGTTGGAAAAAACCTTTAAGATCATTGACTCCAACCATTAACCCTACTCTACTAAGTCCACCAACAAGCCATATCCCTAAGCACCACATCTATACGGCTTTTAAACGCATCCAGGGATGGTGACGCTATCACCTCCCTAGGCATCACATTCCAATGCCTGAAAACCCTTTCAGTGAAAAAAGTTTCCTAATGTCCAGCTTAAACCTCCCCTGGTGCAGCTTGAGGCCATTCCTTCTTGTTCTAGCATTAGTTACTTGTGAGAGGAGACCAGTGCCTACCTCTCTACAACCTCCTTTCAGGTAGTTGTAAAGAACAATAAGGTCTCCCCTCAGCCTCCTCTTCTTCAGACTAAATAGCCCAAGATCCCTCAGCTGCTCCTCATAGGTCTTGTTCTCCAGGTCCATCAGCTGTCACAGATGGTATCAGGCACACAGCTGAAGATAGCTATACCTAACACATGAATCCAGGAGTGAGCTCACCTGGAGCCCCTGGTTAGACCATAGGTGGATAACCCTGGGGAGACTGGTCAAGGTCTAATTAGTGCACTCGGGGCCCTGTCAGACAATGAAATTCCCAAAGAAGTGAAAGCGGCTCCCAGTAGTGAGGAAGATGATGGAATTGTTCTGAAAACTAAATAGGGTGCATGACATGTCCAATACTAACCCAGCATCAACTTTAGTGTTAGTAAAAATATCTAGTGGGCATGGATTTAGTTATAGTAATGTCTTTCCCCACTAAATGTAGAGTTACTGCAAGCATTTTATAGGCAGAATGACTAATTGGAATAAGCTGTACAATTTTCAACTTAAACCAGCTCCATTATGTTCAACATCCACCTAGCATCTAATGACACAGTTTATATTTTCATTGAGGATTCAGCATCTGGGCAAAAAAAGAGAAAGCTTTATGAATCTTCACTCAAGTCAATTAGAATTTAAATGTAGGTCGAATACCAAGGAGAAGAATGGGACCTGCAGCAATTCAGATCTCAGATGTTCACATACTCTAGAGACAAAAGTATCATTTGTACACTTATTCTATCTTCCACACCTTGGGGCATTTGGAAAGGCAGGTTTGTTCTCCACTGCATATCTAATTGTGTTTTGTCCAACTAGTCTTTAAAGTTTCTGGGAAATGACTCTTCTACCTTTGTGCTTGGGAGGCTATTTCACAGATGAATACATCCCATTCCTGGTCCGCCCTTGTTAGTCCTAGCTATGACCTCCATAGGGAAGTACACAACTTCTTTAACTTCTTGGCAAGTCTGATAGGTTTGCAGGGTGTTTTTGCCCCTAGATCCAATCCAGCATATCCCAGCACTAGCCTGGAATATTTCAGGAGCAACTGCTGTGAAGTCAGTGAAGTTGCATTGATATAAACTATCTCTCAAACACTGTATCTTCCACTGCATTATCATTTAACCAGGACTTGCAGATCTCCCTCTTTTAAATTTTAGCATATTTGTCTTTGCAGTTTGCTACAGTTCTACTTGTATTGATCCATGTCACTGGAGAACAGACATGTGGAAGCCACTGAAGAGAGAAGCACCAGGATGCAACCACTCCTGGTGCAAAGTTCCTGGAGAGGCCTGGCAGGACACAGTTATTAGTACTTCATTTTGATACTTCTGTAAACTAGCATGGATGCACATATGCACACACTTATGTCACCCACTACCCAAAGCATCACTTCTAGTCTAAACTACTTATTTTCCCACCCCCCTTTCCACTCCCTCTGCTGCTCATTAAAACTCACCTCTCCCACCTACAACGGTGAAGAGTCAGCGGGCTGCCCAGGCAGCAGTAGCTAATGGGAACTGACAGCCTGCCATCATTTTCCAAAGGCTTACAGTTTTGATATCTGCCTATCTTCCAGCCTGACTATTTCTACGGAAGACTTTTATCACAGGGAGATTGACCTCAGGCAGGAGACATTTTGTGTCACTGTGAACAAGTGAAATGAAGACACGATGGGGTTGGCAAGAACTCACTAGCAGCAAAAGGGAAGGAGAACAAAACTGATGTTTGACAAGAATGCCTGCTTTACCATGGCAGGCAACTCAGTGATTGGTCCTCTAATGAACAAATTCACTGAAGAGCCAGAACTGGGACATATTTTGAGACCCTGTAAGAGGCAACACTAATTGATGATAAAGTCAAATACCAGTCAAGTTATGAGAAGCATTTTCCCACTGATTTACAAGACTCTGGATCTAATTAAAGAGCTCCTACCTCCCCCTTCCAGCTAGTGCATCATGAGCTTCATAGGCTACCCACAATGACTTATGGAATACCTCTGTACTTGTATTTTGGCATGGTAATTTTTACTACATTTTATTGCAGAGATGTGGAAGTAAAAAAAAAAGAAAAAAAAAATGTTCACAGCATGGATACCTGTCCATACTTAGAGAAAATAAACAATGCCGTTAATGTATTTCCCCACTGAGGTGCTGTGTCCCACAGCAGCTTTAGGCTGGAGGACTCACTACCCTCTTTATTTCACAAGCTCAACATCCCTGGCTGAACTACATTCCTCAAGATCCACTTCAGCCTCCTCTCCAACTGAATGGCAGATCCATCCCAAGAATCACAATTTCTTCCCATTCAAGGCTTCTGAGGCTGACATGAAAAGAAAATACTATTTATCCAAAAAAAAACCCCCTATGTACCTTCTCTCCCTGCATGATGTTGAGCGTGCCCTGGTTATGTTTTTCAGAAAAATCAGGTCACTCTGCTCTTAGCTCTATAGTACTGGGTTGGAAAGCTCCTGAGAAGGCATGACCATATATCTCCTAAGAGCTCAGGAGAGCTCTTTCCATCAGTGGTCTGAGCTTTCCCTTCCAGAACAGGTCAATGTCTAAGTACCAGACCAAGGAGAAACAGACACTACAATAAACTGGGATTAGCATTCATGACAATTTCATATTTCATGTGATCCCTTCATGTTAGGCACTATGAGAACACTGTGCCTCTGAGTTCCCTCTAGACCCTTATGAAGTCTTCATTCACTTAAAGCTTATGTGTAGCGAAGCCCTCATACAGAGCTCCAGATCAAAAATTTCAATGAGAATAGACACAAGGTTTTTATCTCCCCTGACTTCTTCACAGACAGATGAATGCTATCACTGCTTCCCTTCCACCTGAATGTTCCTGCATTGTACTTAACTCTTCTGTTCTGAGAGCCTTCTCTACATCAGTTATTCTGCTTTGGCCTGCTTCATCTACTGCATTCCCAAGGAGATACGATGTCTCTTAGATGGGCTTCTTGCACATACGTACAAGACATTTGCCCTTATAGAACCTTTCCTTCAGGATGGGTGGCATGGTCAGTAGTCTCAGTTTGCCCTCATTAGCAGCTACTGTGCAGTAGAAACTGAGTTTACAATCTTTCATTAAAGTTAGGTGTTCATTATTTCATTAGTGGGCCAGCAGACCGGTAGCAACATATATGGTGCAAGAAAAGATGGGATTTGTTTCCTTAGAGGGGGCTATCACTTAGACTGGGGTGTAATGATCTTTGAAGAGGCCAAGTGCCCTGTAGCAGGGGCGAATAAGAAATAACCAAGAGGTTTGGTAGAGCTGCAAAGCCACAATTCAAATTCATACAATGCTGAGAGAGGCCTATCTCTGGGACAGTGGTTTAAGCTCCTTTTGAGACAGGGGATTATGGGCTACAGTAGAAGAGAAATTGTGGGTTTTGTGTACTACCCAACACTGTTCACTCATCCCTGCAATCATCCAACATGCCCTAATTGCTTCAGTATGTCCCTGCAAAACAGAAACTGAGAGTGACTTGGTAAGAGACATACAGAGACACAGACCCAAGATGTACACAGAAGCAGTCGTCCAGTAATGATGACCAGCTGTCACAGGCAGCAAAAACCTCCTGGCAGTTGGCACTGATGAATTTTCAAATACCCACTGGTCACTGCTGCCCCATTAGTCACGGGCACTTTGCCCAGTCTACATTCCCGAGCAGCTTTTTTCTTTCTCTTCCCCCTCTCTCTTCCTCACAGACTTCTAACACAGTTGATAAAAAATTTATCAGGGCAATGAAATAAACAGCAATTTGATTTGATCTGGGAGCCAAAGAAAGGAGAGTTTCTGCTGTTCAGGTACAGACTTGGGAGTTTCTGCAACTGCTGGCAGAAACGTGCCCACAAAACCAATAGGATTAGAAAAATGGGGGGGGTGTGTAGCATTTCTTGGGGGTTTTGTTTAGGCTTTGGCTTTTTTAACTGAGGGGAAAGGGATGGCAGGGAGAGAAGTCAGCAGTGTGCTCTCGAACCCCAGGAGGAAGAGGGTAACACTGTGAAATCCACAGGGAGTAATGGATCAACCAGCACCAGAGATGGAAACAAGCATGGCAATACCCAGCACTAATATGCAACAGCTCCCAAGAACTGCAGATGCAAGTGACTAAATATCTGGAGTTTCCTTTTGAAACTGTATATAGCTCTCCCTTTAGGGCAAAGAAAGAAGAGAGGAAGAAGCATTGGGGTCTAACACTAGTGATGTCTCAAAGGAGTTGAAGGACTAGAAAGACCAGGGGCAGCATGAAATCCAGGAGAAAAACGGAGTACCCTGGTAAAATTTGGGCTTGAATAACATTACTCATCTAGTGAAAAAATTAGCCTGTGCTTCAGGGCTGGTGGCTCTGGGAGCAGGAAGTGCAGAAATCTTTTCAGAGGAGTCCCTTACCCTCTGGCTCAGTAGGAAACGGTAGGCAAGAGTATCCAGACAAGGCGACGGCAACCTTCTACTGGGAGAGCTTGCACAAATTTATGTCGGGCTTAAAGCAAGAGATTTGGAGGGGAATGCAGCTGCCCATTGCAAGGACAGGTAAATATATCAGAGATTATAACCAAAAGCATTATCCAGTGTAGAACAGATTACAGACTAAAAGAAAAGGTATTGTCACACTATTTAGTGTGAGGCAAGACAAAGAGTCGAGGCCGGTCAATGCTGCCAAGGGGACAGTATTATATTGTGGGTAGTTACAGAGTCTCTAGAACTAGTGTCTTACATGGTTTCATTTTTCCTCCACAGACATAGAAGGTAGATTCATGTCACCAAATTTTAGACATCACAAAGTTTGCTGTGTAAATCTAAGTTAGTCATTCACATTCCTCCTGCAGTCCAAACAAGAGAAACGGGGACTTCCGTAGGATGATCCATCACACTATCTCGAGGCAGACAGCAGAAAGAAGAGATGCCAACTTCTCCCAATAGAGTACAGATGAGGGCCAGATGACTATTACAGATTTGTGCTACCATCAGTTAGATGCCTAAGATAAAGTATGATGGATTTCACCTGCAGTATACCACTTCTGTTTGCATGGCTAAGTGTCCATACAGACAAGAGATGCAACACCTTAAGAGAGTTACACTTAAAAGACCAAGTGACAAAGATGTATGCCTCTGGACTTGGATTTAAGTCCTGCCTCTGATAGGACCCCTGTGCAATTTATCTAGCAGAACCATGTGCACACCCTGGATTTGTTAAAAAGAGGTGAATCTTTTATGGCCTTGGATGGCTGTGTCTATACTGTCAATGTGGTTTGCTCTCTTTTGCTCCAGAGAGCGAACCACAGTCTCTCAGTTTTGCACCAGTTCTTTGGACAGCCGTGCACACAAACATGAGATCACTCCCAGGCTCTTTCCTGGAATGAACTAGTGCATCCCCTCTCAGAGGAGCAGCAGGCACAGCTGACACGGACAGCCCACTCCAGACATGCAAACAGTGCCAAGACAGCTTCCTCAACCTGCAAAAGTCCTCCAACACCAACTCCACAGGCCCCAGGCTTTCAAATTCCTCCATGGCTCCTGTGCCATGTAACACACACTCTTGGCATCAGGTTAGAAAAACACCAGTCTGACAGACTGTCTCCCAGCCTTCTCATTATCTCAGTTGCTTTTAACCAGAAAACATAACAAATCAATCAACAAAAAACCAGCATGTCTCAGGGCCACAGGGGCACCACAGGATGCACAGAGGAAACCAGGCCCCCCACCGGTGCCCAAGGCAGTGTGGCCATGATCTACCCATTCCAAAAGGTAGTACCATCAAGTAGCATGAACACAAGCCAACACAATGCCATCTTGCCTGGAGTCCAGGGCTTTCTCTGATACTATCCACAAGGGAGTATAGACATAGCCAAGGTGTCAACCTCACTTGCAAAGCTGGTCCATAGGCTTTGCACAGCTGTAAATATCCTCCTGGAACACAGTTCATGCCATGAATTATGTGAAACATTGACAGTAATTAAAAACACAGTAGGAGAGGCAGTCACTGACACCCTGTTAACAAACAAAAATGAAAAAAACCAAAATGGTTAATGAGGGGTGGCCTCCCTACGAACTTTTGTTCTTACCTTCTTTCCTGCAGGTCAACAAGTGGATTAATCTTTCAGGTACAATCATGAATTGGGAGCTCTGTGAATCTGTAATCCCTAAAATCATCGTTCGTTTATCACAGTCAAGGTCATAAGGCTCCTATCTTGACAAGTCTGTTCCGTGGTTATTTGGGGAGATTTATTCTACTTCTTCTGAATTTTTTTAATTTTTTTTTTTGCATTCAAAACAGGAACATACCCAAAAGTCACATTCCCATCAGTCTAACAAGGGGACAATCATTTTGAAGAGACTCTTCAAACTACAGCTGTGGCTGCGGCACCTGCGTGAGGGCCATGTGGAATTCAGGTTCAGGATCTTGTTTCTTGGCTTCTCTCCCTTAGAAAGACTCTACTCTGTATGTTTTACTTTGCCTGTCTACACTTAAAACATTAATGGATATATTTGCTGTGTACCAAAGCTGACAGCTGAACCTCTCAGCTAAAAAAATGTAAATAGATGTCCCACTTTCCTGCTAACTCAGAGTACAGTTTACAGTACTCTAGTCCTAACGTGCAACTTCTTTGGGTGATGTAGTTCTGGTTTCCTCGCAGAAAATTTTGTCAATGCATTTAGCAGCCAGCTGATGGCTGCCCCTCCATCCAGAGCGCTATTAACTTGACCCAAGTCAACTACGGCCAGATGCCCCAGGCCTACCACATCAACTGTACCTTGTGCATAGCTGAGTAACCATATGCCAGGATGCTTTGAAAACAAACTCACTGTTTTTTGCAGGCTGAGCAGCTCATAAGCTGAGGGCACCCCAAGGTTAGACGCCATTATGTTAAAATCACTGCACCATGAGAGTCCCTTCCCCACACATTCAAAGGGAGTGTCTCCTTACCTTATTAAAGGCAAGACACTTTTCTTATATTGCTAACAGAGAAGACTCAGAAATGAATACAGAAGATAATAGGCTGCCAGAGGCCCAATTTACGCACCCCAAAATTAATGAGTCATTCCAATTAAATTATTTGCCCTAAATTAAAACTTATCACCAAAATCCAATTCTCATTTCATTAAAGAGGACCTCCCTAGTTATCAATTTCTTTTCTCCACAGATTTTTTTTAAAGGTAACCTTCATGGAATGGGAAGAAAAAAATGTTGTTGTAGTCTACTTTTCTGTTTGAGGAGCTCTGAAAGTTCTATTTTTTAAGAACTGTTCCTCATTCCAATATGTGTCCACATAATAAATTAAGATGTTCCTAGAAGATTCTGTGGAACACTGGAGAAGTACAAGATCATGCCATCAAATAGATGATGTAAGGGATATCTGATACATGAAGAAGGAGGGAATTTTAAAAGTAGCCCTGCCCATGCCTCAGCAGCTTCAGCTTTTCGATATCAGAACTTAGAAAGCTTGCAATCCCTATCTGGGTACCTCCAAAGGATCTTTCAGCAAAAGGCGGGCAGGCAAATGATGGCACTCCCAATGTGTCTTTGAGCAACAAGCTGATCTTTTGATCAGATTCACAGACTTTCACACACCAGCACAACTTCTCAAGCAGGGCTTGGTTCCTTCTACCACGGGTCTGCCTACTGACAGCCTGAGCTGTGACAGACAGACACCCAGCGCTGCCCGTGACAATGACCACATGCTCCCACTCCCTCAGACCGCCCACACCAACCTTTGTTTCCTTCCCAGGAAGAACTTTTCTCCTGTCTTCTGTTGGAGATTAACACTTTTTAACCTAGTATTTGTTTTTTAAGAGACATTTTCAAAAGCTGTGGTTGGGTTTTGAAAAAGTGCTCCCTGCCTGAATACTCCGTAAATGGAAGCCATATGTCTAAGTATCTGTTTCGTTTTTGTCTATTTCGTTGTGTGCACATTTGGCAAGTTATTTTTTTCCCCTTAACTATCACATCTCAGGCTTTATTAAACCAAGCTGGTATTCTGTTATTTTGGAAGGTTTTTTTTTTCCCAAGCAACCAACTACTGACATTTTAGCAGCTATACAGGAAATGTGATATTAAGTCATTATTTTCTCAGAATGTTTCTTCACTTTCTGGTGAGTAAGGAGCTGCTACTGGGGTAGCAATTCCAGTGTTTCTAAAGATAAAAAGAAGAGCTGGAGCTCTGAAAAAGCCATCAAAATCCAAACCCTGAAAACCTATTACTTCATACAATTTATCATTCGTTGTTTTCTGTGGAAAGCGGCTGAAGCTTATCCTACAAGGCATATCAAGCACCCACACCAGAAATACAGACTCCTCATACATCCAGGAGTGATGAGGGCCAATAACTGGAGGGAGACAAATGGTAGGAGCACGTGGTTATCACAGGTTGGCTGGGGTCAATACACACCATGCAGACTCAAGGATATGGGAGGAAGGCACAGCACAGAGACCATGCCAGCCTGCCCCTTACCTGCCTTTCCCCAGTCTTCAAATCCTCAACTCACTTTTAAAAGGACAGTCTCATTTTAGAAATACTATCTTCTTATCACTTTTCCTGAAATGCCAATTTCTTTATTTCTTTCTGTATTTAATTCATATTAAATAGTAAAATGGAAAGCTTTTAAAGCAGGAAACAAATTTGCTTCTTTCTATAAGTCTTGATGTTGGATTTGAACTGCTGGATCAATTTAGGTTTATTTTACAATCTGTTTCTAGCCAATTCCAATTTCAAATGAAATCTTGGCTCCAATGAAGCAAAATTCCCTTTAATTTCAGTGGAATCAAAATTCTGATCCAGGTTCTCGTCCACTAACACACAACTATGATGAGTGTAGACAGTAACACAGCAGCCAAAAACACAGAACATGAGCTGGTAGACCCCAGGAATCTGGAATTTTATCCCAGATGGAGTTTTGAGCATGACAGATTTGCAGTATCGACTCCACTGGCACCAGAGAAATAAGAAAAACAGACAAAAGGAACACACTGTTCCATAAATGCTGGAATCAGCAAGGCCTGGTTTACCACAGTTATGTGTCCTAGGTCCTGATGCCTCATACCTTGGAAAACCTTCAAAATCTTGACCAGTTTTAGTCAAGATGGCACCCACCAGCTGGCATGTGTGTGGCTCTAAACCAACATGCAACCATATGGTTTTTACATATCCCATTGGTAAGGGATGCAGAGGAGACTGGTGTCGACTAGTGAGAATCTGAGGGGCTGGAGCTCTTGTTGGGGCAAGCAAGTAGGAGAGGTGTCGGAGCGAGCCAAGCAGAGGAATGCCAAGCAGAAGGGCAGGCAAACAGCACAGTCATACAAATAAAACACAAATAAACCCCTACACTCTTTGTTTTCTTAGGAAGCCAAGCTACGCCCAGTATCTCTAGGGTTTGGATATAATAAAAGCTTAACTGAGCGAACTGCAAAGCTGTCTAACCTCAACCTGGCAGTACTTGTTTCAAATGAAAGGAAGAAAATAAAATGGACAGTAGGGAGAAAGAAGTTATCTGAGGCAGAGAAATGTGGAACATGATTAACCTTAGTTTTCATCCCTATTGCAAGTAAAAAGACAATCTGATCCTAAAGTTTCTAGTGCAAACTAGCTCATTTTGGGCTAGAAAACCAAAGCTTCAGATTCGATCTTTTTGAGATTTTTTTTTTTTTTTAAAACACAATTTTGCTCATTTTCAAGCTACTAAGCAGTTACAGGCCTGCTATGTAAAATGAGTAAGATACTTATTCCTAGTTATACTAGCAATTTTTTCCTGCAAGATCTCAAGAAGATGTGGAAAAAAAAAATTGTTCACTCACTACTGATGAGACAATGGCCACCATGGAGTGGGCAAGCAATGTCAATCTATTGACTTGGGATGTTCAAGGGGCTGCATCCTGTTGTGGGCAAATTGGATCAAATTTCAAGGCTCTCAACAGGTCAAGGCAACTCTCTTGGCTGCTACACAACCACTGCTTTTTTAGCAGGGGGAGCAGGAACACGCTTGGCTTTACAATTAATGGTTACTTGCACTCTCTCACACACTCAGTGGAGGGACTAGGATCTTACTGTGTTAGGAGTTGAGAGCAAAATATTGTCCCTGTGTCTTACTGTCCAGGCTAAGAATTGGGGTAGTAGACTGAGACAGTCTGGCAGAGAAATAACAAGGCATAACCTTTCATAGCACTGGTCTGAATCTAGAATCAGCTGATCTAACAAAAATCACGCAAAATCAGCTGAAGCTGCTCTAAAAAGACCACTCGAGTTAAGCTGATTTATATCACTAAGGACTCGGATTATCATAACAAGATCCTTCCTCCCAGCCATAGGAAAGCATTCCATGCATTTTATGCAATACTTCTTTCTCCAAAGTGAGTAAGCATTTTTTGAAGTATTCTGTTTTTGTCTCCTGCCTGCACCTGCAAAGCAAGCACCAAAATATTTCCAGAAAAACCTCCTGATTAATGCACTAAGAAGTGCTGAGATCCAACCTATAAAACAGAGACAAACCCCGTGCTGCCTAGTAACATTCCAGCTATGCCTGGAGACAGGAAAACAGAAGTTAAGAAGTATCAGGACACTATGGGAAGGCCATAAAAATACTAGATGGGGAGCAGCAGGAAGTTCCTTGGTAACCTATGAACACCAGGTGCAGTTTCCTACAGTTTATGAGGTTGGGCAAAACAAACCAGCACAGAAAACCTAGAAAGACTGCCACCAATATTACTGTGTGCCCAAAATTCTGGAATCATTTTGCTGGTAGGAAATTACAGTCCATGGTAACAGCGGAAGGAGGGCAGCAAGATCTACCGTGCTTCAGTTCCCCAAGATGATTCCCTGCTCTCTCAGCTTATTTTCTCCATCAAACTGATCCGCTGTCACTTCCTTCTGAGCACACTGGTCCTGTCTCTCACAGTCCCCCTAGCAATCTGAATTTATCTCCTTTCTCCAATCTTTTCTTCTTCTCCCCCACCACTCCCAGTCAAACAATCTTTTTTCTTCCTCCCAGAAAATTCATACTCCCATGTTATCTCATTATTCTTTGCAACAGCATGCCAAATTCACTGTCATTTTCCCATTGGGGCTATGTCCTGAAAAAGACAAAGTGGTCTGTGCTCATTCCTACCTACTGCAGACTCCCTGGAATTGAAAATGCTACAGTGTTAGTGCTCAGAAAGATCCCTCTGAATTCTGGGCTCTGTGCCCACAAAGCAGGGAAGCAAACATCTCTCAGAGAACACCATCTGACTCCAACATCCTTATTCTCTGTCGAGCAAAGGAAAAATTGCTTCAGCTCCCTTCAAGCCACTTTGCTTCCACTGCTGGCCGAAGAGGTGGGAAGGCCAGGCATGGCAGGGGAAGATGGGGCCCCATCACAGCTCTGCTGAGCTCAAAACCAGCCTGGCTCTGGACACCCAGCAACCCACTGCAAGCACTGACCCTGCATTCTGGCAGAGAATAAAGTCCAGTGGAGAGTGACAGAAAGGGGTTTGGAAAGACTAAAAGGATGCATGGCACCATAAAGACTGCTCACCCTGGGCTCCCCTGTACAGCCAACGGCTGGATGCCAACATTTCCACCAGTCAATTCATCTGATGAATTTTGGATAGCTACTTTAGGATGAGCTGGACTGTGATTGAAAAGTCTGCTTCTCCTCACTAATGACAAAGGGAGTCCAAGGTGACCCACTCCAGTGATAACATTTACATTTTGTTGGATGAACACTCTGGCTTGTTGGCTCAGGTGCCAGGATGGTGACCAGTAGTAGTTACATCCACCTGATATCTGACTTCAGGTTTCTATAAAACACAGTCTTGTGCTTTGCTCCTATTCTGCTCAGAAACCCTTCTCACAGTCCTGAAGTTTGAAGCACAATTTCTCCCTCCCGCTGTCCTCAGCAATGAGGGCAAGGACTGAGGGGATGATGGACAGCAGCCACCCTTCCCTCCTCAGCCACAGAGCCAGCTCTTACTGAGGGGCTCGCTGGAAGAGCAGCGCTTACACAGGGGAAGCCTGCCTGGCTTCAGCTGCCTTTCTGGGTAAAGGATTTCTCTCTGCAGTGCTTTACCAGTCACCCGCAAAAAGCCCTTTAATTTCAGGGGAGTGGACTGAGAGGCGGCACAGCTAATCTACCACATAGAGTTAATAACAATTTTTCTCTGGTTAAATCCCAGCAACAACAAATACATCTTTATACCACTTTGAAACAATGAATGGTCAGTCTGAATCTTTGCAAGCAAGGAGCTCTATAAAGGCAATGCATAACGGAGAAAGGCTGCACCCCGTGGTTCTTTTCACACACTAATGCCCATCAATTTAAAAGAAAACTGTAGGACTTGGCCTTTAGCTGCTGCACATTTGACTTTGAGTTTGTGATTAAGGCTGGACAGTAAACAAGAATTCCTCTTTGTGAAAATTTGCTGCTGTTTCCAAATTTGTTTGGTTTGCCAAAATGACAAAGCCCTTTCAATATTTTTTTTTTTTCCATGAAATAAGCATTAAGACAAGTAAGAACCCACATTCTTTGAACAGACAATGACTGGGGATTGCAAGAAATGTTAGTGAGCCTGTAGGAGTTCCAAGCTTTGAGTAAAAATGAGAACGTGAGTTCTCCGTACCTCAGCTGAATGCTCTAGCTTTTAGACAGGCTGTGGCAATGCTATTCCTTTTTCTCTTCCCATCCTTGACCAGAAGAAGACCCTCAGAACTGTAAAACCTTCCTGATTAAATTTTAATCAAAGCCAAACCCAGTGCAGTGGTTTAGTTTAACTGAAAAGTTCCCAACCGTCTCCGTTCACAATGCTGCCTTGCTGTAAAGGCTCTGGACAGCACACAGAACAACCATTTGCTTGCTCCTAGTTGAAAGAGTTATTGTTTTAGCCTAACTTGGACAAGCCAAAGTCCTTATTGCAGAAACTTTTAAACCCCATGCCTGCTAAGATCTCTGTGCCTGTGACCCTGATGAGATGAGTGAGGACTACAGGGATTTCTCCACTGACATTTAATGCCTGAGAAGGGCTTAAGGATATAGCCCTAAAAGAACACAAGGTAACGCTGGGAAAGGGGTAGCCACTGCATCCCTGTTATGACTTATTTCCCTGGAACAAGTCACTCAACATACTGGAAAGAACAACTAAATAACCCATTTATAAGCACCTAGATAATAAAGTAAAGGAAAAAAAATAAGCAATGCACTTTTGGCAAGCATATATCAGGTCACCCCAGCCTTACTCTTTTTTTTTTTTTTTTTTTTTTTTGTAGGATATCTGGCAAAATAGATGATGTGGGAACAGTATATGTTATGATGCTAGGTATCTTGACTTCAGAAGGCCCAACACTCTCCTGAACAAGCTAAGAGAATATGGTGGATGTTAAATCACCATCAGGATGCTTCAGAGAGCTGCAATCAATATATCGCTGCCCACCAGGGATGGAGGTTTTAGTGGGTTGATATCAGAGTCCTCTTTTTGCCCCGATCTCTTCAATATTTTAATAACCCTGTTCTGATAGAACAGAAAGAAGGCACCTGACTTTTGTTGGATGACACCAAGTTGGGGGCAGTAGCAAGTGCTTTGGATACCAGGATCATACGAAAACTGAAGAAGTAGTCTCCATGGAGAAACCAACTAGATGGCATCCAACAACAGCAAGCACAAAGCGCTATTCTCAGGAAAGGGGGAAAAACAATTAATGGGGAATGAGCTATGGACTGTGCTGCAGATCAGTAACAGGATTAGAAAGCAGCAGAGAGACTGAAAAAGTGAAAAAAGATGTGGGGTTCTAAAAAAAAAAAAAAAAAGGTAAATCTCATCTCAGTCCAGGGTTAGGTAAGTGAAGCATGTTATGCAAAACACGGCTGGTACTTTTATCTGCATGACTGAGTCCTAAACTAGAACTCTTGCTTTGGTTTTGGATAGTACATTCAAGGAAACATGTAGACAAATCAGACAGTAATGAAATACCTATGACATAAGGGTTGGAAAATACGACCTGCAAGAAGTAGTGAGCCTGTTAAGCCAGACTAGAGAGGTCTGAGACACAGGGATTAATGGGCTTCTAGCAGATGAAAGGTAGTTTTGAGGAGGGGGAGGAAAAATTACCACCATGTATCTTGGAAGGACCAGAAATAATTGGCAGCAAAATCAATTTGGATCGTATGTTAATCAAAGTTTTCCAAGTGCAGGAAAGAGTGAAATAATGGCCATGCACTGGCTATGGAGGCACAGGATATCTTAAAAAAATACATGTTAGGGGCAGCCACTGATCTTGTCTCACTGCAAGGGGAAGGACCAGAACACTTCTTGTGGATCCTTCCGGCTTTTTGCATCTCTGATCAGATACCAACAGAACCATCTGGGGTAGTGAACAGGAAGATTCACTAGTAGCAGTCAGTTACACCCCAACTGAAGCAGCATGAAACGCTTTAAGTAAGGTGATGGTTCAGTGCAGTCTCTTCATCTGTTCACCCCAGTGCTGAGAGAGCAGTACCAGCATCTGGTAGCAACTGAGTTGGACAGAGACAGCTGCCTCCAGTCCCACCCACCCTGCAAACAGTGCTGCCCACCTGGGTCAGAAAGATCAAAAGGATGGTCACAGTTATATAGTAATGGACCTATTGACAGGGCATGCCTACTTTTACCAGCAGAGTTGGCTTTCACTTTGAAAAGGAGGAAAGACTTATGAAGACAAATTTTTCTACTTTTTTTTGCCATCAAATTGTAATTTTCTTAAGTGCTGTTTCATCACTCTCCTTTTAGACCTCTGCAGGATGCCCCAGCTGAGAGCAATTCTATCAGCAGACATATGCAGCTGAGAGAGGAAAGGAGCAGGCCAAGGAGGCTGCAGAGACTACTGGTGCTGGCTCTTCCCTTGGAAATACTAAAGGACACCAGTACGTACGTTAGAGAAGTGATACACTGCGATACACTCCTGCAGCTCTGGCCAGCAGAGTTCACCAAGCTCAGCTCTTCTCAGGGAATGATTTTCTCAAGGGAGGAAAGGACCTGCTTCTAGAACTCAACTCGATTAGCCTGCAGTGATCTAAACACAGTGCATCCCTAGGGTACACCAGAGCCCATCTCTTTCAGCTGGCTCTGTGGACGTGGAAGTGGTCTTTTCTAGTTACAAGGGCTCCAGCACCACTCCAGTACCTGTCTTACCTGTTCGGTAGTCTCTGCTACAGCTATCCCTTTTGTTTCTAGGGGCAACAGCAGCTGGGTTGTTACAGTAGCTATGCAGATGAGGGAGTTAACTGAGGGAGATCACGGACTTGACTTTGGGATACAGCGCAGTGGGGAGCAGAAATACCCTTGACAGCACTAACTGAGCAGGACGGGAAGCCTGTTGCTCCCAGTGCATCATCACAGGATCTTTCACTGACAAATCCAGCCACCACCAGCATGCGCAAAGCTAGCAAGAAGTTTCTGACCCCAGCTTGTTTCAGATTCCCTTGTTCAAAGGGAATCACTGACCATCACTCCAGAAACCCTCCTGCCAGATTACCATGCAGATCAGTTGACCATCCTGTTACTTCATTTTTTGGGGAGCTATATTTTCTGTTCTTTATTTATTTTTACATTTGGGATACCCAGAGCTTCACACAGCCAATGCTTTTAAATTCTTGAACACAAAATCAAGAGAAATAAATAAACTACATTAAATAAATAAAACTAAAAAGCGTAGCATGACTCACTATCCAAACGCCTTTCATTTGTACTAGCGGCAGACTATTTTTCAGGCAGACAACCTGAAAATCTGAGAATAATAATCAATATGAGAAAATGATACTCAGGGAGGAAAGGGATTATTTTCTAACAGATACTATTTTCTAATGAATTAGGTTTATTAGTTAGGATTATTTTAAATTAAATATTTGTTAGATTTAAACTAATAAAAACACAGTATACAATTATGAGTCTAACTCTTCCAAACTGTAAAAGATTTTGTATTTATATTTTGCTTGGTTGTTTTTTTTACCAGATGAAATTCAGTTTTAGAAAAATCAAAGCTATGAGTTTCACCTAGTTACAGGATTACTACAGGATGTGGGTCTTTGAAACCAAGCACAGAATCGCAGTGGATCTTTTGGTAAATCTGTGGTAGGCGTTAGCGCAAATATATCCATAGATACTTTGTTTACAGGCATTGAGAGTTTTGGTGTGCCAAAACCTGAATTTTCTCACCCTCAGAAAGGTGGGAGTAGCTCAGAGCTGGACACCCACATGCTTAGGTGAAAGCTAGGCTAAAGAACTCAATTTCACTGCTTAGGCCCACATCTAATAGGCACAAATAAAATTAATAATACATGTGCATGGCTCTAAAATTCATTTGTATCTATATTTTTCTTGACAGGTAAATGGAAACTGTGTGCTGTGAGATTTTCCCAGCAATAAACCACCTACAGCCAGTTAAGCTTTGCACCAGTATAGCAAGTGGTGAGGCCGGGTACACCTCCAGGGCATTTCACGCCGGGCGCACTCCAGCAAACACTCAGCCAAGCTGGGAGAGCTGCTGTGCCTGCTGCCGTGTGCCGCTCTTCATGCTGCTGGGGGAGCATTTTCCACCAGAAGACAAACCAGGAGACTTCTGACTCACTATGCTTGCGTGTAAAACATTACCTCTGACCATATGTGCAGACTTCACCTTGCAGATAAACACTCGATACGCTAGTTAGCCCCCAGCTAGCCAACTAATGCCAGCAAGAGGAAGAGTCCCTTCATGCGTGCATTTAGATCCAGAGCAATTCGTACATTTGCTGTGGGAAATAAATCTACAGGCTTTTGGGTTACTAGATGAATCAGGAGAAATAACTAACTCCTGCCTGAATGATAATGTAGAAGCTGAAAATATCTGTAACACGTATCGAACACTTTCATACATACCTATCTAAGCTGCTCTATAAATATTTTAGATAAATAGGCAGATAGGCAGAATGGCGTGAAGATTAAAAGCAAAACAAAACAAAACTGAATAAACTCACTCGTTTGTATTCTGGTCTGGACAGGATGGAACAAGTAAACTTCATAATGCCCTTACTAGTAATTGGTGAACAACTCAATGTGTTTACTCTCTGTCATATCATGAACGCAGGCATACAGATAGCACAATGCTCATTCAGACTGCCAAATTTCCAGTTCGCTATAACACGCACAGGAGGAGGGTAGCTAAAAAAGGAGAGGGCAACATAAGGTACATGGCAGCTACCTCTGGTACCAGGTTTCACACATGCCTAGCAACAGTGCACTCTGCAGACCAGTGACCCAACACAGAAAGACAACCAGGAAAATTAATTCTTCAGCTGTGCAAAGAATAGACAATGGAAGGCCAAAAACCACAGCACAATAGCTTGTTCACCCAAGAAAAACCAGGAAATCTGAGGTAGAAGCAGGACAAGAAACCAAAGGGCTGTCTGAGATGAGGCAAGCATGATATTCTGACAAGAATTATCATTATAAACAAATGTTTTCCCCTCAGCGCCAGAACAACCAGAGCTGGGAGCTAGGTTTGCATTATACTAGAATATGTCTTTGCATCACTGGTGTCCCTTGTTATGTCACGACTGTTGAAAAGACAGACTGTCAGCAGAGTAAAGCCATGCCACATCGCAGTGGAAGGGGACAGTCCTGCTGGCTCCTGTTTTAAGCGTAAGAGACACGTAGGCTACTGACTCTGGAGTTTCTCTAAGAATGATACATAAGCCTCCACCCTTTGTGTCTTTTGCTCCTCAACCTCTCCTCAGGCATGTTGCTTACCTTGCACAATCAAGTAAACCTGGGAAGTCTTGGGGTGATGCTGCGTCTGCACTGAACACGTATAGGACCCCTCATCGTAGACATCCACTTTCTGGATACGCAGGCTGTATTCCAGGGGGTTTCTCTTCTCCAGCTCTACTCGAGGGTCCAGGGACCACTTGTCATCTCCAGCAAAAATGATGCCAGAACGGTTTAACCAGGCAACCTTGGAGCTTCTGTCTTCTACATAACACCTGCAGAGGATGAAAAAGGTGAGAACAAACCTCTCCATCATCTCCACTTCATCCCTTCCCTTTACTACTTTGTTCAGAAACTTCACAGCATACCCCTGCCTTGACAGTGAATCACAGCATCTCCTAAACGTTGCTGCCCCATGGCCATGTATTTCACAATAATTTTTTTGAAGTGCTTCAGGAACCTCTGGTTCATGAAACCATGGGATTTGGGGTGGCCATGCCTCCTGTTCTCTCTTCCTTTTGTCTGTGGCCTAAACCTGCACCAAAATTTACTTTAGAAGGCCACAAAAAGGTCACCAAATCCTTTCTAACTCTGCCAATGGGAAAGGTCAGAAGGATTTCTTCCCATACTTCTCCCTCACCTTCAAAAGTTAAGTATACAAGAGAGTTACATTCCCAGTTCCCTGTCAGTCAGGAGGGCAAAGGTTCAGGGCTCCACCTTTGTCAGATCAGGGCACAGCTGCTCCATCCTTCAGTTCACAGAATCACAGAATTGCTATGGTTAGAAAGACCTTTATGATCATCAAATCCAACGGTTGTCTGTCTCTACCAGTGCCACTACTACACCATATCCTTAAGCACCATATCTAAATGGCTTTTAAATACATCCAGGGATGGTGATACAACCACTTCCCTGGGCAGCCTGTTCCAAGCTTTGATAACCCTTCTGGTATAGCAGTTTTTCCTAATGTCGAACGTAAACCTCCCCTGGCACAACTTGATGCCACCTCCTCCTGTCCTATCAGTTGTGACTTGTGAGAAGAGACCAACACCCACCTCTCTACAACCTCCTTTCGAATAGCTGCAGAGAGTGAGAAGGTCTCCCATGAGCCTCCTTTTCTTCAGAATAAACAAGCCCGGCTCCCTCAGCCTCAACCCATATGGCTTACTCTCAAGTTTCAGCAGCACAAGGGAAGGGAGCTATAGTGTATCTCTCCTCTCCATTCCTCGGACAAAAAAATGGCTTTGCGGAAAGAAAGATTCATGCTTCAAACATCACCCTCCTAGCAAAAACACCACCCCCCTTGCTGATGCACATCTGCCCGCCTGTGCAAGCAAGCGCACATTTCAGGCTGAAAAGGAGAGGATGTGGGGGTGTCACTGCCATCCCTGTGACACATGAAGCACATCCTGTGAACATCCCAGGTAATACAGGAGAGGAGGAATGACAGCTAAGAGCGACTGGCAGAGGAACAGCAGCAGGACCAGCAATTGTCATAGTCCTGACTTCCAGCCATTGCAAGGCAGACTAACCCTGTTGCAACTGCATGAGGAGCATTTTGCTCCTTGACATAGAGTGGAAAATTGCTGGGAAGACAAATGCATTTTTGGCCAAGGTACCTGCTCTGTACTGCTTCCCACCAGAAGGTGGCTTGCACAGAAGAGATGAGGAGATGCCAACAAGTAGGCACGTCCTGCTCACTCTCAGCTGTGTCTCTTTCTGGAGGGTCAAGGCTGGAAAAGACATAGGGACATAACTCCTTTTTCACACTGGCAGCCATACCCACCAGACCTGGGTTCAGAGAGGCTGAGAGGGTTTGCCCTTCAGCAGCAGCTCACATCATGCTTGCTCTGCAGATAAATAGGGAAGCTGTCTCCAGAGCTGTTGCTCCTTCACCCCTCAGAGCTCTGCCCACAGCCACTAGGCAGCCAAATAACCCAGAACATCTCCCCACCGCTATTCATGCGTGTGTTGTATTTGAGAGAGAAAAGAGAGAGCATAAAGATTATTGCTTTGAGATAAGACAAATATTTGACAGTAGGCTTTCAGTAAGGCCTCTTAGCACGGGTCAGACATTTTCCAAGTTCTTCTATTTGAATGCATTTCATTCATGCTGCACTGCAGCTGTTGTCCCTTGTTATGTGACCCTACCATTATGGCCGGCACCTCTCACCCCCTCCCTTTTGGCACACCCATGGATGCTCTCTGAGTTGCTCTGGGGTCACTCGTGGGCAGGAGGAAAGCCAGGCTATGTGGGCATCAATGGGAGGCATGCCATGCTGCTGGCCAAGCTGGAAGTTGCTCTGTCTCATCTGACAAACACTTCCTTTAGAGAGCAGCCCATCAGACCCCAGCCAGCACAGCCATGGAGCGGGAGTGAGGTTTCATGTCTCAGGCCAAAGACCACCCTCCTGGTGCAACAGACACTTGCCCTGAGGAGAGCTCTCAGCTGTAATCTGCATTTTGTTTTTAAAAAACTGTTCTTTGTAAAATGAAGGGGGCAAGGGAATCAATGAACAGGCACTTACGAGTAGAAACCAGCACCGTGGTGACATGATGGTGCCATAGTTCAGCTGGCTACCCCAGGCTGTAATCACCAGTGACAGGAGCTGGAAGCAAGGACCTGGGGAAGATGATGTGCCCCATGGCTGGGAGCAGTGGCCCCATAGGGACATCCAGAGTGTCTCCAGAGCCAGCTGCCTTAGGGTCACCAGCCTTCTTGCAGACACATTTCCGTGTAAAGTTGTAACAGCATCAAGAATCAAGGGTTAGGTCTTTCAAAAAGGTGTTCAAAGCCCCCATCTGCACATTTTGGATTGGTGAAAATCCCAAGGAGGATGGTGGTGAGAAGCTAAGCAGATTAACAGCTGAAGCTGAAGTCAGTGCAAGCTGAAGTTTCTGAGTCACTTCTGAAAATCCCCTGGCAAACCTACCAGTGCTTCTGGGCACCAGCAGATCCAGTGCACTGCACCAACCCTGACAGGCTGCTTTCTGGACCTACGCCACAGCACTACATGATCCAGCATAGTGCCCTGGGCTCTGCCCTGTGCCTAGTCATTACACACCTCTGGTCAGAGCTAGCAAAGATGGCCCTGTGAATGTCCCTTGGGTCAGTAACAGCTCAGTGGCATGGTCAGAGCAAAGCCTCTCGCTTCTGAGGTGATCCTCCAGTGATCCTTCCCCACTCTTCCTCCTCTCTGCTGAGGAGAAAGCATGTGTCATAACCTGTCCTACACTCCCTGAGGTCAGCCTTAGGACTGTAGTCAATAGATACAGTCAGACAACCTTGCAAGTGCCCCTGAAATAAGTTAGCAGATGCTACCAAAATAAAGCAAGAAGGACAGAGAAGGAGAGGGAAAGGAGGAAAATGGGAATTGTGAGTGAGATGGATTTGAGCTGCTTTGTTCAGCATACCTGTTCCTCTCAAACTGTCAGGGAAAATCAATGTACAAATGTGGAAATTCCAAGTCCTGGCATACTCCGAACATGCATCCACGTGGATAATGCATCTCAGTATGTCTGTCTGCACACACGCACCCTCTTAGTCTGCCAGAGATGCCACCCAGCTGTATGGATCACGCTTTAATAAGGATTTATGGTGATGATTTTCACAGTGTAATAAGTGCTAATTCAATACTAATAGAATATTAAATGGCACGTTAACTGACATTTTAACTGCAATGCAATAGGAGCATGGCATCAGCAAGATATCAAATGATTCTTATCGTTCACTAATAATCAATAATCAAGTTCACAGAGACAGTCAAACGCTTTTCATTAGGCTTATTGAAAGCATTATCATCAGCATCAGTGAATGCTAATAAAGAGTTCACGATACATCCATTTTGCTTTTCCTTACAGGTTTAATTTCTTGACATCTCTGATGTCACTAACAAGAGGACCAGCTAGTGGTGATGGTCATGCCTTGCATGATCACTGCAGGGAGTCAGGAACTATTGATCTTGGCACCAATTCAAACCACAGACACACAAAAAAATCTTTCTGCCATGTCCCTTTAGCCTTCCTTTCCCTCTTGTAAACAAACATAGAAAAGTCTGGCACTTGAAGTCTTTTAGCAGCAGCACCATTTTTATCTGCTACAGATAGGTTTCCAGTTCTCACACAGTGGGTAATCACTGCGTAACAACCAGACAGGAGAGGATGGTTGGAAACCGGATGTAGAGAAAGGAACTCAGACCATCCTTGCACTCCTCCCTTGGCCTTGGTTTCCCTACACACAAATACAGATGATGCATCTGAGCTGTGATGCAGGACAGAGGGGAGGGGGTGACACTTTTGACACAGGAGAACACTTTGGGACCTTCAGCAGAAACTATTGCCTCAAATGGAAGGGAGGGCTGCCAACCACCATTCTGGATCCATGGATTTCAGGCTAGGCCAGGACATCTGGCAGTGCACAGGCAGGGTGGTGGCAGGAGCCAGGAATGGACCCTGCTGTTCATCCTCTCTCCTCCCACCCCTGTTGGTCTATCGCACAGCACTGGGCCAAAGCAGTGTTCCCGCAAACCTGCCTTCGTAGGCTCAGAGGTAAACTCTGTCTGGGTAGGGGAGATGTCTTTTTTCCCCCTTCTTGAAAGCATTCAGACTTATTCCTATTGATAGGTAGGAAAGCAAGTGAAGAAAAGGAGAGGCATCCACATCTCCTCTCCAAGGCTGGAGGTCTCACTGCCTGCTCTGCCTTGCCACTGTCAGGGTGGGGGCTGCAAGGGATGAGGAAGATGCACAAGAGCTGGGGGCTCACCAGAGCACTTCCTGTTCTGCCCCAGAGAAAGCATCATAGCAGCTATGGCTCTGGGCCACGGAGATAGAATGGGGGCATTTTCTTGACTTGGGGGGGAGGGGTGTGTGTCTTTTCAGGGTAAGCTCAACGGTGTTTGAAAGGGGTGTTTAACATTTAGAGCCTACAGGGATGAAAAGGCAGGAAGGAAGACCTCTAGGACCTGGTGAAACTGCTGTTAAAATAATTACTTTTAACATGGCAGGGATTTTACAGCATTATCAATAATGTATTGGGTCGCCTTGAACCCAGGATAATTGTTTGGGTCTTTTTTATTGTTGTAATTCCAAATTAATACTTTTTTTACACCATAACAAATCCCACAGTTCTCTGCCAGAGCCCTACTGGTGAGGAGAGCTGCTAGGATTAATGAACTATGGTTTGCTGGTGAAGAAGCAAGCCACAGCTCTTACCTCATTTTGGGGAAAATAAATAAATAGTGTGGTTTTGGGCTGCATTTTCTACCCTCTTTTTCCAAAGCACATTGTGGTGACAGCTCTGTATCATAATTTCAACACTGCTCTTTAATCATCTTTCCCCCATTAACTGTTTGATCACCTCTGCTGTGAGACAATCTCTGTGCAGCAGGCCAAAACTCATCAGCCTTCTGCACATATGATTAAGCACCTGAAACCCACCCCACTGCACTCGCCAAGGGACACAAGCCCCTTTTGCCAGCGGATGTCACAACTGGCCCTGGATCGGATCTCCTGCCTTTCCCTTTGTGATGAGCCTGCTCTAATCTTCTCACTTCACGCACACTTGAAGGATCCAGCTAACAACTTCCTCGCTGCCCTCGACCCCCAGAAGCAAAATGGCAAAAGGGAAAAGAGAGGGATCAAACAAGGCTTGTTCAGCACAAAGCAACATCAGCTCCCGGCTGCCAGCTCTGAACGTGCAAGACAAATTCTCCGCCGTGTTGTAAAGTATGATCCTGGAAAGCTAATGTGGTAGTTAAACACAGTACCGCTTGCAGCCTTGCGAGGAAAGCTCAAGTGCAAATCATGCTTGCGTTGTTTCCTCTTGTTGTCTCGTGCTCTTCAGCCCTTTCCTGCGTGGCAAGCAAGGACTTGAACACAGTGATTATCAGCTAGGGAGGTTGGGGTGAGGAACAAATAGCCCAGCTCCTCTGCTATACCCCAACAGGGATGTGGGCAGCAAGGGCTAAGGACAGACCACAGGCATGCCAGCCCTGACCCTCCCAGGCAGGCTGCTCAAGGGGAAGAGTCCAGCCAGGCCCTGCAACGGCACTGCAGTGCTGGACCCTGCCAGCATTTCAAGAGCAACACAGAGCTGCCACTGCGGCAGGCAGCTGCATTTCCCCAGAGTGCAGTCCCCACCCAAGGAGTACACTGGCAGAGCACGCAGGAGTGCACAGTCCAGAGGAGTAATGGAGGAGCTGCTGGCCCTGGGTGGTTCCCACTGGTTCGGATCAGGGAAGGAGATGCTACAGAAGACAGCTAAAACTGAACATATACTCATCTCTGTGAAAGTAAGGGCCGCCTAAGTGAATGGCAGTGGGAGAGTGCATTGACTGAGCAACTGAAACCTCCTTTCAGCCAAGCACCAAAAGCCTCATTTTACCAAATTCGAGTACACATAGGCATGAGGAGATGCTTAAACTTCTCCTCCCTGCTGCCACTGCTCCTCTCTTTCCCCAGCATGGTCCAGCTGCTGCTCCTCTCCTGATGTGCAACAACCCACAGCAGGGTCACTGTTTGAGAACAAATGCTGTGCTGAAGCAGGATGGATTCCCAAAATGTGACATAAATAGCTCCTGAGTCACCACTGCCAGCATGATAACCCAGGCCCTTGGAGGGATTTAGAAAACTACTGCTTAAAGCCAGTCTTGTGCTGGAAAACTGGCTGGAGGGGGAAACTGCCGCATCTGTTCAGGGCAAGCTTTCTTTCAGCCATATTATGCTGTGACCTTCGTCGTCACACCTGTCTGCAGCTCCCTGGCTATCTCAGCACTTGGGTGGCAATTTCAGGCCATTCCCCTGTTGGGGAGGTGCAGGGCTGGTAGGATACCTGCGTGTCAGCTCATCCTCTTTAGTAAATTGCCACTTTGTGAGCACGAGGCTAGGATGAGCTTCCTGCGCCAGGGAGCCCCGGCCTCCACAGGCATGGTCAACTGTACCTTATCATCTTTTTCAGAGATGTACTTTATTCCTACTTAAGCCTGGTGCATGTGGCAGGGGGTACCCTCCCTGTGCTTTGTATGGCAGGCCGGTCAAAGTCTTTCTGCTCTGCTGATTAGAAACTTTTTTTCCTAATTCTAAGTCTAGATTTATTCATGGCTGGTTTATATCCTTTCCCTCTCACACCAACACCATCCTTTAGCTTAAATAGCTCTTCTCTCTCCTGGGTGCTTATCTTGCAGTGTGTTCAGAGACCAATCATATTCCCTCTCAGCCTTCATTCTGCTAGGCTCAACGAGCCAAACTCTCCTAGTTTCTTCTTGTACGATAGACTCTCCACTGCCCTAAATATCCCAGTAGCACTTCTTAGGACCTGCTCCAAAGTCTGAATTCCTCCTTCATGACCAGAATTCATACCCAGCTTTTTAGACAAGGATTCCCCAGTGCCTTGTACAGAAACGTCCCTATTTCACTCTCTCCCTCATCAATTCTTTTTAATGAAAGCAAAAAGAATTGCGACCAGTGAACATCACTATCAGTGCAGAACTGCTCATGTGCTGTTAAGCATCCTCATCTCTCAATCCATGTGATACACGTGGAAAATTAAACCCAAGGGAATTCGCCAAAAATACGCCAGCCTGAAATGACAGCTAGCTATATGGGCTCTCACTAGCAGACACACTGCTGGTCATGAGTTTTCTTTCTGTGAAAATGACTGTTTAAGAATATAGGTGCCTGACTGTAGAGGAAAAAAAACCAAACCAAACAAAACAACAAAAAAAAAACCCAAACCAGAAATCAAGCCCAGTATTGTAGTAATTGTTATGCCAGTACTCTCCCGGGGTGGATGTAACTATAACAGAATAAGAGAACTTATACTGTTATGATTTATTGCTCTTCCCATCTTCTGGGGATCAGTATACTCTCATAAACCACTTCAGTCCTCATCCATTCCAGCAGATGCACCTTCTTAACAATATCAATACAAAGTGCTATGAACAAAGTTAACTCCATCTCAGCCACATCCCAGCACAGTTTCAAACTTCAAAATACAGAAAAGCCTCAGACTGAGGCCTAACAAGTGGTGCCAAGTTTTACATCCCACCAGATTTAGGAAAAACCTTCATTTTTTTTTACAGCGTAGTCAGGAAACCCTCAGACAGCTCTTTGCCCCTTTCAAGGCGTAGATCTGAAGTGACTGTCTCCAGTTACAGAGCTCCTGCCAGAGGAAAGTTGCTCCCCACATGTGTGCAGAGGAGCTGGATTGCTCTCTGGATGATGCAGAAATGCCAAATGTTCTGACAGCTTGCATCAGGGTCTTGCACCAAGATCAGTCGAGAGGATGAGACTGCTGAGGAAACAGACCCTGAGCTCCCTCTTTCCCTTTTGCATCAGCTGGGGACTTGTCAGTGTCCCTTTTCAGGTCCAGCCAGAAACCTGGCTCTGATCTTGATCCAGCATGATTAGATGATGCTCATCCGCTCTTGATCACATGACCTGTGTGAAGTGTCCAGCCAGAAGCATATGCTTTGCTCTGCTGTCTGCAGCTTCCCATAGCGTTATGGGGCTCCTGCACCATCAAAAGGGGGAACCAGGGAATAGCAGAGATGATGCAGAATGGCAGTGAGGAACATGGCCAGATGATTTGCCTTTTGGTTGAACTGCATACACTAAAGACTCTGTTCTTTTGCAGTCACTTAGACATGGGCTGACATTTAAAAAATACCTGCAGCCACTTAGGAACTGAAGTTCACTGAAAGATGATAGTGATTAATCACTGATGTGAACTGGATATTGGCTTTTATGCTAAATTTGTAAAAGGACTGTAAACCAAACAACTACTACTTGGTCTCAGAACCATCAGGACTGTTTTCTGGTTGGAGGATACACCAAAAATGAGCATAGAAGCGCTAACAGGTCACCCATACAGACTATCATCCCCTTTATTTTCCTTCACAGACTTCAGTACTGGAAATCACCTATTCAGAATCATAGAATTGTTCTGGTTGGAAGAGACCTTTAAGATCATTGAGTCTAGCCATTAACCCAGTAGTGCCAGGTCACCACTAAACCATGTCCCTCAGCACCACATCTACACACCTGTTAAATACCACCAAGTATGGTGATTCCACCACTTCCTTGGGTAGCCTGCTACACTGCTTTATGAACCTTTTGGTGAAGAAATGTTTCCTAATAGCCAATCTAAACCTCCCCTGGTGCAACTTGAGGCCATTTCCTCTTGTCCTACCTCTTGTTACTTGGGACAAGAGACTGAACCCCACCTCGCTACAACCGCCTTTCAGGGAGTTGTAGAGAGCAAGAAGGTCTCTCCTCAGCCTCCTTTTCTCCAGGCTAAACAATCCCAGTTCCCTCAGACACTCCTCATAAAACTTGTTCTCTAGACCCTTCATCAGCTTTGCTGCCCTTCTTTGGACACGTCCCAGCCTAATGTCCTTCTTGTAGTGAGAGGCCCAAAACTGAACACAGTACTTGAGCTGCAAACTCACCAGTGCTGGGTACAGAGTGATGATCACTTCTTTAGTCCTGCTGGCCACACTATTTTTGATACAAGCAGGATGCTGTTGGCCTTCTTGGCCACCTGGGCACACTGCTGGCTTGTATTCAGCCAGCTGTTTACCAACACCTCCAGGTCTTTGCCTGCCAGAAAGCTTTCCAACCACTCTTCCCCAAGCCTGTAGCATTGCAGAGCTACGTTGTGACCCAAGTGCAGGACCCAGTACTTGGCCTTGTTGAATGTCATACCATTGGCCTCAGCTGACAGATTCAGCCTGTCCAGGTCCCCCTGTAGAGCCTCTCTAAATTCAAGCAGATCAACATACCCACCCAACTTGGTGTCATCTGCAAATTTTATGAGAGTGCCCTCAATTCCCTCAACCAGATCACTGATACAGATATTGAAGAATATAGGACCAAATTCTGAGCTCTGAGGAACACCACTTGTGATAGGCTGCCATATGGACTTAACTGCATTTGCCACCACACTCTGGATCCATCCATCCATCCAGAAAATTTTTTATCCAGCAAAGCATATCCACCCAAGCCACAAGCAGCCAGTTTCTCCAGAAGAATGCTGTGGGAAAGGGTGTCAAAAGCTTTACTACAGTCCAAGTAAACAACAACAACAGGCTTTCCCTCATCCACTAAGCAGGTCACCTTGTCACAGAAGATCAGGTTAGCCAAGCAGGACATGCCCTTTCATAAACCCATGCTGACTGTTCCTGATCATCTGGTTGTCCTGTATGTGCCTTGTGATGGCACTCAAGATGATCTACTCCATAACCTTCCCTGGCACTGAGGTGAGGCTGACAGACCTGTAGTTCCTCGACTCCTCCTTCCAACCCCTTCTAGATAAGATGTTACATTTGCTAACCTCCAGTCAACTGGGACCTCCCCAGTTAGCCAGGACTGCTGACAAATGATGGAAAATGGCTTGGTAAGCACTTGCGTCAGCTCCTTCAGTACCCTTGGGTGGATCCCATCTGGCCCCATAGACTTGTGTGTGCCTAAGTGGTGTAGTAAATTCTCATCACTGCCTAGCTGAAAAGTCAGTAATTGATAATAATCTGAGGGCTGTACCAGGCTGGGAAGTCTCACCACATCTTTAACCTGGGCCCGAGGGAGGCAGCAGACTTCCCTAATGAGTGAGTCTGGTCTGTGTATTGGGCCTTCTGTCACCTATAAAAAGGAGCAGTCTTTTTTCTTTTGTAGAAGCAGTTTCGATGTAGGGCGTAGGCCAACTTAATTTCAGCAACACTTCGAAACTAGATTAATCATGATCCTCGTTATTCTTGTTAGGTTCCATATACAGGGCCTTGTACCTGTTATGCAAGGACACCTGTGAAGGTGGGGTTGTTGTTGAGGGGACGTGCCTGGAGCTCCATCTGGGAAGCTGCACCAGCCACAGTGGGTGCAGAGCTTTGAGAGGCCACGGGTTTTCTGCTGGGTGGATACCATCCCTCCCTGCTCGCAGATGGCAGTGCCCTTCCTGAGCAAACTGCCATGCAAACGGCCGCACCCCGCTCTGCTTGCCCGCCTTGGCCACGGCTTCTTTTACAGGCATGGTTGCTGTTGCCATGTCAACAACCAGGCCTTGTCAGCCTTTCCTTCAAGAACTGCCAGCTCCCGGTGGGTCTCTCTGTTCCCCTGGCATTTCCCTACCAAAGGAAAACCTCAGGAAAACCCCTGTACGCTGAGATCTACTGCTCTGCTGTGGGCTGGGGTGGGACTGGAGCAGCTCCCCTCAGCAACTGGACTATTTCTTCTACCTGAACCCCTAGTGCCTTGCCAGTAATGTCCACGCAGTCACCACTAGGAACTCCAGAAAAGCTACTTCCAAACTTTTCCCTTGGATTTCTTCTAAGACAAGAAAAAAGTGTGTTTCAGAGACATGATCTCCTCCTCTGACAGGAGGGAAGGGAGGGTTTGGCTGTCATGTCCACGTGACTCCGTATCTGGTAATTATCCAGCCGCAGAGGCAATCTGAATGTTCTGTGCTGTCGCGGAGAATGACAGCACCTGGAGCTCCAGCACCCAGATAAAAAGCAGAGAGACAATCGGGCAGATGGAGAAAGGCAAAGCTACATCATGGGGTGGCAAGGGGGGGGGAGAGAAAGAGGGGAGGAGAGGCAAAAGCTGGTGAGAACCATCAAGGCTATTGGAGAATGAGGTAATGCCACAGGTTAGTAATGCATAGGGCAGTTCTGACAGAAGGGGAAACAGAGAAAGAAATGGAGTCAGGGCAGGTCAGGAGGGAGTGAGTGCATAAGAGGGACGGTGCAAATGCAAGAGGGAACAGGAGAATGATGTTAGAGGGGGCTTCAAAGCATTTTGTGTGGTCTCAGGTCCCTTCCTCCTGCCCCAGTCATATGTTAAAAATGCAAGAGGTATCACCAGAGGCTGTCACAGAGCAAGGAGAAGCTTTGCAAATCAGCTTCTCACAGATGAAGAGAGATGTGGCACTGCAAATAGCATTTTCCAGCTTGTGGATTCCAGTAGTTTACTCAGGGAAGGGGACTACAAAACTTAAGACTGAGATAATTAAAACTGGAGCTTTGGGGCATCACCTCATGTATTCTGTACAGCAGAGAGGTGAGAGGGACATTCCCTGACTCTTTTGCAGCCACACATGCAGAGGCATGTGTAAGCCTGCAAAATAGTCCATGTGATTGATGCTGTGATGCCATGGCCCAATTCCAAAAAGCAAGGCACTGTACGTAGCAACCTATGTGGCAACATGACAGTGTCAGCACGTGCTCTAGGGGCTGTTGCAAATGAGGGACATGCACACAGGACTGGCAGCGGCCTTCAATGGGTCAGGAAGAGCTGACTGCCAGGTGGCCCAAAGCTATGTACCTACCACCTCTGGGAAGGTTTCTGACAAGGGAAAATACAGCCAAACAGGCAATCAGATCAGGGTCAAAGGCTTGTCAGGGACTCATGTTGGCCACCAACCTCAACATCTGATGAGGCAGTGACCAAGGTATTGGCAGTGACCAGTAGATCTGCAGTGGCAGCACTTCTCCATGGAGGCAGGAGGAACTAAGTGCCCAGATCTTCACAGCTGAACATTAAGGGAAGGAAATGGGAATGGCAGTAGCAGCAACTGGGTATCACCAAATCTGAGCATTGGGCCACGTGGTCCAGTGACCACCCTCCCATGATTAGCGGCAAACACTTCAAAGAAGAGTGGAATACCTCCTAAAAGGACAGTGTAAATCACCATCTACATAATTTCTTGATTCTTCCCAGCCATAAAAGCCTATTAATTTAGCCCCAAGCAAATGTAATTTGGCCTCCTCTCTGAAAGACAGCTTGCATTCCACCTTGTAAGTTTGCACTCTGCCTGTCTTATCCCCAGGCATTTCTCAACCCCCTGCCCCCTTTTTCTTTTTTTAAACTCATTAACATCCTCATCTTGGTGATACTTTCTGGATAAGAATTTTACAAGTTAACCATTAATTGGTACAAGGCTGTAAAAAAAAACCCCAGATTTTAAGTATTATGTGAATCTGGCAGGTGTCTCCTGTATTTTATACTACATGAAATAGTTCCTTCCAACACCTGAGGAGCATCCTACCTGAGATACAGGAATGCACTTTCTATTTTGGGGACCCTGATATCCATTTCACCTCATACTGCTCCTTCTCCAAAAGGGAGGAGAGAATATCACATCTGAAGCATTATCCCTCTTCCTGGTGGGGTGGGAGAGAACGACCTGCACCAAGGAGAAATCAGTCTTGAAACTCTTCAGAGAGGCAGACCAGAGTGGGAATGGGAGCAATATTAGGAAAAATAAGACTTAACTTTCCCTTCTTTTCTGAGGTCACAAGAGTATCAGAGGTGGCTCAACCAATTTATCATCCCCCTTTCCAAGCATTGCCCTCAGGCCACCAGCACCTGACTGTGAAGGGTGGCATTTCAGGATGCATGAGAAAGTGAGCCTATCCTCCCTTCTCACTCCCAGCTGCTGCATTTCAAGGAAGGACACCTCCTTGATGTGCAAACACTGTCGTTATTATTTACAGCTGACCTTTTCCCTCTCCAGCTCCCACTGCTGCAGGGGCACTGGTGGAGTCAGGGCTTGTAGAGATTGCGGAGAAGATGTGTAGTGAAACATGTTAGCTTCCCTGCCTGTGCCAGAGCTGTCATCCGTGCCACGGTGGATTGAGCTGCACCCGTGCAAGCAACAGTGGGAAATAGAAAGAAAAAAGCCCAATGTAGACAAAGCCTTTGAGGAGCTTAACCCCTCTTTCCCTCTTCCATCTCTCTCCCACTTGAAAGCAGAGAACAGCTTCTGAGCAAGACACACGCTCTCATTTCCATATCTAAAGCCAGTCCCAAAATACCATCCTGAAATAATGCTCTCGGAGAGGAGACCATGAAGCGGATTCCCTTTGAGACATTCTGCTGTTTCTCTTTTTAATTCCACCCAAAAACAACTGCCACAAAATAGTGAGTGCACCTGGACTGGTGCAGTCAATCCAAGGCACCTTGTTACCACAATGATACGGGGAAATTGGAAGGAATTCAGAGGCAAGCAACAACAAAATCCATCAAGGGCTGGAAAGGGATCAGCATCTAAGGGAAGCTTAAAAACATTAAATATGTATAACTTGACTAAGAGAGGACTTAAAAGCGACATGTTGACAAGCTATACCTCTTTGAAAGCTGAAAGCACCAAGGAAAGAGAGGAATTATTTAGCAAGATGTGTAGGGGTCTAGAAAGGAGTAATGGGTCAGGAAGAGAAGAGAAATAAGTCTGTTCAAACTTGAGGAAAAACTTCTTGTCATCTACAAGTGTTAGTCTTGTGAAGAGTCTCCCAAGGAAAGAAAGTAAGCATCTATTTCAGATGTTGAAAACAAAGTTGGGCTGAGGACCAGAGGATGTTTAAGCTGTTCAGGGAACAGCTTCACAGTGGCTGCAGGGAGAATAAACTACAATGACCTGGTCTTATTACTTTTACCACCTACCTGAAAGAGTTCAGCAATATGTCAGAAGACAACTGCTCTCACTAGCTTCTTTCAGATGGAGCAATGTTTTCAGATATTTTCATTTCATGTACAGCTAAATATTTCTTGTCAAGATCTCAGACCTCTATATACTGTACTGGAGTTAACTGGAACAGGTATGGTTTTGTTTTCATAAACTCAATCTGCTAGAAATCATCCATGGACAGGTTAAAAACTACTGATACAAAGACTAAAAGTGTTACTCTTTCCCAAAGGCATTGCCATATGGTTGTATTCCCAGATGCGCTGTGAGTATAGTTGTCAGGCACTTAGAAATCACAAGTGAAGCTTGATTGTTCAAAGTGCTTAGCATTGAAATTAAGACCAAATTTGTCAAAACTACTTTGGGGCCTGCCAGCTCCTAAACTAACACACAAGGACCAAATTTTCAAAACAGCGTTTGGCACAGGATGCTCCTTTACCAACAAAGCCACTTCTCCTGCTGCCTAAAATGACATATTTTTGAAAATCTGTTCCACAGGTAGTTCACAAACATAGAACAAAGTGCTGCAAACTTTATCAATTCATATGCCGGTACCTGTCCTCTGTGTTGAAGAACTCCTAGTGGAAGCCACAGCAAAGCTGTAACAGCAAGGCAATGCTCAGCTCTGCTTCCGTTCCTTTATTTGCAGCTTTGCTGAATTTTGCCTCTCCCTAATGTTTCACTTTTGCCCACCATCAGGCCTTGCAAAAGGAAGCATCTGAGAAAGACTTGCAGGGAAAGTAGAGAAGAAAAACTGCGGGGAAGGAGAACTCCCAAGAGCTTTGATCTGATCTTACCTTTATCCCCGCACACACAAAATGCCTCGCAGAGGAGGACAAGTTTATAAATAAATAAATAGCAGAGGAGAGGGGGAAGAGTGGAAAAGAAGTAATGTCAAGATATATTTGATGGAGTTTCTGCTGTTGGCATGAAAGCCAGGAACTGGCTTAAAACCTCATGATTGGAAACAGAATGGGAGGAAGGTACGACTCCTTGAGAAAGGGGGGGGTCCACAGCTAGATCTCCTTGCCATCCTACCGATCATCCTAATATCTTGTGCTGTCTTTCCTCTGAGACCCTTGTAGGACTTGGTCTTGCAAGGCAACTCAGCACATGCTGATCATTCAGCAGTGTATTTGTTAAAGGGACTAAGCACTGTGGAACTGGAGCTCTTGTGCTTTATGGAGGAGAAGTATTACGATGCCTGTTTTACATATATGGGGAGACAATGGAGAAGAAAAGAAATAGGTTGTGCAAAGTCAAACAATGAAACAATTTCAGCCAGAAATGAAACCAGACAGACTTGATCTGTCTCATACAAAACTTTGTCTGATGTGTATTAGTTTCATTAGGGTAGCAAAAGGAGGGCAGTCATGGCTGCAAAACAGTCTTCACCAACTCAGGTGCCACCTCTAGGTGCACCTATCTGAGCACTACTGTGAGAGATCACATTTTTGTTTCTCTCTAACTGGGATCTGCCCAAGGACATGCAACCAGAGCAGAAAGGACTGGCTGAAGCACAAGCTCCTCCTCTCCATGTTTTGAAGGCAACTGGCTTGGGTCACTTGGCTTTACGGTCTGGAGCTTGAACTCCAGCCTGACTACAGACAGCAACGCAGGCATAGCCACAGGAACTGCTCTGACTGTTTCTGCACCTTCTGACCTGCAGTCTCATGGAACTGGCAAAATGAACTGCACAAACTGGCTGGAAAACAGAATGTAAACCCTTTTCATTTCTTAGTGAAGACAATGTTGCTTAATACTTCTGGAAGCATTTACCCAGGGACATCTTATCTGGATTCACTGACATCCCTGCCTCTTCTCCCAAGAGCCTGCTGCAAAATGAAACCTCTCCCGCTGTGTAAAGCTTATCCACAGTATAGATAAACCATTTCCCCACGGAGTTCCTTCCTGTACAGCTGTCTAACTGGTAGTTTAGTTTCTGACACGGCTGGGTCTAAGGCTGCTCGTGTGGGCCTTGGCTGGTCTGAGGCTGGATTCCTATTTCCGTTCTTGTGGCAGGTCACTTAACTTCCAGAAGTCCAGTACTGTATGGAGAGATGCCAAACTGTGGCTTCATCTGGCATAGATTTAGGATCAACAAGGCACCACTAAAGTAAATGGGGAAGCCTAGATTTACACTAGATGAGGATCAGCCCTACTTCCTTGCACCAGGCTCTAAATGAATTCATTAAATACAGCACTTCAGTCTGCTCAGCTAAAAGCAGCTCCAGCTGGCAGGAGGTTTCAGATCCAGGGAATGTTTAAAAGATGAGGATTTGTAGCCTGCTCTGAGTTTACACTTGGCTAGAGGTAGGCTTTCAGCAGCCGTGCAGGGGAGATGACATCATGCCCACCTGATGGGTGTCTGTGCACCTCCAGCGTCTGTGCACTGCATGACATTTACATAGGACCTCACCCTTGGGGGACAATCTAGGCCTGAATTGTCCTGTGAAGATGCTTGATTTAGAGTACTCCAGGGCAACAGAAGTACCTCCACCAGACTGAAGGGCTCATTTTGGGTCTTTTTTTTTCATTTTTCTAAATTTTCATGTAGGGAGTGGGGGTCTGCATGGAATTTGAATCTGCAGTAAGGTAAGCACTGGCACTGGGGCCAGTGAGAGAAGTTTGGGATTTGTGAGACAGGAGTGAAACGTTAGTTAATTTTGACATTAAACCCTAAATGAGAGAATGTTAAAGTTATTCTTAGCTTATGAAAAAAGAAGCTGTGCTGTGATCGTCTGGCCTGCTCTCATGTATTGTACAGATCTCGTGATTCCCGCAGTTTAATCCCTTATCCACTCACTAAAACAGATGGTGTTGCAGGCTCTTTGCAGACTCTGACAAATATGACTGCACTGGGAACATTGTTCATACATCCATGCTTGCCGTACAATCTTCAGGACGAGATACGCTGGCTTGAGATGAAAGTTCGTATCCAAAACACAATCTGTTGCAAGGAATAGATCCTATTCTCTTTCAGCACTGCTGCTGAGGTCTCTAATGTGCACAGTCACACACACAAAATAGCCTCGTAAAGACACATGTAAAGGTCAAAACAATGGGACTCTACAACACCTTCGTCTTGAGCTCCCAGTCAAGCCTCATCTCTTTGGCCAGGACCAGGTGAGTGTTTTTTTTTTTTTTCCTTAAGGAGCAGGTATGTCCACTGAACAACAATGGTACCTCCAATAAACTGGAAAATAGCATACCTCTAACTCAAATGAATATGACACCAGCCCCTCTCTGACTTTACACTTACTGTTCCTTCCTTAGGCTGGGAAAAGAGGGTCAGTCCTGGCCAGTCACTGTGGGCTAGGGAGAGCACCCAAAAGTACTCCTTTATGCTAGACTGTTACAGGCCTTTTCTCCATGATGCTACCGTGTGTGTGTGTGTGTGTGTGTGTGATCAGCCAGTACTCAGAAAGATAAGTGAGGTTAACCGAGCTACCTGCATTGCTCCCACTAGAGCAGTATAAAATGGTGATAAACCACAACTGAAACCGCTCTGCCCTAAATATCTGGCCAGAGGTGAAGCATGAGGTTACAGCAGCAGCTCCAATGCCCTGTCCCCCTCTGCCTGATGGATCCTTGGTAATAAACCACTCTTCAGCCTTTCCTGTCTTAAACCCAAACTGCTGGGATTCAGGGAAGATAAAGATTTCAACCACCTTTCAGAAGAACCTTCACAAGAACTAAAAGCCCCTGTTGGCATAAAAGCAGACGTGTAATGGGCTTTCTCTGTCCCTGAAAGTAGTTTAGCACCGCAGGAATGTGCAGTCCTTTTATCTCTCTTTTTTATTTAACAGGAGTCATTAAAATAAACTGATTTCCCAGACAATTAATTATCAAATATCTGTAACAGCTTTCAAGCCCTGCCATTACTCAGCCTCAGAGGCCCCCACAGGCAATCTGAAGCTACAGTCTCCTTACCTGAGTAACCACTGCTCCTGCAAGTCTGCTCCCTTGCACCGAGCTGACAGAAGAAAAGCAGCACAGGGGCTGGCAGAATCCTAGAGGAGAACTGCAAACATACATCCCTCCTACCCAAGCAGCGACTCCACCTATGTGCAAGCCCTGACCTGGGAAGCTTTACCACACCACTTGACCAAGACTCAGTTATCAGGCCTCATCCACCCATGCACAGACACCAGCCCCACCACGGGAGCAGATACACCCTGTCAAGACACCCCATGCTGCCGGAGGGAATTGGCTGGTACCTGACAGCAGACACTGCTGGCTGAGATGAACTGCAGACACTGAGCACCTCAAGCTCAGCTCAGCGTGGGGCATAAGCTTCAGTTCAAAGCATGTGCTAGGAACCAGCTGTTTGCCTAGACAGGGGCAGGGACAGCTCCTGCCACAGCCATATTGCCTACTGAAAAACCAGTCTCTACCTCTCTGTTAACTGGAAGGTTGTACTTGCCACAGGTACATTAGCATTGACCCTGCCATCTATTTTATAAGCAATAAACTGCACTCATATGTGGTTTCAATTAGGAGATTTCAAATTAGACTGAAGATAATGCATCCTATAATTACTCACCCTTCTCCTTTCTAGAAACTCAAGCAGAATCATTTCCAGGCCAAAATGCGGACTCTCTTGATTGATGGCACTAATAAAATGACTTTATTGTGATATAAATAGCCTTAAAAACGTCCTGGAGAGTCAATATCAGTGCTTGATGGCCTTACACAAGCAAGGTCCTTATCTTATGGTGTGCTAAAGCTTAATGAGTTATGGTTCTGAGAAGTTTGCTGTTGAATTTGGGCACTGGTTTGGGGAACTACAGAAGGATAGTACCCGAATTAGAAATGCAAAGCAGGAACTGTTTAAATGGCTTTCCTCTTCCTTGCGTTCCCTATTAATAATCTTTTAGCTTCCTAGCTTGCCTGGTGCCAGTTCAAACACAAGCACCGGCTGAGCCCAGCAGGAGCCACGGGAACACTGTGCCCCAGTGTCTTTTTGCTAGAAGGTTATCAGCCACTGCTACGGTAATTGGAAAACCTGAAATTTCTTCCAAATCACGCAGGTTTTGAGCCGCTCACAGCCCCTACAGAGGCATGTGCCCATTTCCCAGACAAATGGCCTAAACCAGGTTGCTCTGAAGCACCTCCGTGGCCCCCATCATGGTGGCTTATATGTTTTCATTACCCCCTTGTCAGAAGAGGCCACACGGCCATCCCCAGCATGCAGCTGGGAATGAAGTGCTTGGCAACTCAGGCTGCACTGGAAGCTTGGGGGCAGCAGAAAATGGAAGTAATTTTTGAAGTTAGTGCCCTCCGTGCAGTAGCCCAGTCCAGAAGGCCAAATACAGATCCTGCCTCAGAGGAAGAAGGAGAAGACTTCTGGGCATTCATGAGAGAAACACACAGAGTGTTCCTTCCTTTTCTCAACAGCAGCAGACCTCAGTCCTCATAAAGACAAACCAGTTTTTAAGGCCTTATTTGAAAGTGGGATATCCTGAAAATATGCAGTCAGCTCTAGTGGGCCTGCAATCTTTTGCATGCAGAAATATGAGATACTGTTGACCATGTTTTCCTGTAGTGCTACCTTGGCTCAGATCCGGAGGCAGAGCGGGTGCTAAAGAGCTTTCCTGGGAGTGACAGAAGCATATACACCTGTCAGAAAACACTGATATCATAGTAGCCATGACAGTGATGTGACCAGGACCTGACAGGCAAAAAGGAGAGGGAAGGATGCATGAGAACGGGCAACTGAGAAACTTTAAGGGGGATTGGTAAGAGTCTGTACATGAAAGGGGATGTGAATGAGTGATGTTTGGTGCTTGTCTGTGCATGGCAGAGAGTCTGAGGACTCCAGGGCCGTGTTCACCCCTCCACCTGAGTAGTGCCTCATATCTCCAAGGGACAAAGAGACTATACAATTTCCCAGCCCTGTTTCTCTCCCTTGTCTCCCCACCACCACCACCACCACAGTTATATCCAGTCCCATATATTTAAGAACAATTTTCCTCTTGCTAATAAAACCTTTGAGAGCGTGTAGGTGGCTGTGCATGTGTGCATGTCGTCTGTGAGAGTGCACAGGAGCCAGGGTCTGCAGAGATGAGACGGTGGTTCTATGTACATGACAGAGCAGGAGTGAGGATGAGACTATTGAACATGCATGCGAGGATATGGGAGAGACTGTGCTTTGCAGAGAATTAGACAGCAAGACTGAAAATGAGAAGGTGCTCGTACAAGACTGAGTGTCAGAGAGGAAGAAAGAGTAAGGTCTTATTCACAGCCTTACTGTATGTGTTTGATGACTATCACAAGTTTTAACCAAGAAAAATATGTATGTATTCAAATCAAACACAAAACACCCCTTTTGCCTGGAGTGCTCCTGCCTTGCTTGTTTGTTCTGTTGCAAGCTGCTTGTTAGAGGAACACAGGAAACACAAAGAGGGAAAGAAACCCAGGTTGACATATTTAAACACACCCAGCTACCAAGGTGCCAGTAACAAACAGTGAGAAGGGTAAAATCAGGTGGGATACTTGGAGAACTGCTGCAACCATGCCAGAATGAGAGATGCCTGTGAGAGCTTCTGAAGATCATCCCTCAAGTGGGCTATGATCACTTTTACTGTTCATACAGAGTTGATTCTGCAGATACCTACAAGGACACACGTTCAAAAGACTGTTCCTTACAGACATTTTGCAGCAGAGTCAAAAGGCAACACAAGGAGCACTGGTGTCCTGGCTCAATCCCCTGCAAAGCCCTCTATACTGAGTTTAGACAGTCCCAGTTGTCAAAATGTGAATGGAGAGACAAAAGGACTTGAGCTGGATTTGTCAACAGAAAGAAAAACAGTAACAACAGATTGAGTTCCAAACCTCCTGGGGCTAAAGGCCTTTCTAGACCTGCAGGTCAGACAGACATGGGTACAGAGACAGGGATGGATTTAAAAGTATTTTTACTTGTTCTGTTATGCTTTGTTCTTGCTGGTAAATTTAAACACCTTTACATGTTTATGGCTCTTCAATGCTGTCATAATCCACGGGCCCATGCTGCTCACAGAGAAAATCCACCAATACCCATTTCCAGTCAGACTTGCTAAGTAGCTTATGATGCCACAGGCAATGCATGGGAGCAGCAGGAGTATGCCAAGAAATGACTGTAGAAGTGATGAAGCCACCAGACAGGAGACATCACGTTCAAGACACCTAGGAAATGGGTCAGAAGTGCAGGTGAGGCTGTACCCCAAGGCAGCTCACCCAAGCTTCACTCTGAGCACTGTAGATCATGTGAAGACTCTTCCAGGATAAAGGCTGCTATAGGCTTTCTGTCCCTTCCTCCCCCTTTTAAAACCAGAGTGAACAGCTCTGATTTACAGCTGGAAATCTGAGCTCTCATGACATCAAGGGAGGCTTGATGTTAAGGCTACAGAGACAGTCCAGGAGAAGGAAAAGTGCAATAGAGGGCTTGAGCTTGAGTGTGGCTCTTTCACCATTACCCATCCAGCGTCTTACCAAACCAATGCTACCTTTCTTTGGTGACCCAGACTAAAGCAACTGGGGCCAGCAGTGGCTCGTGCTTTGGGCACGCACTGTGCTATGCACAGTGGGTCCCTCCTGACTGGGCTCCCAAGGGTGCTACTGCATCCTCAGTAATAAGAGTTATTATTGCTCAAAAAATTACCCAGAACCTTGACAAATCCTTCTGCAGCGTTTGACTCTCTGACCTCTGGAGGCAGTGTGGATTTCACAGACTGACTACCTGCTGTGTGAAAAAGTGTCTCCTTTCATGTGATCTAAATTAAGCCACCATTAGCATCTCCAAGTGACCTCTTGTTCTAGTATTACAGGAGGACAGAAAAAGGAGGGACTGATCAGTTTTCACTGCACCCCTCATTAGTGTAAATAACTCAATTATAAGCCCTTAGCGTGTCTCTTTGGGGAGGATGCTGATAGCTGGTGCTTGCCATCTCCCGCTGGCACGGGCCGGGCAAGCAAGCAGAGGCAGCGCGTGCTCAGGGACTGCAGAGGGCACGGTGGCAGAAGACAGGAGCTGGGAGAGCTTACGAAGAGAAATGGCACCTGCCCGGTTTTGTGAGCTCGCTACGGTGAAAAAGAAAACCCTGCTCGGTCCAAATGACTGCCTCCTTGTAGGTAAATCTTGCAAGATTACTAACCGTGCTTCACGGCCCCCTGGTAATTCTACATGCTGTCTTAAATGAGGGTGTAGCCAGTGTTCAAAATAATGTCATTTTTTATAACATATTCCCTATTGTTTTCCTGTCCCTTAAAGGCAACCAAGCATCCTCTATGCTTTTGGAATCAACGTTACCCACTGAAGAAGCTTTTATCGAGTTACTCACCATGACTCCCAATCTCTTCCCTCCAAGGAGCCTGGGAGCTCAGCGCTCATCACTGTACTGCTGGAGTGGAGACTATTTTTGCAGTCTGCATTACCATACGCTCATCCACATTATAGCTCATCCGTCATCCTGCTGCCCTGTCCCCACGGTGCCTTTAAATCCCGCTAACTCACGGAGGCAGCAGCCTGTGCCCGCCTGTGGTTGGCAAGATGGGGGGAAGCTTCCATGGAGGTGAGGACCTCTGGGGCAGGGGAAGGACCCAGCCCCAGGGAGAAGATCCCAGAGTAGCCAGGCCAAGCCCTGGGAGCCTGTCCCACTGCTTCTCCAAGGCCTGCAGAGGATGCAATGGAGTGGGCCTGCTCTAAACATCTCCTGTGGCTTTTGACAACCCCACTGCATTCCTCACCAGTCAAACCAGGAGTCATTGTCAAAGTACCAACACGCCAGCCACATAACACAGGGAAGTCTAAATACCTCCACTGTGTTCCCTGGCTGCCACTATTAACTTCTCTCCACGTGAAGGAGCAACTATTCTTTGCTTACTAACGCTTGACTGAGTTTTAATCCATGACAAGACCTTGCCTCTGCTCCCATGGCTATTTACTTCCCTTCATAATTTTGTCTGAAAGGCCTTATGAAAAGCTTTATGAAAATCAAAGTACATTATGTCTGCTGGGGATCACCTTTATCTTATTTTATTAAACTTTAGAAAAAACAAAAATCATTTGCAGCTTGAAAAGGCAAAATTTTCTTTTCCAGAAGCCATACTGGATTGACCCTGTCATGTTATACTTACCCGAATGCTGTACTAGTCTGTCTTTAATTAGCTTCACAATCAGTTTGTCTGGAACTGAAAGAGAGCTCATAGATCTGTAATTCCCAGGATGTCATTCGATTATTAAAAAAATAATAATAGTACTTAGCATGCCTGGAGCGTTCCTTCTCTGAAGATCTCAGAGCACTCTGCAGCAGCAGCATGGAGGTAAAGCAGGCTGGAGACAGCCCTTCACTACCTTCACCTTGCAAGTGGGGAAGGAGAAGGGAGAGCGAGTTGCCCATGAAGTCTACATCACGGCTGGATACAGAGCTGCCATCCTGGTCTTGAACCTTTCAACCATCATCCCTCTTCTAAAATCACTCATTGGTCCTCAGGGGTGAGGAAGGGGAACTGTTTGCCTGTCTTCATCATCTCGCCTGAGCATGGAGACAATTCAGCATTTTTCTCCCTGAATCTGGCCCTGCTATTAGCAGCTCTGTTACTCGTTAAAGAGATGCTGCTTATAAGGCTCCGTCAGATGCTGCTGTCAGTATATTTCATGCATTATTTACTTCAGAGCCCTGAGACTAATGCTACCCCAGTCCCAGTGATTTACTGCATTTGAGTTTCTCAAGCTGATCCATAACTTTGGGTAATAATAACACTAACAAAATACTTTGTATGCATATATCATATCCGTCAGCAAAAAGCAGCACAGTGATGAGCATATGATGCCAGAAGAGTTGCCGCTCTGAGGTACCACAGTGTCAGCCATTTGCGGATACGGTTGCCGCCTCACATAGATGCTTCCCTTACACCCCAATTTTAGAATACTTTGCCTTAAGACCTTTGCACGTAGACCCTTCAAAGTGATGGTCCATACCCAGGAATTTTTCCTTTTGCCAGTGAAAGCTCAGTGAGCCTCACAGCACATCACTTGGCAAGGACAGCTCTGCTCAGGCAGAGGAGCCTCATAAGCTCACGGATGGAGTCACTCTGCCTTGGTAAATTAAAAATCCCAGAGGGATGCTCAGCGTCTGGGATGGGGACTCTGTAAGCAGCTTGTTGGCTTGATCTTAGCTCTTTAATTGCATTCCCCACCTATGGCTCGCTTATCCTGCTCCTGTTACTGTGCAGCCAGAACCCCCTCACCATTCTTCTCACTCCCCCCAGCTTCGTTCTCATTTACGCTATACCTACTGTTTCATCTACCCCCAGTATTTTGGCCATTCATTAGAAGATGCCTGATGAGTCCTTACTAATAGAAGTCCACATTTTGCCATGCAGCTGGGGATCCTCTGAATCTTCTTTCACCACACTGTGCTCCTAGGTCTTCCTCACACACTGAGGCAGGGATGACCTCCAAGCTGAGTCCAGTACTTCTAAGAATTCTTTTTCTGTTTTGTTTGCTTTTATTTATTTTGCCCTTCAGCCTAGCATTTGCTGTCTTCTTTCTCCTCAAGAGTTTTCCTGCTGCCCTGTTTGAAACTCATCTATCCTGTGCACACCTTGTAGGGAGTGTCCTCACACATGTGACACTGCTGAGTCCTTGGCACTCATGTCTCTGCACCTTGCTGCTACTGCCCGTGTCACCCTACTCACACCCCAACATCTCCCTGATATGACTGAAGTCGAGAGAAAGGGAGGGCTGCATCCTGGCAGGCTCTTAATATGCCGCAGGCCTTATAATAATATTAATAAAACTTATTGAGAGATGTTCACTCGCCCAGGCGAAGCTCTAGCATGGAGGTCAACTCCTACCACTGTGCTGACACAAAATCACTAAGATCAATGAGAACATCAACTAAATACTGCAAAGAATGCTCTTCTCCCCTGCCTTTCACATTTCACCCCTGAAAAAACAGCTTGTTTCTAGGAGCAGAAGTAACCCTTCCTGCTGGTTTGACAACTTCAGCCAGATCTGAGCTGGGCTTCACACCCTCATGCTGATGAGGTCAGAGAGATGAAGGGCTCCAGAGCCATACGGCTGCCTTTGAGAGGCACCAGCCCCAGCACATAACACTGAAGCAGGGGGGATGCTTCTTCTGATGTTATCCAGGGTGCAGACACCACACATCTTTGATGACATGGGCTGTAAGAAACCACACAGGGACTGGAGAGCCAGGGGCCACCACGCAGAACTGCATGTATGCCCCATGTTTTGTCACCACATGGGCTTGTGGCAGCCCAGCCTCGGCTCTTCTCTGCCACAAGGGATGCCCCAGGAGTCCCACCTGGAGAGTAAGTACTGCCAAACAGAGCCCTAAGTCAGGAGGCTTCCCACATAGGCACCAAAACAAGCTGCTCGGAAAAGACATTATTTATGGTGTTGATAAATCGCCTCTCCAAATCATGCCCAGATGCGCACTTCAGGGTCGAGTCCTCTTCCCTTTTATTCTCGCCTGCAAAGTGTCCTGCTCTCCTACAGCACTCCCTGCCTAATAAATCATGCCAAAATACATTAAAAGTACAAATTATTGTTATTAATTAGTTATTGAATTAGCAGATTTTACTACTTCCTTAATCTCTCTAACAGCTGAAACTCTGTGCACACTGAGGAGGGGGCTGGTGGGTTGGGATGGGGAGCTCCTCAGGATGGGCCCTGCACTGAGGGCTGCCTCCCCTCAGGGCAGCTCTCAGCCTTGTGTCACACCATGCACTAAGACACATAACACCTCCATGGAGCAAGGTTGACAGAGGCTGACAAACCTCTTGACATCTCCCTGAGACAAGCATTTGGGGCTTGTGTTTTCTAGGTCCAAAAAGCCAGGTGAGAGGAGGGGGAGAAAAGCAATTTCCCCATCTTATCTGTAGGCTGGGTAATATCATAGCACAGTGAGCTGGGCAGCCCAGGGCATGTTTATTATGTTGTCCTAATACTCAGCAAACACACTTCTACTCTCAGCATTGAAACTGCCTGAAATGTCAACTCAAGCAGGCCAAAATATCCCTTGGTCTCATCTTATTTTTCTTGCCCTTTCTCTGCTATGTCTATTTAACTTGTATCCTCTTCAATGCAGAAAGAGTCCCATACTGTTTTTGTACTTCAGAGGCTGGAGAGGGCCTCTGGCTTTCCACATGGTAAATCACAGAAGCAGAAACATCATCAAGTTCTCTGCTTCTTCTGCATGATTAACCAGAAAGAAGGCTGCAGCTGATCATCAGTATCCTGAATGATGGGACAGAAGACACCCTCAGCAGTTTTGGGAATGAAACCAAATTCAGGGAACTGTCTGACCCACCAGAGTGCAGTGCTGCCACTCAATGGCCCTCAAGGACTCGAAGAAATTGGATGACAGGAACCTCATGAAGTTCAACAAGGATAAGCGCGAAGTTTTCCATCTATTGAAATGACCCCCCATGTAACACTACAGGATGAGGACTAGATGTCTGGGGAGTAGCTCTGAAGAAGATCAGAGATTCCCTGTGAGCAGAAGTTGAAAATCAGTCTGCCAGCATGCCCTTGCAGCAAGGAACACTAAATGCGTAGCTAGCTGCAATTATGAGAGTGTAGCCAGCAGGCCAAAGTAAATTACTATTCCTCTCCGCTCAGCACTTCCAAGGCTGTATCTGGAGCAATTTTTGGATCCCAGAATGTTTGGTTAGACATAAAAGAAAAATATTTTCATAATAAGGGTAGATCAGCACTGGAACAGGTGCCAAGACAGGTTGAAGAATCACTGTCCTGGGAGGTTTCCAAAACTTGAGTGAGCAAGGTCCTGAGCAATCTGATCTAATGTTGAAGTTAGCCCTGCTTTTAGCGGGAAGTTGGATGACAGATGTTCAAAGATCCTTTTCCACTGAAACTATTCCGTGATTTCAAGGAAGGTGTTGCAGTTCTTTCTTCTGTCTGGGAAAGATGAACCTTGCAAACAAGGGTTCAGTGGGAGATTTGCCCCACATCAGTCCCCAAAAGCCTCTCAGAAGAGCTCTGCCATCTGACAGCGACGAGTATGCAGGGGGCCAATGCTCAGCCCAAGTAGAGCTGGCTCTTTCCAATCTTCTGCTTGCCTTCTCCACCACACAATCTCACCAAGATTTCTGTGCACTTCTGAAGGCACATGTTTTTCTCCAAATGTGGAGGGATCCCCCTCTAACAGGTGGAGAATTTTTCTGAGAAGGAAGAGGGATGGGCATATAGAAACTGCGGCAGGGTTACCCATACCCAAACCCAGACAGGTCTATGTCACAGTTGCTTCACTTAGCACGGAGAAGAAGCCACTTCTGGGTTAGATCATAGCAGCCATAGAACACATTTTGGTTCAGAAAGTGAGACCCTAAAGCCATCAGAATTGGATTGACAAGTAGATCAGGCTACAGTTAGCCACTCTGAATTTAGACCTGACTCCTGGGATTTAATCAATCAGTCTGGGATTTAAAACTCAGAAAGATATTTAATAGCTGAGGGAGGCAAGAATGTTGCTTTTACATCTCCTTCAAAACACAGCTGTCCGTTATTTCTTCCATCAAGTCATTACTCTCCTTTTATTTCCTTTCTCTTCCATTCACAAACCTGAACTCCTCCTCCCTCCTCAATTTCCTCTGTACTGTCCCCTCTTCCAGCTGATTTACGCAAGTTTCTTTCTTACTGCTTCAGCCCTTGCCAACTTTTTGGTACTACCCTCACATCTCAGCAACGCCTGCAAATGAGCACAAAGCTGCTTACAGAGAGACAGATTAGGAGGACCACTTGACAGAAGCAGGGCCAGCACTTTCCCCTGGCTGCAGGGACTGTGCAGACATGTGGCCGGACTCTCTAATGTGATGAATAACATATGAAGTGTGGAGTGTTGGCCATATGTTGTAGCAATTCCTTTATACACAACGCCCTCTGCAGAACAAACAGCCATGATGGAGGGCACTGACAGAAGTGCAGGCGCACAAAGGGCTTGCACAAGGGCACCCACTCTTCAGTGATAGATGGCAGAGAAGAAGGAAAGGTAAAACTGGCTCTTGGAAGTGATTTACAACCATCTCTGTTTAGGTCAGACTGCAGATGCATAGGTTTAGTGGAAAAAAGAAGAGTAACTTCCAGGGAATGTTCATTGATGGGGTATATAAGGAAGACCAGGTGACTTTCCTAAATCCCTGAGCAACCCTACTGTGTGACATTTCAAGGGCTCCTGAAAGCTCCCAGGCCCATACCCACATTTTGGCATAAGTGCTATGACAATTACCTCTGCTGCTATTGGCTTGTGAATGACTGGCACAGACCCAGCATTCTCCTGAGTCACCTTCCCCAGCAATTGAACAAGCCAAGGACCAGAATAAGCACTTGATGTAGCTGGGATTCCTCTGGTGACAGCAGGCAAGGAGAGGAAAATAGAGATTCTAGGCAGATTTCATGGGCTGGATCAGCTCCAGGTCTGCTTGGAATTGAAGGGTATTATAGTACATTTTCTGTGCTGCACAAAAGAGAAGAGTCAGCACTTCCATCCAGATGCTCAGACCCCTCGGCCAGGCAGAGAGAAGACAGCTGCTTTGCTTCATACTTGGACTTCCACGAAGAATGAGAAAGGTAGAAAAATCCCTTGCTGAAGAACAGGCAAGGAAGGAGGGGAAGATGTGTCATATGAAAAAGTAGAGACTGAGTGACTAATGGCACTGTAGCTTAGTTGTCTCATGTTAGAGTCTGAAATTGCCCAGTGGGCAGAAACTCACTTCAACCTCTCAGTACGGCATGTAAAACTACTGTTGAAAGAAAAAAATACCCAACAAACAACAAACAGTGCTGAAGGAGCAATGGAAATTAGATTATTACAAAGCTGACTGTACCAAGCTAGGAACTAGATGACCTTTAAGGTCCCTTCCAAACCAAACCATTCTATGATTTTAAATTGGAATATTCTGGCAAGAGGTAGGTGAGAGTCTCCATATTAGCTGATACAACGGTGCGGGGTGTGAGGACCCCAGAGCTGAAAAGCATTCACCACTGTAGCTTAAATGCTTCACCAAGGGTTGAAAGAAGCTCACATCCTTTATTGGGAGAAGACACAGGAGTGCAAGCCCCTAACATGGCCAGCCTTAAAAGAGGTATTGCAAAGCAGCAGAGCATATGGAGCCCACCTGGGTGGGTTTTATTTGATCAGATAGTTTTTATGGTCCTAGGAAATCCACAATATCAAAGAAGGAGGAAGAATGGGCATGGCAGGTCCTCACAGAATCAAGAAAACAGGAGTGAAAAAGACTATATGACATCACTGAATGCACTCCCCAACTCTAGAGCAGAATCAACTATGCATAAATGATCCCAGGGAAGAGCTTTTCCTAACCTGTTATTAAACATCATCACCAAAGGAAACTCCACACCTACAGGAGCACCACACATCCCTACAACTATGTGGCCCGGTATGTGAAGAGCTGATGTGCTCACTTCATGAGATCTGGGGTAGGTAAGGCTGCTGCAGCAGTAAGTAATACTAATAAGATGTTACAGAGGGCACAAGACCACTCTCAAAATGAAGAGACTGTGCAAATAAAGATGTCTTCAAGTTTTAAAATGTTTTGTGCCTTCTCATTTCATGTGCCAGTAAGGATTCTGTGGTGAGTTGGTAAATAGCAGATAAAGCTCTTGGCAACAAAGACTTCATCTCACAATTAAAGGTAATTCCATAGTTGTAAAAAAAAAAAAAAAAAAAAAAAAAAAAAAAAAGTAAAAAAAAAAA